>OY813002.1:37603916-38006416 GCA_963681545.1 Germaria angustata
AGTTGTCAACAAGTTTTTGTTTGATGAGCAGAGAAATTTCTGAGAGCACGCTTATGCCTCTTCATTTTTTAATTGCGTTTATTTGTTCTATGGTGAACTTTTAATCATTTATTTTAACTAAAACTGTAGGGATATATGTATATCAAAAATTGTTTACATGGACCCATTAGAACGACCTCTTCAGTAGTGGGTTTTCAATGATAAGTCCATCTTAAATTTCAATAGAAAGAAGTATTGTGTAGAGTATGTCAATAATACTGGTGACAATGTCTACAGGGAAGTACTAGTTCTACGGTCGTCATATGGTCCCATTGGAACTAGTTCGTCATTAGTTCCAACGTCACTAGTGGATTTTCAATGACAAGTGCATGTTAAATGTCAACAGAAAAAAGCATTGGCTGGGGTATAAGTTGTCACTAGTACTGGTGACTTTGTCAATAGTGAATCACTAGTGAATCACTAGTGACATTTCCTTCAGGGAAGTATGTTCATACGTATACATACATATGTATGTATGTGAAGTTTTTTGGTATAGCTGACATATGTAAATGTAGATGACTTTAGGTGCTTCCTTTTCACTGTTTTCAAATATATGTACATACATATCTTACACGTTAATCTCATCCTTAACGTAATGATACATTTATTTACATATTTCTCTATTTGTTTTTTATATTACTGTTTTTTATGGATATTGTGTTGTTCTACATTTAATACCTTTAAAATGAATAATGCTAGGGTTTCCTACCTTTGGGAAGGCGTGTGGTTTCTGTTGATTAATGCAGCGGGAACTACCATTTATGTTTTCTGTAAATAAAAATCAGACATTGTAACTATCATTTTAATGCAATTCAATTCGGAAAAAATAAAACAACACCACTACACAGTTGGCAACACTGCATTCAACCCGATTTCGCTGTAAACAGTAAAGATACGAAATTGTAAATTTTGCAAATTTCATGCAAACATTCATTTGTTCACACAAACAAACACATTATATGCTTTTTTGTATTACCCTTTTAGTGTAAGTACTTTCCTGCAATTATAGTTTCATGATGCTGACAAAATTATTGTTTCCTAGGTTTTATTATTTTAGAAGGCAAAGTTAAATTGTGTGAAGTAAAAACATTCATACCCACTAAAAATACATATGAACACAATATTAAAGAGTAAGCATATACTTACATAGACTTACATCTGAAATCAAATTGAAACACCAAAAATCACTGTATGAAATAATGGAGATTTAGTTAGTCTAAAGTTTAACAATTCTCCCAGTTGCTATAAGCCTTTCTAGAGATACATCCCATAGAGAGGTTGTGCGATTAATAATAATTCACGTACGTTATGTTTTATGCAGATTTGAGATGACATACGTATGTATGTATGTATATGTACATAAGACCATAATTTACACATATGTATGTATAACCCGCCTTACACTTAAGACTGATTGGTCCTTCGTAACATTGTGCAACTCGAAAACTTAATTTTTATAAGAAAATCTGTGTAAATTGAAAACGAATATAAATAAACTTTTTAAGCTTAATCTTAAACTTTTTGTTTCAATTGGAGTCCGTTTAATATTTCTATATTTTCTATGGCAATATTTCCTACATCTGAATTTTTGCTCATACTCTTAGACATTGCAGCATTTGATTTTTGTTCCTAAAGGCACATACATATTTTTTTCTCTGTTTTTTTAATCTTATCTTTTGTCATGGTAGAACTAAAGTTTTAAATAAGTCACAATGGGTGTAATAAGAAAACACCCAGAGCATCTATTTTGATAAAATAATTTTACCATTTGCACGCTATATGCGTTCCTGATGACTTGCAAAGCAGATTGAATAAATTACAACGAATTCGACAGACGTAACTTCAACAATATGGTCGCTGTCAAACTTCGGAACTCTCTCTTGGAATATATAATTTTAATTTAGAATAATATTACACTATCAAATAACAGTAAAAACTAATACGAAATTATGAACAATGAAAATTATAAAATATGTGCGTAAACAATAATGGAATTATTTATGTTCTTTAAAATCAACCAACACATTCAAACGTAAAATTTTCGTTTTACCATTAGAAATTGAACTGAATAAAATAAAAAAGAAAGAAGTTCGTTTGTGATTTGGTTATTACTGGCCTGCAGTCCATTTTTATTATTATCATATTTTATTTATTTTATTATCATTATTTTTATAAACTGCATAGACCATAAGTAGTCAATCGGAAAAAAGTGCTTTAGATTGTCGGAAAGGCAGATCTTGGAAAATCCTTTGAGGTACACATCAGCAATTTGTATTTGGGCCGATTTATTAAAAAATATTTTATTTTCACTTAAAGTTCGTGGAAATTTTTTCCAAAGAAAATATTAGTATTTTTATTTTTTCAATTTTTTTTTTTCAAAATGTTCCTATATTGTTCTTATATATTATATATATTATATATATTATATATTGTTCTTACAATAAGCTCTAAATCGTTAATATATTATTTTGAAATTTTGTTAATAAATATTGTAGCTCTTAATTGCTAAAAACGCCATTACATATATTTTATTAATAAGGCCGTTAGTATTTTTAGAAAAATTATTTATTTATTTTATCAAAATTATATATTTAAATATTCTATTGTTTGTTGTTGGCTTAGCTAGGTATATGCCTGCATTTCATTGGCGCTAACCAAATCATCAGTACCCTTTTATCCAAATCATGATTGAAAGCATTCAAAGCTCGTACACTTATGCCACAGACTACAAACACTATATGAGAATTCAAACAGAACTCAATCATATATTTTTTTTTTTTTTTTTTTTTGTAATCAACAAAAACACAAAAGTATAAATAGCTTTAGAAAGCTTTTGTACAATCACAACACAACAAACAATTATAATTGACCTGCGTCTTTTTGTTTTTTCTTTTTACGCCTTTATACAATTAATCGCCCTTTGGGTGATAATGAAAGTATTTATATGCCAATGAAATGCAGGCATATACCTAGCTAAGCCAACAACAAACAATAGAATATTAAAATGGTTATTTTGGGGATTATCTCGAATAACGAATTTGATAAAAATTATATATTTATTTAGTAAGGCAATTTGATTTCGGTATGAATCGATATAGCTATTACTACGTTTATACGCACGCCTTATTTGCAAATAAAAAAGAAGAATGTTGCCGTATAACTTTTTTATTGTATCTTATTAACTCACAAACAAGTCGTGAATAACGACACTATTTGCAAATAAAAAGTAAGACGTTGCCACTTCATGAACGTTTTTTGTGTTTTACTTACCAAACAATCATATTTTCGTCACATGGCATCACTAAAGGTGAATTCACCCATTCGTTCTGAACGTTCCGAACGATTTTTTTTTATATGTAGTTTGACATCTCTATTTTGAGAAAGAGAGTAAATTTAATGCGGAACAACAACAAAAATTTCGTTCAGAACGAATGGGTGAATTCACCTTTATAGTAACATAAAGGTGAATTCACCCCTTTGTTCTGAACGTTCCGAACGATTTTTTTATATGTAGTTTGACGTCTCTATTTTTGAGAGAGTGAGAGAAAGAGAGTAAATTTAATCGGAACAATTTTTGCTTGAATTGGTTTAATTTTAATTATCGTCCCGAACGAATTAATTTTAATTATCGTCCGGAAGCTGCCACATCATACTGTATGTACATATGTATGTATAATAATATACAGAGCATATTTGTAAATTTTTTATATTTATTTAACAAAATAGCTATTAGAACATGCACTCGACTTTTATTCATTTGTATATTTTTTTTATTTTATAAAAATTTGTTTAATTTAGAACACAGCAAATTGCAATCATCTGCCACTGTGCTGCCTGCATGTAAAAGTAACACACAACATTTGTTGAGTTGTTGCATATGGTAGCTTTGTTTCTACAGAATATTTGTTCGACGCGGGTGAATCTTCTGTGAGCAAACTCTCAGTAAACTAAAATTGTCTCTCAACGAAAATTTCCTGCAGAACAAATGGGTGAATTCACCTTAATGTGTATGAAAAGAATACTTCATTTATTCTTGTATTTCTAGATGTTTATATGTAGAATTTATATTGTAGATGCACACACGTACTCACTCATGCATAAATGTATGTATGTAAGAATGAATTGCTGAGATAAATCAGCAATTGTTCTCAGAGAACAAGAAATTCCCTGAAAATAAGCTCTCCTTGTAATTTTAAGCTCTAAACACATAGACGACAGCAGACTTCACGGCTTCAACTGCTGCCAACTTCAAATGCTGCTCTGAAGTAGAGCTGGCAAACCATCGATAGTACTATCGATAGTTTTGTTTGCACGGCACTATCGATGGTTTTTTTTCGATAGCGATACTATCGTTAAAATGTGTTTTTTTGTCTAAAATTTACATAGTATTTAGCGGCGGCATAAAGTTAATCAGCATAGATTTCTAGTTGCAAAACATCGGTGACGCTGCAATTTTATGTAAGTAAAAAGTTTAAAAATATAAAAATTTCTAAATAACTTTGTTTTTTCAGCTGAATATTTTTAGAAGTGGACGTATCTGCACATATGTATATAATGGAGAAATATCTGCAAAGACCAAATGGTAATTAAGGTGATTTTCTTTATATTAAAAGGAAAAATTGTACATACATAAGTATGTACATTCGTACATACATACATATGTATGTACATATTACTAACTAATTCTCACCTACAGAAACTAAGAATGAAAGTATTGATGAAGACAGCGAATACAACGAGCTGGAAACAGAAACTGTTTCATTTAAAAAGAGACGCCAAGGAAATTCTGAAGTTTGGAACTTCTTCCAAAAAACAAAGGGTAATAAATATGCTAAATGCCGGTTATGTGCAAAAACTTACAAAACTAGCGGGAACACATCAAACCTATATGACCACCTAAAACGTGCCCACCCTTCCTATAAAAAAGTGTCGAAACAACCAAATATACCAAATATAGAAACCTTTTTTAGGAAATCTGAAACCTACGAGCAAGAAAGCGAACGTAAAAAACAAATTGATAGTGCTTTAATGACTATGATTGCCACAGACGTTCAGCCATTCAGTATAGTAGAGGATTCAGGTTTTCGTGATTTTGTCAAATGCTTAGATCAGCGTTACGTTTTACCAACTAGAAACACCCTTAAGAATGTGATGTTGCTAAATCTATACAATAAAATGAAAAGCAAGCTGCAAAGTATACTAAATGATTTGGAATATGGCGCTCTTACAACAGACTGCTGGACGTCTCGCGCAAATGAGGGCTACCTTACAGTAACTTGCCATTTTGTAACAAAAGAGTTTGTTTTGCGTACGGCTGTCTTGTCCACAAATAAGCTTCTTTGTGCTACCAATCACAATGCTGAAAACATAGCAAATTCCTTGCGCGTAGTGCTAGATGAGTGGGGTATAATGGAGAAAGTGGTTTCAATAGTGACCGATAATGACACTACCATGGTGAAAGCATGCGACTTACCTTAAAAAAGAAATCTAACTTGCTTTGCACACACAATTAATCTTGTTGTACAAGATTGCTTACAGCAAGATTACATTAAAATTGTATTGGGAAAATGCAAGAAAATTGTGACTTATTTCAAAAGTAGCACGATTTCTTAGGAAAAATTCAGAGCTGACCAAGGGAGAGAGAAACCATATAGCTTAATTCAGGAGGTACCCACACGTTGGAACAGTGCTCTGAGAATGGTTGAAAGAATTTTAATAACAAATAATTCAATTTCCAAAGTACTTTTAATTACGCCAAAAGCTCCACCCCCTCTAACGGCAGACGATGTAGAAGTTTTACAGGATCTAAAAGAATTGCTTACGCCGTTTGATGCAGCTACGGTTCAAACCTCCTCGAGTGCTTTCGTTACCATTTCCTTAATAAGTCCTCTTACGTGTGGCCTCTTTAATACTCTTGATCAATTAAATAGTACCTTAAAGACTCCTGAAGGCCATCAAGCTCGTAATTTTCTGATTGAAAGAGTGAAAAAAAAGGTTATTTCCCTACGAAGATCGCACAACAACAAGATTGGGAACATTGTTAGATCCTCGATTCAAAAAAGAAGGATTTCTTTTTTCAGGCAACGCAGATATTGGGACACAGTTTTTGCAGAATGAGCTGAGTGGCATGAGTAAAATGGTCACCATACGGTACGATAATGCAGAACCGTCAACTTCAAAAAATATTCAGAACAAAACGCAGCCAAAACTTTTGAAATTTGTAGAAGACAAAATTGCCGGTAAATTAAGGACTAACCAAGTGGATGCAATTATTTCTCTTAGGCAATATTTTGAAAATGCAAATTCACCATTAGAAATGGACCCACTGCAGTACTGGAAGGTAAATAGTAACGTAAAAAGAATCATAAAGTAATTGTTACATCTACTTACAGGACAATGCTAATCAAATGTCGCTCACAAAGTCATGTGCCTTGCGTTATTTGTGTATACCAGCAACATCAACGGAGTCTGAAAGAATGTCCGGGTCCATTGTTTCTGAAATAAGGTCATGCTTGACGCCAAAAAATGTTGATATGTTGCTCTTTACTAACAAAAATAATTGGATAACAAACTAACAACTAAATATACATATATATGTACATATACATATATGCACAAACTTTTATCATAAATTGATCTCTAAAAACTTAATTGATCTCCAAAAACTTAATGAATTAAAAATGTTGTTTATTATTTTAAGTTATTTATGTTTCATGTTTTTTTTATATATATTTTATATGTTTCATGTTTTTTTATATATAATAAAATCTAAACAATTGATTATAAAATTGTTTTAATTTTTTACTTAATACTGGTTTGTTTATTGTTTATAGTTTATTGAAATTAGTTGTGTTATTTATAAAAAATATTTTATGTTTATAAAAATCTTAATTGTAAAACTTATTAATTTGTAAAATAAGAACATATGTAAACAAGCATAAAATATTTGTTATAAAAAAATAATTTATTGCAGTCTAAAACAAAACGATTATAAAGAAATAATAATTAAAAATAACGACATGGTAGAACAATACACTACTCAAAAAAACACGCTGAACATTTGTTTACAACTATCGATAGTATCGATAGTTTTCCATCAAACTATCGAAAATATCGAATGGCGTGACTATCGATAGTTTGCCAGCTCTACTCTGAAGTCAGCTTCATAATTATTTTGAAGACAGGAACAGCATAATAATAAGCTGATGTGTATTTCAGCAATACAAATTTCAGGGATGCCGGATATATATTTTATAATGAATAAAATTAAAGTTATTGATAAAAAAATGTAATAATATCACGAAAAACTATAAAAACACATAAATTTATTTCTTTATTGTGTTTTTGTAATGTTCTTTTATGTTTAATATTAAAAAAAAAGTTTTTTATTTTATTTATCCAATTTATATATAGTGGCAACACTATATTTGTTTAGTGCTGCCCGTCAAAATAGAAAATAGCCTAAATTGGCAGCAGCAGCAACTGCTGTTGTGCAGTCGTGCTGCTGTGCTGCCGTTAAAATAATCGTTTTCATTTAAAATACATGGATTTTATTTTTGACATATTGCTGCTTGCTGTCTGCTGTCGTCTATGTGTTTAATGCTTTATATTCACAAAAGGATTTTCGGAAAATCCCATCTAAAATTTAGCATCGGCAGCACAATGTATGGCAGTGCATCATCTTTATAATCTATAGTCTTTGCTCAAAGCATTTGTATTTACTCAGTCTTGCTCACTATAAGCAAGTGAAAGTAAAACAAATGTTTGCTGATATGCTGTAAGTGTTTTACTATGTATTTATTTTACCATATAAGTATTTTAATTATTGAAATCAAGCAATGGGTATGACTTTTTAATGTGTTTTATTTTTCAACCACGCAAAATAGGGTATTTTATACCCATCCCAAAATTGAATACTTGAGTTATTAAATTTTGGTTTAATAAAATATTATTTTTTATTTGTATAAAAAATTGTTTTTTTTTTGTTTTGTTCATGCTAAAGTTACATAATTTATTACTTTTCTATCGAATAATTTTTGTAGAAGATTTTACAAAGTCATAAGTCACATGCGAGCAATTGCAGGAGATATGCAAATAAAGATTTGTAAACTTATTCAAAATCAAAACTTAAAATTTTTCCAGTTTAAGCTATTTCTTAAATTGTTTTTCAAGTTCTGTAAAATTTTTTCAACGCAAATATGACTTTTGTAAATTTATATGACGATATCTAGGTAGATATGTTGATAATTTGATATTAGAATCAAATTAAACAAAAATGTAATTTCATACAAATAAAATAAAATTTACAAAAATACTCAAGTATTATACTAAATGGTTTAAGCACTACTTGCGGTATGTGTATGTGCAGCTGACAGTAAAATTATTTGAGGAATTCAGAATACATTTAAGATTTACTTGGACCACTTTTAAATCGAGTTTTTCATCAATAATAGGAGAACAAAACTTTCAATTCATATGGTGCTACCTTCGATCGATAGCAAATAATAGTGCAAGCAAATCGTAGTAACAGTTTTTGCACGGAAGCCTTTAGGGTAAAATTTGTAGGCCAAGAAATTATGAAAAACGTTACCGAAAAGTACACATTTAGTTTTACGCCCATAACAGGCAAGAACTTCGGTGGCCACACATCGAGCTACTTGCAATCGAAAGCTGACATTAATACGCGTCGATTGATGAATAGGGTATATCCCGGGAAACTTTCAGAAAAAAGTTATAGTCCCAGCAAACTTTCAAAAAATAAAAATATTGCTAAAACACTTCTTTTAGTATTTCACATATTGCACACAAACGGTTCGGTAGCCACTATCACGCTACCTACAATCAAAAGCTGACAATAATGCGCGTCGACTGATATATAGGTTATACCCCGGCAGACTTTCAGAAAAAAATTATAGAACCAGCAAACTTTTAGAAGATTAAAACCCGAAAGTTTTTGCCACGATCTCTGGGAATGTACTTAATAGTTGGTATTTTAATAAAGAATAAAAGATTTGCTCAAGATATGAAAATAATGAAGGGATGATGAGAATTAAGTTTTATTCTTATCTGTATTTTTTATGGAAATAATAGCATATTAATATTATTTTGATTGAAATTGTTATAATTGTAATTAAACATAATGAAAATTTCGATATCAACAATGTGTGGTGAAAATTATTGTTTCATTTACACTGTTCCTTACAAAAAATTTGGTTTGATTTTCCAACTATGGATGAGTGTAAATCAAAAATGAGTGGTTCTAAGTCTACGTTCAGATGAATCATGTCTTATTGACATGATTCTTACTTTTTCTTCTTTGACCTTTCTTTGGCGTTCACACAAGTCATGTCTTGTTGACGACTTGTTTTTTAAGTATATATGTGTACATAAAAAACGTTGTTTGAGCATTTTTGACATTTCCTTTTGCGAAATGAATTCTATGGCTAAAGATTTTTTTGTGAATTTGATTTAAAGATTTTTTATAAAGCGCGATATTTTGTAAACCTTTAAATGGAGATAGGAAAATATTGAATATTAGGCGAACTCATGCAATGCATTGGAGAAGCTATAGAATTAGATTCGGACGACAATAAGAAGGAGGACATTTGCATAGGTAAGTGGTACATAAAATACATACATACATATAGATACCTCATTATTAAACTTTACCCATAAGAACTAGTTGCATTATGCGAAAAAGCCACATACCTTCCAACCAGAAGAGCTAATAGAAAATGGATCAAACATTGGAGGAATGCCAAAAAGGAACGAGGCTCGTTTACTTTCCTTAATAAAGAACTGCTTTTGAACGACAAATCTTCGTACAGAAACTGCTTATGAATGAAGAAATTGCAATTCGAAACTCTTCTACATTTAGTTCAAGGGGATATAGAGTATTCTAACACTCTAATTAGGGAATCAATAATAGCTGCTGAAAAGTTGGCGTTGACACTGCGTTTTCTTGACACTGCGTTACCTGAAGTTACGGAAGCAATTTGGAAGAGACTAAAACGTATGTAAAGGTAAAAATGATTAAATCGATGCCAAACTTGTTTATAAAATCGATCAAAATCCTTTGAAACCGACCAGTTTTTTTAATATTTAAAATTTTACAATGATGTGTGTCATTGGAATTAAATGAGATTCTAATCTATATATGCACAAAAAATTTGATATGCACAATAAATTTGATTTTTTTTAATTTTTATTAGCAAATGTTCTCCAACAGAGTTTGCATTAAAATGGCAATTCCCCAACTACCTAAGGGCTATAGATGGGAAGCACATTAACTTCCGATCACGACGAAGCGACGGTGCATTTTATCATAATTATAAAGGAACAAATAGTATAATTTTATTAGCCCTTGTAAATGCAAATTGCAGATTTACTTATGTTGATATTGGCAGCAATGGTCGTAACAATGATGCTGGAGTTTTACTGCAAAGCAAGATAAGAAAAATTTTAAAAGAAGGCAAAGAAATACCATCAAACGCAGTGGTTGGCAACGGAAGGTGTCTCCCTTATGTAATTATTGGAGATGATGCATTTCCTATGCAAGCGCACGTAATGAAGCCATATCAGTATCATACTAACTCCAGAGAAAAGCAAGTATTTAATGCAATAATTACTCGAGCTCGTCATGTTCTTGAACACGTTTTTGCGATACTGGCAAATCGCTTCCGTGTAAATTAACTCACATTAATCTTAATGCTAGAGTTAATGTCGACGTCGCACAGTGGCTGAAAATCGTTTTTCATTGGCCAAAAGTCAAATTTTTTTTTGTCACCGATTTTTAAAATTTTAACGCCATTTTGGAGCTAATATATCCATATTAAGGTAGCCAAAAAATTAGGTTAAACTATTGATAATTGTGGGCGTGGCATGCTGTCAAACTCAACTGTTTTTTGTTATTTCAGTAAAAGGTGTTTTTTATCAGTTTTTTGTCAAAAATAAATGGTCACTACTCGCAAGCTATCATCGATAATGGCCTGCGGCCTTTTTTATAATATTGGTAGGATTATAGTCTTTAGTTGTTGTAAGTGGTTACCGCTCTAGCGTTTAATATTAGAGGTGTTATGAAATATTTATGAAACTACTATATTTTTCTAAAATTTAAACTTTAGTGGAATAGAACTTCTAGGGAACAAAAGGGAACAAGAAACGTATACCACCCGAAGAAAGGCGAAGGTGTCTTCTTTCACCCCATATATACTTTTGCACCCGCCACGACCCGCCGGTAGAACACTTTTTTAATTTTAATGAAATTACTCCAAAAAAAATCAAATTACTCTAATATAAACAGCCCTATAATTACTCGTATACAATGGTGTATTAAATTTTCACTTTTTTGCCTGAAGGTTTATGTTTTTTACTTTAGACTACCTAAAACTAAAATAATTAAATATAATACCTGCGAAAGGGTTTTATGCCTTTGTTTTGATCAGCAAAAAATTAGTCATAAAAATATCACAATAGGTTCTACAGTAAACATATGATCTCTTTCTAATATAACTGTTAGGGTCAGCCAAAGTCATAAACACTTTTATAATAATAATCGCGACATTAAACGACTAAAGATAAAAAGAACCCCATATTGGCGAGATACTAATTAGTTTTACCTGATATTAAGGTCTGGATAACACGTGCAGTTTTGTTCAATTTAAGTACTACCTGCTATGAAATTGAAGATCAATGTGTGAATAACATGTATCTAAAAATATATAAAACTACGGATTCACTAAGGGATTACACAATAAGTTAATCCTTTACGTGTACGTACGTATATTTGCAAGTGATAAATCATAACAGACTCAAATAAAAATATTCAGAAAAATATGGAGAGCTTCGGTTATAAAGAACTGGCCGAACAGTATTTTAGAAATAAAAACCAGGAAGATGTTCTTACTTACGTTAAAATAAAATTAAGCTTAAATTCGTGTAGCACCGAAATACAAGAGCAATTATCTAATTTTGTAAAAGTACTAAAAAAACGCTACAAAGAAGTTAGCTACAGTAAACAAAAGTTTTATATAAAAAGTGAAAAGTGCTTAGAAGTGGTCGCTGCAGAAACAGCAAAGCAAGATAAGGTTGGAAGACCACGCAAATCATTGGACAACTGCAGCGATAAATCTAAGAGGCGGAAACTTAAAGATGTTAACGATGCAATTGGTTGTACAAATATAAAAGAATCTTTCCTACATCAATTACGATCACAGAACCAATTAACAAAAGTGGATATCATTGAAAAAGTTATTAAAGCTAGTCCAGTGAGAACAAAACGAATTCTTAAAAGTATACCAACTCCGAGCGATGCAAAACAGTGCACAAATGAGGAGGCATTAGCCTTATTTCTGGATTTGAAATTAACAAAACAGCAATATATTAAGCTCAGATTGCGTGCGATTGAAATGGCTCAAATATCTATCCAGCATATCATCACATAACTGCTACTAAAATGGACTGTTTTCCATCAAAGGATACTAACCAAACACACCAATTTCGGCAGAGGTACAACTACAATCTCTACTTGATCACACAGCCGAACGCTTGCTACAATCAATACCAGGAAATGCGTTAAAGAAATATGGAAACACAAAGCTAATTCTTTTTTGCAAGTGGGGATGTGATGGTTCTTCGGGACATAACCAATACAAACAAGTTGTATGTGAAAATATTTCGGACTCGGATATGTTCATGGTATCAATTGTACCATTGCGATTGAAAAAGATTTTGGAAGATTCAGAGCCTTCGACTAGTACAATGCAAACAATGGATATTTGGAAAAATGAGACACCATCTTCTACGAAATACTGCAGGCCAATCAAATTTGAATTCAAAGAAGAAACTCGTGATGCCATTAACAAAGAAATTAGTGATATCAAGGCCCAAATTGCAACACTACCATTAGCCATTACAATTACAGTTAGATGGGCAGCAAATTGAAGTAAGCTACCAATTAGTCCTTACAATGATAAATGGAAATGTAGGTCAGGCTTTGACTAACACGAAGGCTGCATCCAGCTGCATTATATGCCAAGCAGCATAAACCCAATTAAACCAAGTTCCGACAAAATCATTAGATAATACCGATGCATATGAATTTAGATTATCACCACTACATGCAAGAATACGACTTATGGAACATATACTAAAAATCAATTATGATTTATATTTCGGGTCTTCAGGATCCATAAGAAACAATAAAACCAACAAAGAGTTAAGAAGTTCAAAAAAGAAACATGTTCAAGATGAATATCGCAAAATTGGATTGATTATAGATCAGCCAAAACAAGTTTCAGGCAATACAAATGATGGCAATACCGCACGAAGATTCTTTTCAGATCCAGAAACAGCATCTGAAAGAACAGGAGTGGATTTAAACCTTGTTTCCAGTTAATTTTAAAATTTTTTTTGAGTGTAAAAATTTTTTTTAGTGTAAAAAATTTTTTTCAGTGTAAAAAATTTTTTTGAGTGTAACATTAAAAAAATTCCATTATCACAAAAAATAATTATAATTATTATTAAGATCAAAATATAAAATTTTTTAATATGCAAATAAAAAAAAATAAACCCATATTTCACTCCAAAAGTTAAAAAAAAATCAAAAGTTCAACTTTGACCTAGAAGTCCTTAAGAAGTACTCAATCAATTTCAATGTAATTAAAACTGAGTCAAGCTGAATTAAATATCTATCCATTAAAAAAAGAATTACTTCAATATTTTGATCGGTTCAAAAGTTACAGAATTTTGGCCAATGAAAAACGATTTTCAGCCACTGTGCGTCGTTGACGGCGTCTTAAGGTGAATTCACCCATTCGGTCTGAATGTTTCGAAAGATTTTTTTTATATGTAGTTTGACGTCTCTATTTTGAGAAAGAGAGTAAATTTAACGCGGAACAACAACAAAAATTTCGTTCAGAACGAATGGGTGAATTCACCTTTAATACCGAAATTGTGATGTTCGGCGCAAAATTTCATTTTGCTGTTAATGTAAACGTCGTCGACGATGTTAACACATCTGTGTACTACTGCATTGAATATACAGCTGTTCTCTTTTGACTCTTTCTCCCGCATATACTTATCTCTCAGCTTTTCCACTCTCAGGCTTTTTCACCTCTCAACGCCGAAAAAGTTGAAACAGATTGAACTTTTTCGGCGTCAAATTTCTTATGTCGTTGAGGTCAACTGTTCTCATACAATTCCATACGATTAAACTTTTTGTGACATTTGACGCCGTCGACGACGTCGACATTAAAGGTGAATTCACCGGTTCGTTCTGCAGGAAATTTTCGTTGAGAGACAATTTTAGTTTACTGAGAGTTTGCTCACAGAAGATTCACCCGCGTCGAACAAATATTCTGTAGAAACAAAGCTACCATATGCAACAACTCTGTAAATGCTGTGTGTTACTTTTACAAGCAGGCAGCACAGTAGCAGATGATTGCAATTTGCTGTGTTCTAAATTAAGCAAATTTTTATAAAATAAAAAATATATAAATGAATTTAAGTCGAGTGCATGCTCTAATAGCTATTGAGTTAAATAAATATAAAAAATTTACAATTAAACTTGTATATTATAATACATACATATGTACATATAATATGATGTGGCAGCTCATTTCAATTTTGCATAAAAAATTTATATATCTGGCAGCACAGTTCAATTCGTTCGGGACGATAATTAAAATTTAACCAATTCAAGCAAAAATTGTTCCGCATTAAATTTACTCTCTTTCTCTCACTCTCTCAAAAATAGAGACGTCAAACTACATATAAAAAAAATCGTTCGGAACGTTCAGAACGAACCGGTGAATTCACCTTAACTCTGGCATAAAGTGGAAACGGTTGAAAAAATCACATTTGCTTGTTGTGCACTGCACAACTTTTTGATACAAATGAGCGATACATATAAGTATAAACAGCGCACAACATCACAACATAAGTGAAGAAAGTAATAGTGAAAATCCATACAATCCGCGAAAGGGTGAGGCGGAAGCTGTTCGACAGCAATTTATGTCATATTTCAACAACGAAGGAAAACTGGACTGGATATGAAAACTGTATAACAATAAAGAAAATTATAAGTCTGCTAAATTGTTTTTAAAGTTTTCTTTTTATTAAATAAAATAAAACAAACTTCATAAAAATTAACAAACAACCTAAATTATATCACAAAGTTTTCAATTTTATGGTGATAAGTATGAAACTTTCTCTATATTTATAAAAATTCACTTAAGGAAAATCAAAACACTTCATGGCTGACATCCAAAATGTTAATTGCTTTGTATTCGAACAAAGTATACTGTTTAAAAAACCGCTGTACAAAATATATACAATGTATATGATTTCAAAACGTCGCCAATGAGTATTTTTGACGCAGTAAAAAAGCAATCAGAAATCAGTTTTTTAGTTGATGCTTTGTGTGGTATTCGTTTGTTTACTCATAAAAAATAAAAAAACAACCCCAAAGAGTTTGTGTTCGCAAAGAAAAAAATAAAAACAAAAATTATAAATAATGACCGACTCACAAAAGTAAGTTAATTTGTTTTTAATAATTGATATATATAAATAGCAAATAATTCTTTTTTCTGATAATTTAAAAAAATTATCAAATAAAAGTTTTACACCCGACGTTTTCATTTTCGTGTTTGTCAATAATAAAAATGGTGAATTGCAACATTTCTGTTTCATAATGAAAATGTAAACAAAGCACATAGTTCCATTGTTTCGGAACTTTGCATTTGAAAAAAGTTTAAATACCGCAGTAAAACTGTAAACAAACTTTGTATTCATACATTTTGGAAGTCAGCCCATATTTTATGTTGATCTGCTAAGCAAAAATTATTACTACCATATACAAACGTAACATTTGATGAAGTTAGTTTGTGGCCATGCCACTTTAAACATTTAAATTCAGTGGTATTATAAGTTAAAAAATAATGCACCTTGTGTTAACCATTGGTATTATAAAATAAAAATATTAATTCACGTTATCTAAACCATGGCTCTAGTAATTAAGAATATGAAATAATGCATAAAAATAAGAATACTAGGTACATATGTGTACTTCCGAGATTTGAATGCAGCAATGTAAGTAGGTTGCATATGAGATCGTGTTAATCTGAAAAATATATAGTAATCAATAAAAATGTTTAATTATGAAATTCTTTAATCTATTTTTACCAGTAATTGGAATCTTAGTTGAAGTCATTCTCGTCAAACACTCCGTCCATTGATAATTCTAAAATATCTTTTGTAGAAATACCGGAACTTGTAGATTGACTTCGACTTTGAGTCTTTTTGCGTGTGAGTTTGCGCATTAAGCACTGGACTTGCCAGGCAGCATCAGCTTGATCATCAGGGTAAACTCCTTCCAAATAAATAAAAAGATCCTTCCATTAGGTTTGTTACCAGCGTACCCAGCCAAGCAAACTTTTTATCTTTTTCCGCTCAGTTAATGTTTGTCTAAAACTGAGGAGATCATTTCTTAATGCATTTACATCTCCAACACGCTAAAAAAAGATTTATAGTTTCTCAATGATATAATTGCAAATATGTAAAAAGGCGTTACCTTGTCTCTTTTCTTGGGCGGTTCTTCAGAAAGGCTTTCAATTGGTTCTTCCAAAAAACTCTCATTCGGCTCTTCACATGTATATTATTTTACCTCCACATTGTCCCCGCTTATTCTCATTTTTGTGTTGGTTTTTAAAAATGAAAGCTGACTGAAGCAGCAAAGTTTGGGTACATAAATGTCAGACTTAACCGCACCAGACTTTTTAGAATGATTCATCATGAGCAGCTCTTGCACACTTTTGTCTTAAATCTTGCAAGCTAATGTTAAGGTTGCTTTTAATTAATTGCTCCAAAATTTCGTTGAAAGCTAGTGCTTTTTTAGTTCTGTCCAAGTATTCGGCAGATTTTATATTATAGAGACACGGACGTTGCTGCATAGCGTATATAAATTTTTTCGTACACTCTCTTTTCCACTTTGAAGGCATTTTCCCACACAAATATTTAAATATGTTAAATTGTTCTTTAAAATTTTTTAAACAAAGCACTTTTCTCACTGAGAAAAGAGCAAAATGTATCACAAATTATAGAGAAATTTAAAATAAAAGGAATTGGCAAAAGCAACTAACTTCAGGCTTAAAATTACGAATGAGAAAGCAAAACGTACTGACAATACATGAACTTGCGTACTCGTTTGTTTTCGCCTCGTCGATCTCGCCTATAAAATAGTAATCATGTCAATAAGACATGATTCGCCTGAACGTAGACTAAGTGTGGGTTTTGGATGATACAGCTTGATGAGGAATCATCTAGATTGTGTACGTTCAATACGCCTTTTGGTAAGTACCGGTTTTTGCGTTTACCTTTTGGTATAAGTGCAGCTCCAGAAATTTTTAACTCTGAAATGGTGAAGCTTTTTGGAGATATTCAAAGTTTGGTGATTTACATGAAAGACTTTCTGATTCACGCACCTAGAGTGGAGATACATAATAATATTTTGAATCAGGTATTGGAACGTATTTAAAAGAAACTTACCATCGATGCAGATGTAATTCCAGCCAATAATCTAGCACGAACAAGGGCATCCTTTTCATATTGAGTTGTAATTTAGACGAATTATATTAAATATAAATTTAATTTTGCACTATTTTTATACTTTTCTAGATTAACAAAACCGTACTTGCATATAATTATGAGATATTCCTTCCAATAACTTGCTCTGTACTGGATTGTGTCTGCCGTCCACCAATTTGATTCTGTAGGTAAACGAAACTACATGCACATCTAATGCCCAGTTTTTAACTTTGTATTTAAATATCATTTAGCTTTAAATTCCATTTAAATCCGATATACAGTTCCTACAGGCTTATTTCATTGCAATTTAAATGAGCAACATTGGGCATTTAAAGTTTATTTAAAGTCCAGAAAGTAAACATATGATTTTGACGTTTGTTTACCTCTCAATAATTTCAAGGTGTTGAAGCGACTTCAACAATTTATAGTCATTAAATAAAAAATATATATGTACATATATAGAAATTTTTTTTGTGTGTATTGAAAATCTGTATAATTTTTTTACCATTAATATTTTTATTCTCTCTTTAAGTTCAAATAACGTTTTCTTGTACTAAAACTGGAATTTTTTTTTACTAACCTTCAACTGTCTTAAATTTAAGTTTCATTTTTTGTATTGATTTAACTCTCGTCTGAGACACAGCAGCAAGAAGCTGACAACCATTAATACCAAAAAAAAAAAAAAATAAAATAAATGTGCTTTTGAATTGGATTTGGCGACTTTTCTTCTAAAGGATATACAAATAGAAAAGGAAAGCTACCAAATCAACATATGGTCCTTCGAGAAGTCCTAGAGGAACTAGGGCTGGATAAAATTAGTGGAATTTGTCCATTGATTGAAGGTTGTTCTCCCGCAACAACATTACAAAAAAAAGTCTGTGCAAGACAGACCGAAGGTCTTCAGTTAGCATCCCTCTCTACTGAAGAAGGAATCCACTGTGTGCAATAGTACACAAGAAACCAAAAAACCAACAAGTCAATAAATCCAGCAGGAAAGTTGCTCCTTGACAAAAAGTGGTGAGCTTAATCAGCACAAAGGAAAGGAAAGGTTAACGGGTATGTACAGTATTTAGATTACTTTTAGCGCAATTGAGTACAAAAAATTTGATTTGTATAACAAAAAACAAGCATTAAATCTTCGAATGAATAAACCCTTCATACAATTTGCCATAACCTCACATTTCGAGAAAAATCCCACTTGGTGTCATTATCAAATAATTTTGCCCCTAGGTGCCAACACTGATGTTGTGTGAAACACACAGATACTTAACTTTTTGCAAAAGATAGCCTGTCACACTCTTCATGCGGTTTATGATTCATTTAGCGACAACTACTTTTGTTTAATTTCAAACGCACCTACATTTACATATAAAAGACAAAGACAACATTCATATTCTAAAACAAAAGCAGAGTAGAACAAAATCATTGTAGATCAACATATTGCAAAAGTAATTCTATGCTTGACATATAGTGAACGGCAAAAATTTAAAAGTGTGTAAAAAGAAAAAACCAACATATCGAAAAACAATATTGAAAAAACGGAAAAAAATAGAGGAAATAAACAAAATAAACTTATTATTAAAAAAAATCAATTAAAGTGTTAGACAATTCTACTTGAAGATAAAAATAAATAAGATGGCAGGCATGAGAAGAAAACTGAATTACGACTTCAGCGAAAAGAAAACGGTGAGTGAAGAGCTTATTAATATATTTCAAAGTTAAGGTAAAAATTGTGAGGTAATAAACAAATGTGGCAATTTCTTTTTAGAAAAAGAAAAAGAGGAATAAAAATAAAAAAAAAACCCATAAAAAGAGAGTGGTGTTATAGTTTTTTTTTTTTTTTTGGCGTAAGAAGTTACATGGCCATTGGCAAAACATTAGGGAAGTTCAAATCAAAAAAAAATAATAATAAAAATAATAAAAATTGAATAAGGGAAGCGATTATTCTGCTTGAATTTTTTAATATTTTATTGTGAAATTTAAAGTCAAAATGACATCCAAAAGAAGGTGCAAATACGACATTCAGCAACTCGTGGCATTTTGCAAAAATTTTGAAAATATCCCAGCAGGTTCTTTAACAACTTCTTTGCTAGAAGTAAAGCAAGCCGAGTTGGAAAGAAGATGGTCTAAAATGATAGCGACTTACGAGCAATTCATGATAAGTGATGAAAAGTTGAAGGAAGAAGAAAACACTAAAGATGATGTTTCTCTGAAATACGAAGATGCTAGCGAGCAGTATCAAGTACTAAAAGCAAGGATTTTAGATATAATCAAGGCTGAAGCTCCTAGTAAAAATACACCAGTCACACGTCAAACCTCACTTAAATTACCAGCAGTAGAAATTCAAAACTTTGAAGGGGGATTTGATAAATGGCCAGCATTTCGGGATATGTTTATGGCAGTAGTAGGTAATGAGCAGTCAGCAGCTCCAGCTCACAAATTATATTACCTGCACAGCAAGACAAGGGGGGAGGCCTACCAACTCATAAAAGATTATGAGTTAGTAGATGCTAATTTTGAGCTAGCATGGCAAGCTTTAAAAACTCGCTACGAAAATAAAAGAATTTTAATAAACAATCAAATCATGAAGATTTATAACATCCAGTCGCCCCCAAGTGAAAATTTGAAATTTTTGAAATTGCTTAAGAAAACAGTTAGTGATGGGTTGTCCATCATACAGTCGTTTCAAATAAATGTAGAGGAAAATGACCCCTTCCTTATGCACATTTGTACTTCGAAGCTGCCTGAAGAAACATCGCGCGCATGGGAAGAGTCCTTGACGGATCACAAGGAACTGCCCACTTGGCAACAATTAAGCAATTTTTTGTCTAGAAGAATTGAAACTTTGGAAACGTTTAGCAATTTAAGAAAACCGTTAGGAAGGGATAATAATAATATTTCAAAATCGCAATCGTTTCATGCTCAGAATGAACTCGACAAAAACAAATTTAACTGCAGGAAGTGCAAGCAGAACCATCCCTTAAAATATTGCAAAAATTTCAAGTCGCTGTCAGTCCAAGATAGATTAAAATTTGTATACGCAAACAAATATTGTGAAAACTGTTTCTCCACTACTCACTACAAAACGAACTGCCCAAGTATAAGTAACTGCGCTCGGTGCAATCAAAGGCATCATACCATGCTTCACAAGGGTCGAACAAGGGTCTCAATGTGAAGTCCCCGCCTTACCAATCTCGGCAGAGCGACGAAAGACCGCCTACGTCAGGAAGTCAGAACAAATCCAATTTACAATCCAACCGAATCAGTAGCGCCCATGATGAAGAATGTGTGCCTATTCAAACGCATTTTTCCCAACACCAGGGGACAACTATCTTACCCACAGCATTAGTTCAAGTGGAACATTTAGGCGAAAATTTCACCATCCGAGCATTGTTAGACGCAGGGTCAGAATCAAGCTTTATATGGAAACGAATTCAACAAACTCTCGCTTTGCCTTTAGAGGCCCACAGCTCCCAAGTATCAGGACTTGGTGGCACAGTTGTTAGCATCTCCAAAAGCAGATGTATAGTCCCCATCAAATCACAAAAGTCCGATTTTACCATTAAAATAAAAGCAATTGTAGTACCGAAGTTGACACACTTTTTGCCCGCTAGACCAATTCGAATTCATAATTTTACCCAGATCAAGGACTTAAGTATAGCTGACCCCTATTTTTACAAGCCAGCTGCCGTAGACATGATTATTGGTAGCGATTATTTGCCATTCATCAACCTAGCAGGAGTAAGATCCAATATTGCAAACTGTCTAGAAGCAAGAGAGTCTCATTTTGGGTGGTATTTATTAGGGCCAGAGCCAAATAACGAGTATAAATTGTTCCACACGACTGTTTCAATGTCCGAGAATTCGCTTCTTCACGAAAAACTGCGAAAATTTTGGGAACTAGAAGAGGCGGAAAAAAGCGTATCAGAGTCTGAAACCGATATTTTGTGCGAGACCTTTTTCAAAAAACTGTCAGCCGGCAACAAGATGGTCGTTATGTAGTACGACTTCCATTTAAAGAAAATTATCCAGACGAAATATATTTGGATCCCTCCCGACATATAGCCCTCGGACAATACCATAGAATGGAAAAAACATTAGCCAAAACCCCAGAGTTAAAAACTGAGTACAATAAAGTTCTCCAGGAATATTTAAATCTGGGACACATGGAACCAGTTGAACATTACGAGCCCAAAGGTAAAAAATATTCCTCATTTTTTCTCCCGCACCACGCAGTCATTAGGCCCGAGAGCCACTCGACTAAGGTACGCGTTGTGTTTAATGCTTCAAAAAAGACGGGGAGTGGTTTCTCCCTGAACGATGTTTTATACCAAGGCCCCACCCTCCAAGCGGATTTGTTGCAAATTATCTTGCGCTGGCGATTTTATAAATACGTATTTACCGGCGATATAGAAAAGATGTACCGCCAAATTCTCATCCATGAAGCTGATCGTCCATATCAACGAATTTTGTTTCGCAACGAAATTGAAGGGTATGTCAACTCTTTTCAACTAAAAACTGTAACGTTTGGTGTAAACTGCGCCCCCTTTTTGGCGATACGAACTCTCCGTGAGCTGAGTAAGGATTGCGAAAAATTTTACCGTATGGCGTCAGCTATTTTAAAAAATGAAGTTTATGTAGATGATATCCTATCCGGCGGGCATACTCTTGGAGAGGTCAGACTGAAACACAGCGAACTTACAAGAGCGTTAAGATCCGCTGGGTTCCCTTTAAAGAAGATGACAACAAACGACGCGTCTTTACTAGAAAGTTTTGCCCGGGAGGATCTTCTAGATGAAGATTTCTTAAAGTTTGATGACTGCAGTACAACAAAAACTTTAGGAATGCCCTGGAATGCGCTCTCAGATTCATTTTGTTATACTGTCGAACCAATTGAAATTAGCTCATCGACCACCAAAAGAAAAATTTTTTCAGTCATAGCAAGGCTGTTTGACCCACTAGGTTGGCTAGGGCCAACTATAATTATAGCAAAATTGCTAATGCAAGAATTGTGGGAGGAAAAATCGGATTGGGATGAAGGCGTGACCCCACTTATTCTGACAAAGTGGAATTCGTTTGTAGACAATTTGCCATCCATCGCTCAGATAAGAATACCGAGGTGGGTAGACTTTTCCCCAAAGCATCAGGTTCAGATACATGGGTTTTGCGATGCTTCAAAAAAGGCATATTGTGGCGCAATATATATCAGAACAGAAACCACCGAAGGTAATATTTACAGCCATCTTCTCATTTCCAAAACTAAGGTAGCCCCCATCAAGCGGACTACGGTTCCCAAACTCGAATTATGCGGAGCATTATTACTTTCCAAGCTTGTCAAAAGCCTAGTAACGAACTGGCAGATCACGTACGAATTATTTTTATGGACGGATTCGTCAATTATGCTGGGCTGGTTACAGAAACCCCCACATACCTTGAAAACGTTTGTTGCAAACCGTGTATCACAAATCAACGACGCACAGTGGCTGAAAAACGTTTTTCATTGGCCAAAATTCTGTAACTTTTGAACCGATCAAAATATTGAAGTAATTCTTTTTTTAATGGATAGATATTTAATTCAGCTTGACTCAGTTTTAATTACATTGAAATTGATTGAGTACTTCTTAAGGACTTCTAGGTCAAAGTTGAACTTTTGATTTTTTTTAACTTTTGGAGTGAAATATGGGTTTATTTTTTTTATTTGCATATTAAAAAATTTTATATTTTGATCTTAATAATAATTATAATTATTTTTTGTGATAATGGAATTTTTTTAATGTTACACTCAAAAAAATTTTTTACACTGAAAAAAATTTTTTACACTCAAAAAAATTTTTACACTCAAAAAAAATTTTAAAATTAACTGGAAACAAGGTTTAAATCCACTCCTGTTCTTTCAGATGCTGTTTCTGGATCTGAAAAGAATCTTCGTGCGGTATTGCCATCATTTGTATTGCCTGACCCTTGTTTTGGCTGATCTATAATCAATCCAATTTTGCGATATTCATCTTGAACATGTTTCTTTTTTGAACTTCTTAACTCTTTGTTGGTTTTATTGTTTCTTATGGATCCTGAAGACCCGAAATATAAATCATAATTGATTTTTAGTATATGTTCCATAAGTCGTATTCTTGCATGTAGTGGTGATAATCTAAATTCATATGCATCGGTATTATCTAATGATTTTGTCGGAACTTGGTTTAATTGGGTTTATGCTGCTTGGCATATAATGCAGCTGGATGCAGCCTTCGTGTTAGTCAAAGCCTGACCTACATTTCCATTTATCATTGTAAGGACTAATTGGTAGCTTACTTCAATTTGCTGCCCATCTAACTGTAATTGTAATGGCTAATGGTAGTGTTGCAATTTGGGCCTTGATATCACTAATTTCTTTGTTAATGGCATCACGAGTTTCTTCTTTGAATTCAAATTTGATTGGCCTGCAGTATTTCGTAGAAGATGGTGTCTCATTTTTCCAAATATCCATTGTTTGCATTGTACTAGTCGAAGGCTCTGAATCTTCCAAAATCTTTTTCAATCGCAATGGTACAATTGATACCATGAACATATCCGAGTCCGAAATATTTTCACATACAACTTGTTTGTATTGGTTATGTCCCGAAGAACCATCACATCCCCACTTGCAAAAAAGAATTAGCTTTGTGTTTCCATATTTCTTTAACGCATTTCCTGGTATTGATTGTAGCAAGCGTTCGGCTGTGTGATCAAGTAGAGATTGTAGTTGTACCTCTGCCGAAATTGGTGTGATTGTAATAGTATCCTTTGATGGCAAACAGTCCATTTTAGCAGCAGTTATGTGATGATGTGCTGGATAGATATTTGAGCCCTTTTCAATCGCACGCAATCTGAGTTTAATATATTGCTGTTTTGTTAATTTCAAATCCAGAAATAATGCTAATGCCTCCTCATTTGTGCACTGTTTTGCATCGCTCGGAGTTGGTATACTTTTAAGAATTCGTTTTGTTCTCACTGGACTAGCTTTAATAACTTTTTCAATGATATCCACTTTTGTTAATTGGTTCTGTGATCGTAATTGATGTAGGAAAGATTCTTTTATATTTGTACAACCAATTGCATCGTTAACATCTTTAAGTTTCCGCCTCTTAGATCTATCGCTGCAGTTGTCCAATGATTTGCGTGGTCTTCCAACCTTATCTTGCTTTGCTGTTTCTGCAGCGACAGTAAGTTTGCCATCCAACCACTTTTTATATAAAACTTTTGTTTACTGTAGCTAACTTCTTTGTAGCGTTTTTTTAGTACTTTTACAAAATTAGATAATTGCTCTTGTATTTCGGTGCTACACGAATTTAAGCTTAATTTTATTTTAACGTAAGTAAGAACATCTTCCTGGTTTTTATTTCTAAAATACTGTTCGGCCAGTTCTTTATAACCGAAGCTCTCCATATTTTTCTGAATATTTTTATTTGAGTCTGTTATGATTTATCACTTGCAAATATACGTACGTACACGTAAAGGATTAACTTATTGTGTAATCCCTTAGTGAATCCGTAGTTTTATATATTTTTAGATACATGTTATTCACACATTGATCTTCAATTTCATAGCAGGTAGTACTTAAATTGAACAAAACTGCACGTGTTATCCAGACCTTAATATCAGGTAAAACTAATTAGTATCTCGCCAATATGGGGTTCTTTTTATCTTTAGTCGTTTAATGTCGCGATTATTATTATAAAAGTGTTTATGACTTTGGCTGACCCTAACAGTTATATTAGAAAGAGATCATATGTTTACTGTAGAACCTATTGTGATATTTTTATGACTAATTTTTTGCTGATCAAAACAAAGGCATAAAACCCTTTCGCAGGTATTATATTTAATTATTTTAGTTTTAGGTAGTCTAAAGTAAAAAACATAAACCTTCAGGCAAAAAAGTGAAAATTTAATACACCATTGTATACGAGTAATTATAGGGCTGTTTATATTAGAGTAATTTGATTTTTTTTGGAGTAATTTCATTAAAATTAAAAAAGTGTTCTACCGGCGGGTCGTGGCGGGTGCAAAAGTATATATGGGGTGAAAGAAGACACCTTCGCCTTTCTTCGGGTGGTATACGTTTCTTGTTCCCTTTTGTTCCCTAGAAGTTCTATTCCACTAAAGTTTAAATTTTAGAAAAATATAGTAGTTTCATAAATATTTCATAACACCTCTAATATTAAACGCTAGAGCGGTAACCACTTACAACAACTAAAGACTATAATCCTACCAATATTATAAAAAAGGCCGCAGGCCATTATCGATGATAGCTTGCGAGTAGTGACCATTTATTTTTGACAAAAAACTGATAAAAAACACCTTTTACTGAAATAACAAAAAACAGTTGAGTTTGACAGCATGCCACGCCCACAATTATCAATAGTTTAACCTAATTTTTTGGCTACCTTAATATGGATATATTAGCTCCAAAATGGCGTAAAAATTTTAAAAATCGGTGACAAAAAAAATTTGACTTTTGGCCAATGAAAAACGATTTTCAGCCACTGTGCGACGTCGTCCGTACTCATCACTGGAAATATATAAAAACTGAAGAAAACCCGGCAGACGTGGGGACACGTGGTAGCTTCCCAAAAGAACTGGCAGGTAACAACTTATGGTGGCAAGGATCCACCTGGCTAAAACTTCCACAGGCTCTCTGGCCAACCCCACGAACTTTTGACCCAACCGACTTGGAAACAAAAAGGACTACGAATTGTCATTTAGAGGTACGATGTACTGATATTCTTGAAGAATTTTCCTCCTTGGAACGAGCGTTACGAGTCCTTTGTTATCGAATTCGATTTATAAACCGTATCCTAAAGAGACCTTTTTCAACCGAAAGGTTTATCACATCAGATGAAATAAATTGTATGAAAATTCGACTAATTTCTATTGTGCAAAAAATCTATTTTGAGCGAGAATACTTGTGCCTGAAAGATAAAAACCCTCTGAGTCGAAAAAGCAGACTTTTAACCCTTAATCCCTTCATTGACAATGATGAAAAATCTCAATTTGCAAAACTCTTGGTAAAATTTACACATCGTATTCTATTACACTCAGAGCATCACATCATGTTACGAGCAATCAGACAAGGATTTTATATTCCAAGATTAAAGAACTTAGTGAGAAAATGTATTCGAGAATGTAAGGCATGTACAATCTATAAACACAAGTTCCATCAGCAAATCATGGCCGCACTCCCCCCAGAACGAGTAACTTTTTCCCTTCCATTTACTTACACAGGAGTGTAAGTAAGTAAGTAAGTAAGTAAGCATCAAATCCTCTCATCTCAGAAACGCAAAAATCCTAAAAGGGTATGCAGCCGTCTTTGTTTGTTTTTCTCCTCGTGCTGTGCATCTAGAAAGCTGTTCAGAGCTTTCCACCGATGCCTTCTTAGCTTGTTTTGATAGATTCATAGGGAGACGAGGTCTTCCTAAAACGATGTTTTCCGACAACGGTCGAAATTTCCTCGGCGCTAGCTATGCGCTCCTAAAATCCCATGAAAAATTCATTAAGTCTGCTGAAAGAGCTTTGGTCGAAAAATATACCAGTCTTGAATTCACTTGGCTGCAGTGAAAAGTATGAAGGCTCATCTAAAAAAATAGCTGGTAACTTATCTTTTACCTATGAGGAGTTCTCTACACTGCTCGTGCGGATCGAAGCAGTATTGAATTCAAGACCACTGTCATCGATAAATGAAAATCCGGACGAGATTTTACCGCTCACACCAGGCCATTTTTTACGTGGTGACCCGATCATTGCTCGGCCTGAAGCTCCAGCCGATCCTTCTATAGAAAATGTGTCATATTTGAAACGCTGGGAAAGACTTAAAGCACTCCAAGACATATTCGCACGAAGATGGAAATCAGAATACATAAGCGAACTTCAACGCCGTTTTAAATGGAAAAAGGAACGGGATAACTTAAAAGTAAATGACATTGTTATAGTCAAAGAAGACATGCTACCACCTACGGAATGGCTCCTCGGTCGTGTCACCAAAGTCATATATGGGCGTGACAGCAAAATACGCGTGGCTGAAATAAGAACTAAAAACGGCACTATATTGCGTCCCGTTGTCAAATTATGTTTGTTGCCAACAAATACCCACACACAATCTCAAGTTCCATCTACAACCACTAAATAAACCACATAAATTCCGTACACTAAAAATCTATCAAGTTCAATTGCACTAGAGGTTTTCTATTACTGTATGTATTTCTTTTTTTCCTTTTTTTTTTTGCTTCATATAGACGACCGGAAAACCCAAATGCCATCTTTGCGGCCGCAATCATCCACTTAAATATTGCCAGCAGTTTAAGAGCTGGAGCTTACCCATACGGCGATTGACGATCCTCAATAAAGGGTATTGCCTGAATTGCTTGGCGTTTGATCACACGCGTCATTGGTGCCCATCCCGCAATCGGTGCCAGTATGAATATGGGCCCAACAAGTTGTGCAATGCCAGACACCACACAATTCTCCACCGAGAAAAACAAGACCCCTTGTCTTCTAGCTTCGAAGACGAATATGCAGAAGTTCCGAACACTTCGGACCAAAGTGATGATGAGCCAAGCGAGATCGGCCTCCTGAGCCCCAGCAAGCAATTGTGTAACTCAACCACTAACGATGATAGCGATGATGACATGAGGCTTATCGACAGCAACCAACGTCTTCTCGCTACTGAAGAGGAAATGCGATTAACCGGAATTTCCCATTTTTTCCTGTGGTTTTGCGTAAGCCTTCGACCAACTAGAATCCTTCTCCAAGAAGTACCAACCTACCTCAAGTCGGCCAGGGAGTATGTTGAAGCGACTTCAACAATTTATAGTCATTAAATAAAAAATATATATGTACATATATAGAAATTTTTTTTGTGTGTATTGAAAATCTGTATAATTTTTTTTACCATTAATATTTTTATTCTCTCTCTTTAAGTTCAAATAACGTTTTCTTGTACTAAAACTGGAATTTTTTTTTTTACTAACCTTCAACTGTCTTAAATTTAAGTTTCATTTTTTGTATTGATTTAACTCTCGTCTGAGACACAGCAGCAAGAAGCTGACAACCATTAATACCAAAAATATATATATATATATATATATATATATATATATATATATAAAATAAATGTGCTTTTGAATTGGATTTGGCGACTTTTCTTCTAAAGGATATACAAATAGAAAAGGAAAGCTACCAAATCAACACAAGGTGTCCAATAAAAAAAAATTAAACAATATTTTTTGAAAATTAAAAGTTGTTAAACATGAAAGCGAATTATACGTAAATTAAATTAAAAATTATAGATATATGTATATATATATATATATATATATATATATATATATATATATATATATATATATATATATATATATGCATATATACATATAAATATATATTTATATATATATACATATATCTATAATTTTTAATTTAATTTACGTATAATTCGCTTTCATGTTTAACAACTTTTAATTTTCAAAAAATATTGTTTAATTTTTTTTTATTGGACACCTTGTGTTGATTTGGTAGCTTTCCTTTTCTATTTGTATATCCTTTAGAAGAAAAGTCGCCAAATCCAATTCAAAAGCACATTTATTTTATATATATATATTTTTTTGGTATTAATGGTCTGAATTGTGTAAAGAGTTGGAAGCGAAAATAGTACAAAAACCTCGAAAAATTCGTCTACGGGCCAAACCATTTCCATATGTTCGGAGACACTGAATTCTATCAAAGATTTTGGATATCAAAAAAGACTGCTTACGACATTCTGGAGCTTATTGGACAGCATATAAAAAACCCAACCACTTGTTAAGTTGAACAAGTAAATATCGCAATATAGAATATGTTACTCATCACTTTAAGGGTCTACGCAACCGGTGGCATGCTAAAAACGATTGCAGATGTGTACGGTGTTTCAACAACAACGCACAGTGGCTGAAAATCGTTTTTCATTGGCCAAAAGTCGAATTTTTTTTTGTCACCGATTTTTAAAATTTTTACGCCATTTTGAAGCTAATATATCCATATTAAGGTAGCCAAAAAATTAGGTTAAACTATTGATAATTGTGAGCGTGGCATGCTGTCAAACTCAACTGTTTTTGTTATTTCAGAAAAAGGTGTTTTTTATCAGTTTTTTTTTTGTCAAAAATAAATGGTTACTACTCGCAAGCTATCATCGATAATGGCCTGCGGTCTTTTTTATAATGTTGGTACGATTATAGTCTTTAGTTGTTGTAAGTGGTTACCGCTCTAGCGTTTAATATTAGAGGTGTTGTGAAATATTTATGAAACTACTATATTTTTCGGAAATTTTAACTTTGGTGGAATCGAACTTCTAGGAAACAAGAAACGTATACCACCCGAAGAAAGGCGAAAGTGTCTTCTTTAACCCTATATACATATACTTTTGTACCCGCCACGACCCGCCGGTACAACACTTTTTTAATTTTAATGAAATTACTCTAAAAAAATTCAAATTACGATAATTTAAACAGCCCTATAATTACTCGTCTACAATGGTGTATTAAATTTTCACTTTTTTGCCTAAAGGTTTATGTTTTTTACTTTAGACTACGTAAAACTAAAATAATTAAATATAATACCTGCGAAAGATTTTTATGGCTTTGTTTTGATCAGCAAAAAAATCAGTCGTAAAAATATCACAATAGGTTCTACAGTAAACATATGATCTCTTTCTAATATAACTGTTAGGGTCAGCCAAAGTCATAAACAATTTTATAATAATAATGGCGACATTAAACTACTAATGATAAAAAGAACCCCATATTGGCGAGATACTAATTAGTTTTACCTGATATTAAGGTCTGGATAACAAGTGCGGTTTGGTTCAATTTAAGTACTACCTGGTATGAAATTGAAGATCAATGTGTGAATAACATGTATCTAAAAATGTATAAAACTACGGATTCGATAAGAGATTACTCAATAATAAGTTAATCCTTTACGTGTACGTACGTATATTTGCAAGTGATAAATCATAACAGACTCAAATAAAAATATTCAGAAAAATATGAAGAGCTTCGGTTATAAAGAACTGGCCGAAGAGTATTTTAGAAATAAAAACCAGGAAGATGTTCTTAGTTACGTTAAAATAAAATTAAACTTAAATTCGTGTAGCACCGAAATACAAGAGCAATTATCTAATTTTGTAAAAGTACTAAAAAAACGCTACAAAGAAGTTAGCTACAGTAAACAAAAGTTTCATATAAAAAGTGGTTGGATGGCAAACTTACTGTCGCTGCAGAAACAGCAAAGCACGATAAGGTTGGAACACCACGCAAATCATTGGACAACTGCAGCGATAGATCTAAGAGGCGGAAACTTAAAGATGTTAACGATGCAATTGGTTGCACAAATATAAAAGAATTTTTCCTATAACAATTACGATCACAGAACCAATTAACAAAAGTGGATATCATTGAAAAAGTCACTGGACTAGCAGTGAGAACAAAACGAATTCTTAAAAGTATACCAACTCCGAGCGATGCAAAACAGTACACAAATGAGGAGGCATTACCTTATTTCTGGATTTGAAAACAAAACAGCAATATATTAAGCTCAGATTGCGTGCGATTGAACGAACGCTTGCTACAATCAATACCAGGAAATGCGTTAAAGAAATATGGAAACACAAATCTAATTCTTTTTTGCAAATAGGGATGTGATGGTTCTTCGGGACAAACCCAATACAAACAAGTTGTATGTGAAAAATATTTCGGACTCAGATATGTTCATGGTATCATTTGTACCATTGCGATTGAAAAAGATTTTGGAAGATTCAGACCCTCCGAATAGTACAACGCAAACAATGGATATTTGGGAAAATGAGACACCATCTTCTACGAAATACTGCAGGCCAATCAAATTTGAATTCAAAAAAGAAACTCGTGATGCCACTAACAAAGAAATTAGTGATATCAAGGCCCAAATTGCAACACTACAGCAATTACAATTACAGGTAGATGGGCAGCAAATTGAAGTAAGCTACCAATTAGTCCTTACAATGGTAGATGGAAAAGTAGGTCAGGCTTTGACTAACACGAACGCCGCATCCATGATGATGGCAATACCGCACGAAGATTCTTTTCAGATCCAGAAACAGCATCTGAAATAATAGGAGTGGATTTAAACCTTATTTTCAGATTTAAAATAATCCTAGAAGTACTTGCGTGCAATGAAGAAATTGACTCTAAACAATTTGGAGATTATGCTAAGGAAACTGCAAAAATATATACAACCAACTACCCATGGAGAAATATGTCTGCAACAAGTTCACAAAATCCTTTATCATGGAGAAGATATCATTAAATATTTGGAGATCTAACAGAGGAGGCTCAGGAAAAAAGGAACAAGGATTATAGATTTTATACAGAACACAATACTAGAAAAATTTCACGAAATTCCACAAATGAAGATTTATTTAATATATTATTGCCAACGTCAGATCCGTTCATCTCCAATATTCGAAAGAAATGGAAAGTGGAACATCGGGATTTAGATGAAGAATCCAAAAAACTACTAAAGAACAGAAATAGCACAGAGCAAAATATAGAATATTTGCAATCAATATTTGTGTCAAGTGAATAATAATTATAATTGCTTTTTTTGTGATATTCTTCCGACGGGGCTTGTTTGAATTTGGAACGATTTTCCGTCATCCCACGTCAAATTTGGTTTATGAACAGACCGGTTTCGGCTTTGTGCCATCTTCAGTGTTCTCGAATACTAAATCGTTTTTTTCTCGCTGTACGTTGTCTTTTGTATGGTTCGTTTTTTCTTTCTTTGCCCCTTTGTGTTTCTCTCTCTCGTCCTTGTATGTCTATGTGTCTCTCATTCTCTCCCTCTCTCTACCTGCTACTTGTTCCTCTCATTTTTCTATATACCATGTCTGTGCTCCCTGCCTTTATAGCGCGGCGATTATTTAATAGGTGTATTAGCTGTATGCAGGTAGTAATCTATGATTGTGCGTTTTTGGATTGGCCTTTTGTCTTGTACATCTGTTGTTATATTGTTCGGTTCCGGTAAATTATTGTTCTCTTTTGTGTAAAAATATTTTAATGGTTCAAATATTATGTCCGAGGCAGTGTTTATTTGTTCATTTATTATTCTCCCGTCAAAAGTTTTCTGTTTGTATATTTCCATGTTTTCTAATACGTTCAACCGCCGTCCTTTATGCTGTATGTGTAACAGTTTAACCGTTTTTCTAATATGCGCTGATGTACATTTTTTGTTGAATATGTGGTTCGCAAAATTCGGTTCTGGTGTTGTTCCTGGTTCTCTCATTTTTTTGTTGTAGTCTCTCATATGTTCCCGAAATCTGGTTTTTATCTTTCGTCCCGTTTGTCCGATGTAACTGTGTTGGCATGTGCAAGTTGGCATGTGCAAGTTAATTTGTATACTAAAATATAGTAGTATACAAAATTAACTTGCACATGCCAACACAGTTACATCGGAAAAACGGGACGAAAGATAAAAACCAGATTTCGGGAACATATGAGAGACTACAAAAAAAATGAGAGAACCAGGAACAACACCAGAATCGAATTTTGCGAACCACATATTCAACAAAAAATGTACACCAGCGCATATTAGAAAAACGGTTAAACTGTTACACATACAGCATAAAGGACGGCGGTTGAACGTATTAGAAAACATGGAAATATACAAACAGAAAACTTTTGACGGGAGAATAATAAATGATCAAATAAACACTGCCTCGGACATAATATTTGAACCATTAAAATATTTTTACACAAAAGAGAACAATAATTTAACGGAACCGAACAATATAACAACAGATGTACAAGACAAAAGGCCAATCCAAAAACGCACAATCATAGATTACTACCTGCATACAGATAATACACCTATTAAATAATCGCCGCGCTATAAAGACAGGGAGCACAGATATGGTATATAGAAAAATGAGAGGAACAGGTAGCAGGTAGATAGAGGGAGAGAATGAGAGACACATAGACATACTAGGACGAGAGAGAGAAACACAAAGGGGCAAAGAAAGAAAAAACGAACCATACAAAAGACAACGTACAGCGAGAAAAACGATTTAGTATTCGAGAACACTGAAGATGGCACAAAGCCGAAACCGGTCTGTTCATAAACCAAATTTGACGTGGGATGACGGAAAATCGTTCCAAATTATAATTGCCTTTCATTGTTATTTAAGTACGAAAAACATAGTATTAGTAAAAAATAATAATAAATAGAACCTATTTTGACAGCAAAAAATTTTTCTGTGGTAACAGCAAAATCTCCAGTTAATTTAAAATTTTTTTTAGTGTAAACATTTTTGTGTAAAAATTTTTTTGAGTGTAACATTAAAAAAATTACATTATCACAAAAAATAATTACAATTATTATTAAGTTCCAAATATAAAATTTTTTAATATGCAAAAAAGAAAAATAAACCCATATTTCACTCCAAAAGTTAAAAAAAATCAAAAGTTCAACTTTGACCTAGAAGTCCTTAAGAAGTGCTCAATCAATTTTAATGTAATTAAAACTGAGTCAAGCTGAACTAAATATCTATCCATTAAAAAAAAATTACTTAAATATTTTGATCCGTTTAAAAGTTACAGAGTTTTGGCCAATGAACAACGATTTTCAGCCACTGTTCAACGGTATCCAACGTCGTGAGAAATGTAACACATTACATAGCGCAGCTGCGGAGCCATTTCATAGTATTTTAAAAACCCCAGAAGAACTCGCAGTAAAAATCTGAGCTACCAGCCCTACCAGAAAGCTTAGAAGCGGCTGTTAATTTTGTGAACAGTGTTCCTAGCAATGCCAATTCTAGCAGTTCAAATGCACAAAATAGCAGACGGCGATCCTTAATAAATAATTATTTTAAAAACTTATTGTAAATAAAGTACAACACAATTTTTATTATAGATCCATTGTTTTATTTCTTTACAAAAAAAGCAAAATTAAAAAATTATTTTCACATACATTATACATATGTACATCCATTTAACAAATTTATACTATTAAACACTTTTTACTTATGGTGCACAGCTGTTTTCTTTGAAGCCATCGATAACTTTTTTGACATTTCATAGTGCTACCATATTTTCATTGCGATTTAATACGAATAATTATCTAACACTGAAAAACTGAAGCTGTATTTAAATACAATTTAAATTTATGTAAAATTTAACTAATTGCATATTTAAAAATTGGCCCTAAAAACATTTGATTATATCTTCTTTTATTTTACCCTAACAGCATATACATACACACTTACCATTCTCTTGATGTGAAGGCTACTGGCATCAACAGAAATCATTAATTTACTCAACAACAAAATTCATATTAGTATATTTTTTAATTGTAAAATAAACAAAAATTTGCTTATTTATGTTTGTTTACATTTTTGTTATAGATTTTGCTAGTTTGTATGGTTGTTATCACACACTCATTATTTTTTAATTAGCCACATATATTCTTACCAGACTTTTTGCAAAGAACAATGTAAATGAAACAATAATTTATATCACAATTGTTGATATCGAAATTTTCATTATGTTTAATTACAATTATAACAATTTCAATCAAAATAATATTAGTATGCTATTATTACCATAAAAAATACAGATAAGAATTAAGTTTTGCATATCTCTTCATTATTTTCATATCTTGAGCAAATCTTTTATTTTTTATTAAAATACTAACTATTAAGTACATTCCCAGAGAACGTGACAAAAACTTTCGCGTTTTAATCTTCTAAAAGTTTGCTGGTTCTATAATTTTTTTCTGAAAGTCTCCCGGGGTATAACCTATATATCAGTCGACGCGCATTATTGTCAGATTTTGATTGCAGGCAGCGTGATTTGTAACCACCAAATCCTTTGTATGTAATATGTAAAATACTAAAAAAAGTATTTTCAGCGATTTTTTTATTTTTTGAAAGTTTGCTGGATCTATAATCTTTTTCCGAAAGTGTCCCGGGGTATAACCCATACACAAATCGACGCGCATGAATGTCAGCTTTGGATTTCAGGTATCCTAAAGCGTGGCCACCGAACTATTTTTGTGTAATATGTAAAATACAAAAAAAGCATTTTCATCGATTTTTTTTTCTTAAATTTGCCGGATCTATAATTTATTTCTTAAAGTGTTCGGGGGTATAACCTATATATCTATCGACGCACATTATTATCAGCTTTTGATTGTAGGTAGCGTGATATGTGGCCACCGAACGGTTTGTGTGAAATATGGGAAATACTAAAAGAAGTGTTTTAGCAATATTTTAATTTTTTGAAAGTTTGCTGGGACTATAACTTTTTTCTGAAAGTTTCCCGGGATATACCCTACCCATTAATCGATGCGTATTAATGTCAGCTTCCGATTGCAAGTAGCCTGATGTATGGCCACCGAAGTTCTTGCCTGTTATGGGCGTAAAACTAAATGTGTACTTTTCGGCAACGTTTTTCATAATTTCTTGGTCCACAAATTTTATCCTAAAGGCTCCTGTGCAAAAACTTTTACAACGATTTACGTGCACTTCAATTTGCTATCGATCGAAGGTAGCACCATATGAATTGGAAATTTTGTTCTCCTATTATTGGTGAAACACTCGATATAGAAGTGTTCTAAGTAAATCTTAAATATATTCTGAATTCCTCAAATAATTTTAGTGACAAATATAAAATTTGATTTAAGACCCTGCGTGCTACAAATGTCAATACTTTTCTTTTAAATTATTTGATATCTACCTATAAAATCTTTGCATTCAATTCATTTGTCATTCTTTGTTTACATAAACAACGGGGAGAGTTTGTCAAGGCAAAAAAAATTGATAAAAAATTTGTTTTCTTCACGGCGATGAAAATGCCTTTATTTTTGCAAACCGAAAAAGTTTTCGGTTCTTCCAGTTTGTTTTCTTCACTTGTGTCATTCTTTTTTGACATTGTTTTCAACAAACACCAAAGTCCAATTTCATTCCATTTTAAACGGCGTTAAAACAAAAAAATTTTCCCAAAGCAGGGAAACTTATAGAATAAGTATGGTAGCACCATGGGGTACATTTTGATTTTGAAATCGATATATTTACCTCCTAATTGGTATATATCGATAAATGAAAAATAAGGTTGTCAAGAATCAATTAAATGTGTAACTGAAAAAGCGAAAAAATGTCCTCAAAATAGCATGTCCTAAAACTATGCGCGAGGTCTGTTATCAGTGTCGGTAACGCAGCTTCAAGTGTCAACCACAATGAGATATATTTCTCTTCAGATGTCTAAGTGTTATACAGTACATAATCAATGCAAAAATGTTAAGCGCCAATTCTCCATCTTTTCTAAAATACGTTGTTGTTGTCATATTGTCAAATTCACTTGAAAGGTTAAGTTTAATGGCAAATCCGACATTAAAGTTTTGTCGTTATAAGAGTGAGGTCGTTTAACAACAAGTAAATATTATAATAATCTCCTTTTTTATCTTTAATTTCTTACCAATTTTATATTAAGTTTAGAGAATAAGTTTACGCACAGTTTGTATCTCCTGTTTTTAAATAAATTCTATTAATTTACGAACGTGAGGAGTTCTTATTTAATTCTTTCGTACGTTGACCATTGACGACATCTTTATTCTTTATTGCCTGAAAATTTGGTAACTTTTTGGATCTATTATCAGTCGTTATCTTATGTGTGTGTAATTGTTTGGGTGTACAATATTGTTGATTACATGTGACACAAAGATATGGCGGACGAGCCTTCAAGAATAAGCGAACGATCTAATAACGGTGTACCACCGTGACGGAAAATCGTTCCAAATTATAATTGCCTTTCATTGTTATTTAAGTACGAAAAACATAGTATTAGTAAAAAATAATAATAAATAGAACCTATTTTGACAGCAAAAAATTTTTCTGTGGTAACAGCAAAATCTCCAGTTAATTTAAAATTTTTTTTAGTGTAAACATTTTTTTGTGTAAAAATTTTTTTGAGTGTAACATTAAAAAAATTACATTATCACAAAAAATAATTACAATTATTATTAAGTTCCAAATATAAAATTTTTTAATATGCAAAAAAGAAAAATAAATCCATATTTCACTCCAAAAGTTAAAAAAAATCAAAAGTTCAACTTTGACCTAGAAGTCCTTAAGAAGTGCTCAATCAATTTTAATGTAATTAAAACTGAGTCAAGCTGAACTAAATATCTATCCATTAAAAAAAAATTACTTAAATATTTTGATCCGTTTAAAAGTTACAGAGTTTTGGCCAATGAACAACGATTTTCAGCCACTGTTCAACGGTATCCAACGTCGTGAGAAATGTAACACATTACATAGCGCAGCTGCGGAGCCATTTCATAGTATTTTAAAAACCCCAGAAGAACTCGCAGTAAAAATCTGAGCTACCAGCCCTACCAGAAAGCTTAGAAGCGGCTGTTAATTTTGTGAACAGTGTTCCTAGCAATGCCAATTCTAGCAGTTCAAATGCACAAAATAGCAGACGGCGATCCTTAATAAATAATTATTTTAAAAACTTATTGTAAATAAAGTACAACACAATTTTTATTATAGATCCATTGTTTTATTTATTTACAAAAAAAAGCAAAATTAAAAAATTATTTTCACATCATTATACATATGTACATCCATTTAACAAATTTATACTATTAAACACTTTTTACTTATGGTGCACAGCTGTTTTCTTTGAAGCCATCGATAACTTTTTTGACATTTCATAGTGCTACCATATTTTCATTGCGATTTAATACGAATAATTATCTAACACTGAAAAACTGAAGCTGTATTTAAATACAATTTAAATTTATGTAAAATTTAATTAATTGCATATTTAAAAATTGGCCCTAAAAACATTTGATTATATCTTCTTTTATTTTACCCTAACAGCATATACATACACACTTACCATTCTCTTGATATGAAGGCTACTGGCATCAACAGAAATTATTAATTTACTCAACAACAAAATTCATATTAGTATATTTTTTAATTGTAAAATAAACAAAAATTTGCTTATTTATGTTTGTTTACATTTTTGTTATAGATTTTGCTAGTTTGTATGGTTGTTATCACACACTCATTATTTTTTAATTAGCCACATATATTCTTACTACTCATAATTATATGTACTGCCAGACTTTTTGTAAGGAACAATGTAAATGAAACAATAATTTATATCACAATTGTTGATATCGAAATTTTCATTATGTTTAATTACAATTATAACAATTTCAATCAAAATAATATTAGTATGCTATTATTACCATAAAAAATACAGATAAGAATTAAGTTTTGCATATCTCTTCATTATTTTCATATCTTGAGCAAATCTTTTATTTTTTATTAAAATACTAACTATTAAGTACATTCCCAGAGAACGTGACAAAAACTTTCGCGTTTTAATCTTCTAAAAATTTGCTGGTTCTATAATTTTTTTCTGAAAGTCTCCCGGGGTATAACCTATATATCAGTCGACGCGCATTATTGTCAGATTTTGATTGCAGGCAGCGTGATTTGTAACCACCAAATCCTTTGTATGTAATATGTAAAATACTAAAAAAAGTATTTTCAGCGATTTTTTTATTTTTTGAAAGTTTGCTGGATCTATAATCTTTTTCCGAAAGTGTCCCGGGGTATAACCCATACACAAATCGACGCGCATGAATGTCAGCTTTGGATTTCAGGTATCCTAAAGCGTGGCCACCGAACTATTTTTGTGTAATATGTAAAATACAAAAAAAGCATTTTCATCGATTTTTTTTCTTAAATTTGCCGGATCTATAATTTATTTCTTAAAGTGTTCGGGGGTATAACCTATATATCTATCGACGCACATTATTATCAGCTTTTGATTGTAGGTAGCGTGATATGTGGCCACCGAACGGTTTGTGTGAAATATGGGAAATACTAAAAGAAGTGTTTTAGCAATATTTTAATTTTTTGAAAGTTTGCTGGGACTATAACTTTTTTCTGAAAGTTTCCCGGGATATACCCTACCCATTAATCGATGCGTATTAATGTCAGCTTCCGATTGCAAGTAGCCTGATGTATGGCCACCGAAGTTCTTGCCTGTTATGGGCGTAAAACTAAATGTGTACTTTTCGGCAACGTTTTTCATAATTTCTTGGTCCACAAATTTTATCCTAAAGGCTCCTGTGCAAAAACTTTTACAACGATTTACGTGCACTTCAATTTGCTATCGATCGAAGGTAGCACCATATGAATTGGAAATTTTGTTCTCCTATTATTGGTGAAACACTCGATATAGAAGTGTTCTAAGTAAATCTTAAATATATTCTGAATTCCTCAAATAATTTTAGTGACAAATATAAAATTTGATTTAAGACCCTGCGTGCTACAAATGTCAATACTTTTCTTTTAAATTATTTGATATCTACCTATAAAATCTTTGCATTCAATTCATTTGTCATTCTTTGTTTACATAAACAACGGGGAGAGTTTGTCAAGGCAAAAAAAATTGCTAAAAAATTTGTTTTCTTCACGGCGATGAAAATGCCTTTATTTTTGCAAACCGAAAAAGTTTTCGGTTCTTCCAGTTTGTTTTCTTCACTTGTGTCATTCTTTTTTGACATTGTTTTCAACAAACACCAAAGTCCAATTTCATTCCATTTTAAACGGCGTTAAAACAAAAAAAATTTCCCAAAGCAGGGAAACTTATAGAATAAGTATGGTAGCACCATGGGGTACATTTTGATTTTGAAATCGATATATTTACCTCCTAATTGGTATATATCGATAAATGAAAAATAAGGTTGTCAAGAATCAATTAAATGTGTAACTGAAAAAGCGAAAAAATGTCCTCAAAATAGCATGTCCTAAAACTATGCGCGAGGTCTGTTATCAGTGTCGGTAACGCAGCTTCAAGTGTCAACCACAATGAGATATATTTCTCTTCAGATGTCTAAGTGTTATACAGTACATAATCAATGCAAAAATGTTAAGCGCCAATTCTCCATCTTTTCTAAAATACGTTGTTGTTGTCATATTGTCAAATTCACTTGAAAGGTTAAGTTTAATGGCAAATCCGACATTAAAGTTTTGTCGTTATAAGAGTGAGGTCGTTTAACAACAAGTAAATATTATAATAATCTCCTTTTTTATCTTTAATTTCTTACCAATTTTATATTAAGTTTAGAGAATAAGTTTACGCACAGTTTGTATCTCCTGTTTTTAAATAAATTCTATTAATTTACGAACGTGAGGAGTTCTTATTTAATTCTTTCGTACGTTGACCATTGACGACATCTTTATTCTTTATTGCCTGAAAATTTGGTAACTTTTTGGATCTATTATCAGTCGTTATCTTATGTGTGTGTAATTGTTTGGGTGTACAATATTGTTGATTACATGTGACACAAAGATATGGCGGACGAGCCTTCAAGAATAAGCGAACGATCTAATAACGGTGTACCACCGTGACGGAAAATCGTTCCAAATTATAATTGCCTTTCATTGTTATTTAAGTACGAAAAACATAGTATTAGTAAAAAATAATAATAAATAGAACCTATTTTGACAGTAAAAAATTTTTCTGTGGTAACAGCAAAATCTCCAGTTAATTTAAAATTTTTTTTAGTGTAAACATTTTTTTGTATAAAAATTTTTTTGAGTGTAACATTAAAAAAAATTACATTATCACCACAGAATATACACAGAATACCCAACTTTGACGTTTAAAAAGGGTCCGAATCATATTTTGCATATACTTTGTATAACGTGCATAAAGTTTGTGTGAAGAGATACCTATATAAAAACAACTAGATTAGCTCTCCCTTTCACACAAATTTTATGCACGTTTTCAAAGTTGTCGGGTCTAGGTAGTTTATGATTATCACAAAAAATAATTACAATTATTATTAAGTTCCAAATATAAAATGTTAACGATGCAATTGGTTGCACAAATATAAAAGAATTTTTCCTATAACAATTACGATCACAGAACCAATTAACAAAAGTGGATATCATTGAAAAAGTCACTGGACTAGCAGTGAGAACAAAACGAATTCTTAAAAGTATACCAACTCCGAGCGATGCAAAACAGTACACAAATGAGGAGGCATTACCTTATTTCTGGATTTGAAAACAAAACAGCAATATATTAAGCTCAGATTGCGTGCGATTGAACGAACGCTTGCTACAATCAATACCAGGAAATGCGTTAAAGAAATATGGAAACACAAATCTAATTCTTTTTTGCAAATAGGGATGTGATGGTTCTTCGGGACAAACCCAATACAAACAAGTTGTATGTGAAAAATATTTCGGACTCAGATATGTTCATGGTATCATTTGTACCATTGCGATTGAAAAAGATTTTGGAAGATTCAGACCCTCCGAATAGTACAACGCAAACAATGGATATTTGGGAAAATGAGACACCATCTTCTACGAAATACTGCAGGCCAATCAAATTTGAATTCAAAAAAGAAACTCGTGATGCCACTAACAAAGAAATTAGTGATATCAAGGCCCAAATTGCAACACTACAGCAATTACAATTACAGGTAGATGGGCAGCAAATTGAAGTAAGCTACCAATTAGTCCTTACAATGGTAGATGGAAAAGTAGGTCAGGCTTTGACTAACACGAACGCCGCATCCATGATGATGGCAATACCGCACGAAGATTCTTTTCAGATCCAGAAACAGCATCTGAAATAATAGGAGTGGATTTAAACCTTATTTTCAGATTTAAAATAATCCTAGAAGTACTTGCGTGCAATGAAGAAATTGACTCTAAACAATTTGGAGATTATGCTAAGGAAACTGCAAAAATATATACAACCAACTAGAAAAATTTCACGAAATTCCACAAATGAAGATTTATTTAATATATTATTGCCAACGTCAGATCCGTTCATCTCCAATATTCGAAAGAAATGGAAAGTGGAACATCGGGATTTAGATGAAGAATCCAAAAAACTACTAAAGAACAGAAATAGCACAGAGCAAAATATAGAATATTTGCAATCAATATTTGTGTCCGATGTAACTGTGTTGGCATGTGCAAGTTGGCATGTGCAAGTTGGCATGTGCAAGTTAATTTGTATACTAAAATATAGTAGTATACAAAATTAACTTGCACATGCCAACACAGTTACATCGGACAAACGGGACGAAAGATAAAAACCAGATTTCGGGAACATATGAGAGACTACAAAAAAAATGAGAGAACCAGGAACAACACCAGAATCGAATTTTGCGAACCACATATTCAACAAAAAATGTACACCAGCGCATATTAGAAAAACGGTTAAACTGTTACACATACAGCATAAAGGACGGCGGTTGAACGTATTAGAAAACATGGAAATATACAAACAGAAAACTTTTGACGGGAGAATAATAAATGATCAAATAAACACTGCCTCGGACATAATATTTGAACCATTAAAATATTTTTACACAAAAGAGAACAATAATTTAACGGAACCGAACAATATAACAACAGATGTACAAGACAAAAGGCCAATCCAAAAACGCACAATCATAGATTACTACCTGCATACAGATAATACACCTATTAAATAATCGCCGCGCTATAAAGACAGGGAGCACAGACATGGTATATAGAAAAATGAGAGGAACAGGTAGCAGGTAGAGAGAGGGAGAGAATGAGAGACACATAGACATACAAGGACGAGAGAGAGAAACACAAAGGGGCAAAGAAAGAAAAAACGAACCATACAAAAGACAACGTACAGCGAGAAAAAAACGATTTAGTATTCGAGAACACTGAAGATGGCACAAAGCCGAAACCGGTCTGTTCATAAACCAAATTTGACGTGGGATGACGGAAAATCGTTCCAAATTATAATTGCCTTTCATTGTTATTTAAGTACGAAAAACATAGTATTAGTAAAAAATAATAATAAATAGAACCTATTTTGACAGCAAAAAATTTTTCTGTGGTAACAGCAAAATCTCCAGTTAATTTAAAATTTTTTTTAGTGTAAACATTTTTTGTGTAAAAATTTTTTTGAGTGTAACATTAAAAAAATTACATTATCACAAAAAATAATTACAATTATTATTAAGTTCCAAATATAAAATTTTTTAATATGCAAAAAAGAAAAATAAACCCATATTTCACTCCAAAAGTTAAAAAAAATCAAAAGTTCAACTTTGACCTAGAAGTCCTTAAGAAGTGCTCAATCAATTTTAATGTAATTAAAACTGAGTCAAGCTGAACTAAATATCTATCCATTAAAAAAAATTACTTAAATATTTTGATCCGTTTAAAAGTTACAGAGTTTTGGCCAATGAACAACGATTTTCAGCCACTGTTCAACGGTATCCAACGTCGTGAGAAATGTAACACATTACATAGCGCAGCTGCGGAGCCATTTCATAGTATTTTAAAAACCCCAGAAGAACTCGCAGTAAAAATCTGAGCTACCAGCCCTACCAGAAAGCTTAGAAGCGGCTGTTAATTTTGTGAACAGTGTTCCTAGCAATGCCAATTCTAGCAGTTCAAATGCACAAAATAGCAGACGGCGATCCTTAATAAATAATTATTTTAAAAACTTATTGTAAATAAAGTACAACACAATTTTTATTATAGATCCATTGTTTTATTTATTTACAAAAAAAAGCAAAATTAAAAAATTATTTTCACATCATTATACATATGTACATCCATTTAACAAATTTATACTATTAAACACTTTTTACTTATGGTGCACAGCTGTTTTCTTTGAAGCCATCGATAACTTTTTTGACATTTCATAGTGCTACCATATTTTCATTGCGATTTAATACGAATAATTATCTAACACTGAAAAACTGAAGCTGTATTTAAATACAATTTAAATTTATGTAAAATTTAACTAATTGCATATTTAAAAATTGGCCCTAAAAAACATTTGATTATATCTTCTTTTATTTTACCCTAACAGCATATACATACACACTTACCATTCTCTTGATATGAAGGCTACTGGCATCAACAGAAATTATTAATTTACTCAACAACAAAATTCATATTAGTATATTTTTTAATTGTAAAATAAACAAAAATTTGCTTATTTATGTTTGTTTACATTTTTGTTATAGATTTTGCTAGTTTGTATGGTTGTTATCACACACTCATTATTTTTTAATTAGCCACATATATTCTTACTACTCATAATTATATGTACTGCCAGACTTTTTGTAAGGAACAATGTAAATGAAACAATAATTTATATCACAATTGTTGATATCGAAATTTTCATTATGTTTAATTACAATTATAACAATTTCAATCAAAATAATATTAGTATGCTATTATTACCATAAAAAATACAGATAAGAATTAAGTTTTGCATATCTCTTCATTATTTTCATATCTTGAGCAAATCTTTTATTTTTTATTAAAATACTAACTATTAAGTACATTCCCAGAGAACGTGACAAAAACTTTCGCGTTTTAATCTTCTAAAAATTTGCTGGTTCTATAATTTTTTTCTGAAAGTCTCCCGGGGTATAACCTATATATCAGTCGACGCGCATTATTGTCAGATTTTGATTGCAGGCAGCGTGATTTGTAACCACCAAATCCTTTGTATGTAATATGTAAAATACTAAAAAAAGTATTTTCAGCGATTTTTTTATTTTTTGAAAGTTTGCTGGATCTATAATCTTTTTCCGAAAGTGTCCCGGGGTATAACCCATACACAAATCGACGCGCATGAATGTCAGCTTTGGATTTCAGGTATCCTAAAGCGTGGCCACCGAACTATTTTTGTGTAATATGTAAAATACAAAAAAAGCATTTTCATCGATTTTTTTTCTTAAATTTGCCGGATCTATAATTTATTTCTTAAAGTGTTCGGGGGTATAACCTATATATCTATCGACGCACATTATTATCAGCTTTTGATTGTAGGTAGCGTGATATGTGGCCACCGAACGGTTTGTGTGAAATATGGGAAATACTAAAAGAAGTGTTTTAGCAATATTTTAATTTTTTGAAAGTTTGCTGGGACTATAACTTTTTTCTGAAAGTTTCCCGGGATATACCCTACCCATTAATCGATGCGTATTAATGTCAGCTTCCGATTGCAAGTAGCCTGATGTATGGCCACCGAAGTTCTTGCCTGTTATGGGCGTAAAACTAAATGTGTACTTTTCGGCAACGTTTTTCATAATTTCTTGGTCCACAAATTTTATCCTAAAGGCTCCTGTGCAAAAACTTTTACAACGATTTACGTGCACTTCAATTTGCTATCGATCGAAGGTAGCACCATATGAATTGGAAATTTTGTTCTCCTATTATTGGTGAAACACTCGATATAGAAGTGTTCTAAGTAAATCTTAAATATATTCTGAATTCCTCAAATAATTTTAGTGACAAATATAAAATTTGATTTAAGACCCTGCGTGCTACAAATGTCAATACTTTTCTTTTAAATTATTTGATATCTACCTATAAAATCTTTGCATTCAATTCATTTGTCATTCTTTGTTTACATAAACAACGGGGAGAGTTTGTCAAGGCAAAAAAAATTGCTAAAAAATTTGTTTTCTTCACGGCGATGAAAATGCCTTTATTTTTGCAAACCGAAAAAGTTTTCGGTTCTTCCAGTTTGTTTTCTTCACTTGTGTCATTCTTTTTTGACATTGTTTTCAACAAACACCAAAGTCCAATTTCATTCCATTTTAAACGGCGTTAAAACAAAAAAATTTTCCCAAAGCAGGGAAACTTATAGAATAAGTATGGTAGCACCATGGGGTACATTTTGATTTTGAAATCGATATATTTACCTCCTAATTGGTATATATCGATAAATGAAAAATAAGGTTGTCAAGAATCAATTAAATGTGTAACTGAAAAAGGGAAAAAATGTCCTCAAAATAGCATGTCCTAAAACTATGCGCGAGGTCTGTTATCAGTGTCGGTAACGCAGCTTCAAGTGTCAACCACAATGAGATATATTTCTCTTCAGATGTCTAAGTGTTATACAGTACATAATCAATGCAAAAATGTTAAGCGCCAATTCTCCATCTTTTCTAAAATACGTTGTTGTTGTCATATTGTCAAATTCACTTGAAAGGTTAAGTTTAATGGCAAATCCGACATTAAAGTTTTGTCGTTATAAGAGTGAGGTCGTTTAACAACAAGTAAATATTATAATAATCTCCTTTTTTATCTTTAATTTCTTACCAATTTTATATTAAGTTTAGAGAATAAGTTTACGCACAGTTTGTATCTCCTGTTTTTAAATAAATTCTATTAATTTACGAACGTGAGGAGTTCTTATTTAATTCTTTCGTACGTTGACCATTGACGACATCTTTATTCTTTATTGCCTGAAAATTTGGTAACTTTTTGGATCTATTATCAGTCGTTATCTTATGTGTGTGTAATTGTTTGGGTGTACAATATTGTTGATTACATGTGACACAAAGATATGGCGGACGAGCCTTCAAGAATAAGCGAACGATCTAATAACGGTGTACCACCGTGACGGAAAATCGTTCCAAATTATAATTGCCTTTCATTGTTATTTAAGTACGAAAAACATAGTATTAGTAAAAAATAATAATAAATAGAACCTATTTTGACAGTAAAAAATTTTTCTGTGGTAACAGCAAAATCTCCAGTTAATTTAAAATTTTTTTTAGTGTAAACATTTTTTTGTATAAAAATTTTTTGAGTGTAACATTAAAAAAATTACATTATCACCACAGAATATACACAGAATACCCAACTTTGACGTTTAAAAAGGGTCCGAATCATATTTTGCATATACTTTGTATAACGTGCATAAAGTTTGTGTGAAGAGATACCTATATAAAAACAACTAGATTAGCTCTCCCTTTCACACAAATTTTATGCACGTTTTCAAAGTTGTCGGGTCTAGGTAGTTTATGATTATCACAAAAAATAATTACAATTATTATTAAGTTCCAAATATAAAATGTTAACGATGCAATTGGTTGCACAAATATAAAAGAATTTTTCCTATAACAATTACGATCACAGAACCAATTAACAAAAGTGGATATCATTGAAAAAGTCACTGGACTAGCAGTGAGAACAAAACGAATTCTTAAAAGTATACCAACTCCGAGCGATGCAAAACAGTACACAAATGAGGAGGCATTACCTTATTTCTGGATTTGAAAACAAAACAGCAATATATTAAGCTCAGATTGCGTGCGATTGAACGAACGCTTGCTACAATCAATACCAGGAAATGCGTTAAAGAAATATGGAAACACAAATCTAATTCTTTTTTGCAAATAGGGATGTGATGGTTCTTCGGGACAAACCCAATACAAACAAGTTGTATGTGAAAAATATTTCGGACTCAGATATGTTCATGGTATCATTTGTACCATTGCGATTGAAAAAGATTTTGGAAGATTCAGACCCTCCGAATAGTACAACGCAAACAATGGATATTTGGGAAAATGAGACACCATCTTCTACGAAATACTGCAGGCCAATCAAATTTGAATTCAAAAAAGAAACTCGTGATGCCACTAACAAAGAAATTAGTGATATCAAGGCCCAAATTGCAACACTACAGCAATTACAATTACAGGTAGATGGGCAGCAAATTGAAGTAAGCTACCAATTAGTCCTTACAATGGTAGATGGAAAAGTAGGTCAGGCTTTGACTAACACGAACGCCGCATCCATGATGATGGCAATACCGCACGAAGATTCTTTTCAGATCCAGAAACAGCATCTGAAATAATAGGAGTGGATTTAAACCTTATTTTCAGATTTAAAATAATCCTAGAAGTACTTGCGTGCAATGAAGAAATTGACTCTAAACAATTTGGAGATTATGCTAAGGAAACTGCAAAAATATATACAACCAACTACCCATGGAGAAATATGTCTGCAACAAGTTCACAAAATCCTTTATCATGGAGAAGATATCATTAAATATTTGGAGATCTAACAGAGGAGGCTCAGGAAAAAAGGAACAAGGATTATAGATTTTATACAGAACACAATACTAGAAAAATTTCACGAAATTCCACAAATGAAGATTTATTTAATATATTATTGCCAACGTCAGATCCGTTCATCTCCAATATTCGAAAGAAATGGAAAGTGGAACATCGGGATTTAGATGAAGAAGCCAAAAAACTACTAAAGAACAGAAATAGCACAGAGCAAAATATAGAATATTTGCAATCAATATTTGTGTCCGATGTAACTGTGTTGGCATGTGCAAGTTGGCATGTGCAAGTTGGCATGTGCAAGTTAATTTGTATACTAAAATATAGTAGTATACAAAATTAACTTGCACATGCCAACACAGTTACATCGGACAAACGGGACGAAAGATAAAAACCAGATTTCGGGAACATATGAGAGACTACAAAAAAAAATGAGAGAACCAGGAACAACACCAGAATCGAATTTTGCGAACCACATATTCAACAAAAAATGTACACCAGCGCATATTAGAAAAACGGTTAAACTGTTACACATACAGCATAAAGGACGGCGATTGAACGTATTAGAAAACATGGAAATATACAAACAGAAAACTTTTGACGGGAGAATAATAAATGATCAAATAAACACTGCCTCGGACATAATATTTGAACCATTAAAATATTTTTACACAAAAGAGAACAATAATTTAACGGAACCGAACAATATAACAACAGATGTACAAGACAAAAGGCCAATCCAAAAACGCACAATCATAGATTACTACCTGCATACAGATAATACACCTATTAAATAATCGCCGCGCTATAAAGACAGGGAGCACAGACATGGTATATAGAAAAATGAGAGGAACAGGTAGCAGGTAGAGAGAGGGAGAGAATGAGAGACACATAGACATACAAGGACGAGAGAGAGAAACACAAAGGGGCAAAGAAAGAAAAAACGAACCATACAAAAGACAACGTACAGCGAGAAAAAAACGATTTAGTATTCGAGAACACTGAAGATGGCACAAAGCCGAAACCGGTCTGTTCATAAACCAAATTTGACGTGGGATGACGGAAAATCGTTCCAAATTATAATTGCCTTTCATTGTTATTTAAGTACGAAAAACATAGTATTAGTAAAAAATAATAATAAATAGAACCTATTTTGACAGCAAAAAATTTTTCTGTGGTAACAGCAAAATCTCCAGTTAATTTAAAATTTTTTTTAGTGTAAACATTTTTTGTGTAAAAATTTTTTTGAGTGTAACATTAAAAAAATTACATTATCACAAAAAATAATTACAATTATTATTAAGTTCCAAATATAAAATTTTTTAATATGCAAAAAAGAAAAATAAACCCATATTTCACTCCAAAAGTTAAAAAAAATCAAAAGTTCAACTTTGACCTAGAAGTCCTTAAGAAGTGCTCAATCAATTTTAATGTAATTAAAACTGAGTCAAGCTGAACTAAATATCTATCCATTAAAAAAAATTACTTAAATATTTTGATCCGTTTAAAAGTTACAGAGTTTTGGCCAATGAACAACGATTTTCAGCCACTGTTCAACGGTATCCAACGTCGTGAGAAATGTAACACATTACATAGCGCAGCTGCGGAGCCATTTCATAGTATTTTAAAAACCCCAGAAGAACTCGCAGTAAAAATCTGAGCTACCAGCCCTACCAGAAAGCTTAGAAGCGGCTGTTAATTTTGTGAACAGTGTTCCTAGCAATGCCAATTCTAGCAGTTCAAATGCACAAAATAGCAGACGGCGATCCTTAATAAATAATTATTTTAAAAACTTATTGTAAATAAAGTACAACACAATTTTTATTATAGATCCATTGTTTTATTTATTTACAAAAAAAAGCAAAATTAAAAAATTATTTTCACATCATTATACATATGTACATCCATTTAACAAATTTATACTATTAAACACTTTTTACTTATGGTGCACAGCTGTTTTCTTTGAAGCCATCGATAACTTTTTTGACATTTCATAGTGCTACCATATTTTCATTGCGATTTAATACGAATAATTATCTAACACTGAAAAACTGAAGCTGTATTTAAATACAATTTAAATTTATGTAAAATTTAACTAATTGCATATTTAAAAATTGGCCCTAAAAAACATTTGATTATATCTTCTTTTATTTTACCCTAACAGCATATACATACACACTTACCATTCTCTTGATATGAAGGCTACTGGCATCAACAGAAATTATTAATTTACTCAACAACAAAATTCATATTAGTATATTTTTTAATTGTAAAATAAACAAAAATTTGCTTATTTATGTTTGTTTACATTTTTGTTATAGATTTTGCTAGTTTGTATGGTTGTTATCACACACTCATTATTTTTTAATTAGCCACATATATTCTTACCAGACTTTTTGCAAAGAACAATGTAAATGAAACAATAATTTATATCACAATTGTTGATATCGAAATTTTCATTATGTTTAATTACAATTATAACAATTTCAATCAAAATAATATTAGTATGCTATTATTACCATAAAAAATACAGATAAGAATTAAGTTTTGCATATCTCTTCATTATTTTCATATCTTGAGCAAATCTTTTATTTTTTATTAAAATACTAACTATTAAGTACATTCCCAGAGAACGTGACAAAAACTTTCGCGTTTTAATCTTCTAAAAGTTTGCTGGTTCTATAATTTTTTTCTGAAAGTCTCCCGGGGTATAACCTATATATCAGTCGACGCGCATTATTGTCAGATTTTGATTGCAGGCAGCGTGATTTGTAACCACCAAATCCTTTGTATGTAATATGTAAAATACTAAAAAAAGTATTTTCAGCGATTTTTTTATTTTTTGAAAGTTTGCTGGATCTATAATCTTTTTCCGAAAGTGTCCCGGGGTATAACCCATACACAAATCGACGCGCATGAATGTCAGCTTTGGATTTCAGGTATCCTAAAGCGTGGCCACCGAACTATTTTTGTGTAATATGTAAAATACAAAAAAAGCATTTTCATCGATTTTTTTTCTTAAATTTGCCGGATCTATAATTTATTTCTTAAAGTGTTCGGGGGTATAACCTATATATCTATCGACGCACATTATTATCAGCTTTTGATTGTAGGTAGCGTGATATGTGGCCACCGAACGGTTTGTGTGAAATATGGGAAATACTAAAAGAAGTGTTTTAGCAATATTTTAATTTTTTGAAAGTTTGCTGGGACTATAACTTTTTTCTGAAAGTTTCCCGGGATATACCCTACCCATTAATCGATGCGTATTAATGTCAGCTTCCGATTGCAAGTAGCCTGATGTATGGCCACCGAAGTTCTTGCCTGTTATGGGCGTAAAACTAAATGTGTACTTTTCGGCAACGTTTTTCATAATTTCTTGGTCCACAAATTTTATCCTAAAGGCTCCTGTGCAAAAACTTTTACAACGATTTACGTGCACTTCAATTTGCTATCGATCGAAGGTAGCACCATATGAATTGGAAATTTTGTTCTCCTATTATTGGTGAAACACTCGATATAGAAGTGTTCTAAGTAAATCTTAAATATATTCTGAATTCCTCAAATAATTTTAGTGACAAATATAAAATTTGATTTAAGACCCTGCGTGCTACAAATGTCAATACTTTTCTTTTAAATTATTTGATATCTACCTATAAAATCTTTGCATTCAATTCATTTGTCATTCTTTGTTTACATAAACAACGGGGAGAGTTTGTCAAGGCAAAAAAAAATTGCTTAAAAATTTGTTTTCTTCACGGCGATGAAAATGCCTTTATTTTTGCAAACCGAAAAAGTTTTCGGTTCTTCCAGTTTGTTTTCTTCACTTGTGTCATTCTTTTTTGACATTGTTTTCAACAAACACCAAAGTCCAATTTCATTCCATTTTAAACGGCGTTAAAACAAAAAAATTTTCCCAAAGCAGGGAAACTTATAGAATAAGTATGGTAGCACCATGGGGTACATTTTGATTTTGAAATCGATATATTTACCTCCTAATTGGTATATATCGATAAATGAAAAATAAGGTTGTCAAGAATCAATTAAATGTGTAACTGAAAAAGCGAAAAAATGTCCTCAAAATAGCATGTCCTAAAACTATGCGCGAGGTCTGTTATCAGTGTCGGTAACGCAGCTTCAAGTGTCAACCACAATGAGATATATTTCTCTTCAGATGTCTAAGTGTTATACAGTACATAATCAATGCAAAAATGTTAAGCGCCAATTCTCCATCTTTTCTAAAATACGTTGTTGTTGTCATATTGTCAAATTCACTTGAAAGGTTAAGTTTAATGGCAAATCCGACATTAAAGTTTTGTCGTTATAAGAGTGAGGTCGTTTAACAACAAGTAAATATTATAATAATCTCCTTTTTTATCTTTAATTTCTTACCAATTTTATATTAAGTTTAGAGAATAAGTTTACGCACAGTTTGTATCTCCTGTTTTTAAATAAATTCTATTAATTTACGAACGTGAGGAGTTCTTATTTAATTCTTTCGTACGTTGACCATTGACGACATCTTTATTCTTTGTTGCCTGAAAATTTGGTAACTTTTTGGATCTATTATCAGTCGTTATCTTATGTGTGTGTAATTGTTTGGGTGTACAATATTGTTGATTACATGTGACACAAAGATATGGCGGACGAGCCTTCAAGAATAAGCGAACGATCTAATAACGGTGTACCACCGTGACGGAAAATCGTTCCAAATTATAATTGCCTTTCATTGTTATTTAAGTACGAAAAACATAGTATTAGTAAAAAATAATGATAAATAGAACCTATTTTGACAGTAAAAAATTTTTCTGTGGTAACAGCAAAATCTCCAGTTAATTTAAAATTTTTTTTAGTGTAAACATTTTTTGTATAAAAATTTTTTTGAGTGTAACATTAAAAAAATTACATTATCACAAAAAATAATTACAATTATTATTAAGTTCCAAATATAAAATTTTTAATATGCAAAAAAAAACCCATATTTCACTCCAAAAGTTAAAAAAAATCAAAAGTTAAACTTTGACCTAGAAGTCCTTAAGAAGTGCTCAATCAATTTTAATGTAATTAAAACTGAGTCAAGCTGAACTAAATATCTATCCATTAAAAAAAAATTACTTAAATATTTTGATCCGTTTAAAAGTTACAGAGTTTTGGCCAATGAACAACGATTTTCAGCCACTGTTCAACGGTATCCAACGTCGTGAGAAATGTAACACATTACATAGCGCAGCTGCGGAGCCATTTCATAGTATTTTAAAAACCCCAGAAGAACTCGCAGTAAAAATCTGAGCTACCAGCCCTACCAGAAAGCTTAGAAGCGGCTGTTAATTTTGTGAACAGTGTTCCTAGCAATGCCAATTCTAGCAGTTCAAATGCACAAAATAGCAGACGGCGATCCTTAATAAATAATTATTTTAAAAACTTATTGTAAATAAAGTACAACACAATTTTTATTATAGATCCATTGTTTTATTTATTTACAAAAAAAGCAAAATTAAAAAATTATTTTCACATACATTATACATATGTACATCCATTTAACAAATTTATACTATTAAACACTTTTTACTTATGGTGCACAGCTATTTTCTTTGAAGCCATCGATAACTTTTTTGACATTTCATAGTGCTACCATATTTTCATTGCGATTTAATACGAATAATTATCTAACACTGAAAAACTGAAGCTGTATTTAAATACAATTTAAATTTATGTAAAATTTAACTAATTGCATATTTAAAAATTGGCCCTAAAAACATTTGATTATATCTTCTTTTATTTTACCCTAACAGCATATACATACACACTTACCATTCTCTTGATGTGAAGGCTACTGGCATCAACAGAAATCATTAATTTACTCAACAACAAAATTCATATTAGTATATTTTTTAATTGTAAAATAAACAAAAATTTGCTTATTTATGTTTGTTTACATTTTTGTTATAGATTTTGCTAGTTTGTATGGTTGTTATCACACACTCATTATTTTTTAATTAGCCACATATATTCTTACCAGACTTTTTGCAAAGAACAATGTAAATGAAACAATAATTTATATCACAATTGTTGATATCGAAATTTTCATTATGTTTAATTACAATTATAACAATTTCAATCAAAATAATATTAGTATGCTATTATTACCATAAAAAATACAGATAAGAATTAAGTTTTGCATATCTCTTCATTATTTTCATATCTTGAGCAAATCTTTTATTTTTTATTAAAATACTAACTATTAAGTACATTCCCAGAGAACGTGACAAAAACTTTCGCGTTTTAATCTTCTAAAAGTTTGCTGGTTCTATAATTTTTTTCTGAAAGTCTCCCGGGGTATAACCTATATATCAGTCGACGCGCATTATTGTCAGATTTTGATTGCAGGCAGCGTGATTTGTAACCACCAAATCCTTTGTATGTAATATGTAAAATACTAAAAAAAAGTATTTTCAGCGATTTTTTTATTTTTTGAAAGTTTGCTGGATCTATAATCTTTTTCCGAAAGTGTCCCGGGGTATAACCCATACACAAATCGACGCGCATGAATGTCAGCTTTGGATTTCAGGTATCCTAAAGCGTGGCTACCGAACTATTTTTGTGTAATATGTAAAATACAAAAAAAGCATTTTCATCGATTTTTTTTCTTAAATTTGCCGGATCTATAATTTTTTTCTTAAAGAGTTCGGGGGTATAACCTATATATCTATCGACGCACATTATTATCAGCTTTTGATTGTAAGTAGCGTGATATGTGGCCACCGAACGGTTTGTGTGCAATATGGGAAATACTAAAAGAAGTGTTTTAGCAATATTTTAATTTTTTGAAAGTTTGCTGGGACATTAATTTTTTTCTGAAAGTTTCCCGGGATATACCCTACCCATTAATCGATGCGTATTAATGTCAGCTTCCGATTGCAAGTAGCCTGATGTATGGCCACCGAAGTTCTTGCCTGTTATGGGCGTAAAACTAAATGTGTACTTTTCGGCAACGTTTTTCATAATTTCTTGGTCCACAAATTTTATCCTAAAGGCTCCTGTGCAAAAACTTTTACAACGATTTACGTGCACTTCAATTTGCTATCGATCGAAGGTAGCACCATATGAATTGGAAATTTTGTTCTCCTATTATTGGTGAAACACTCGATATAGAAGTGTTCTAAGTAAATCTTAAATATATTCTGAATTCCTCAAATAATTTTAGTGACAAATATAAAACTTGATTTAAGACCCTGCGTGCTACAAATGTCAATACTTTTCTTTTAAATTATTTGATATCTACCATAAAATCTTTGCATTCAATTCATTTGTCATTCTTTGTTTACATAAACAACGGGGAGAGTTTGTCAAGGCAAAAAAAATTGCTAAAAAATTTGTTTTCTTCACGGCGATGAAAATGCCTTTATTTTTGCAAACCGAAAAAGTTTTCGGTTCTTCCAGTTTGTTTTCTTCACTTGTGTCATTCTTTTTTGACATTGTTTTCAACAAACACCAAAGTCCAATTTCATTCCATTTTAAACGGCGTTAAAACAAAAAAATTTTCCCAAAGCAGGGAAACTTATAGAATAAGTATGGTAGCACCATGGGGTACATTTTGATTTTGAAATCGATATATTTACCTCCTAATTGGTATATATCGATAAATGAAAAATAAGGTTGTCAAGAATCAATTAAATGTGTAACTGAAAAAGCGAAAAAATGTCCTCAAAATAGCATGTCCTAAAACTATGCGCGAGGTCTGTTATCAGTGTCGGTAACGCAGCTTCAAGTGTCAACCACAATGAGATATATTTCTCTTCAGATGTCTAAGTGTTATACAGTACATAATCAATGCAAAAATGTTAAGCGCCAATTCTCCATCTTTTCTAAAATACGTTGTTGTTGTCATATTGTCAAATTCACTTGAAAGGTTAAGTTTAATGGCAAATCCGACATTAAAGTTTTGTCGTTATAAGAGTGAGGTCGTTTAACAACAAGTAAATATTATAATAATCTCCTTTTTTATCTTTAATTTCTTACCAATTTTATATTAAGTTTAGAGAATAAGTTTACGCACAGTTTGTATCTCCTGTTTTTAAATAAATTCTATTAATTTACGAACGTGAGGAGTTCTTATTTAATTCTTTCGTACGTTGACCATTGACGACATCTTTATTCTTTATTGCCTGAAAATTTGGTAACTTTTTGGATCTATTATCAGTCGTTATCTTATGTGTGTGTAATTGTTTAGGTGTACAATATTGTTGATTACATGTGACACAAAGATATGGCGGACGAGCCTTCAAGAATAAGCGAACGATCTAATAACGGTGTACCACCAGAATGCTTTGACGTAGACCCTCCCGGAGGAACAAGTAAACCTACAGGCGCTATGTTGACATCCGGCCAACAATTACCGACAACACCGGTTAGCCAAAGTGGAAATGTATCATCTCAGCAAAAGGCACCACAATCTGACTTTTTACGTGCTTTAGCAGACATGCAGAGCGAAATGATGAAACAAATAAACGCCGTAAATGTCAATTTAAAAAAATTGATCACAACACAAAAGGACCAATCAAGTGCCAGTATAGCATCGCTGCAACAGGAAATTAGGCCGATATCTGAACACGTGGCTGAAAGTGGGCGACCAACGTCAAGTGCAGTAGTAGTAGTAGAGCCAAGTAACGAGACTCCAATGGAAACTCAAGAGCAGAATAACGGTGAGTCCCATATAATTCTTGCCTTAGCCAAACTTCTGCGACCGCAAAAGCCAAAAAGTTGTATCCCCTACCAAAATTCGGCGGCTCACCAGAAACATGGCCTACATTTTTAGAAGATTTTCAACAAACAACAATTGAATTCGAATACAGCTCCCTGCAAAATATAATCCGCATCCGTGAAGCACTGTATGGTGCAGCAAAAGAAACTGTAGAGTCTCTTTTATCCAGATCAAAAAACATTCAGGTCATAATAAACGTGTTAGCTGATACATATGGACGACCGGAACAGTTAATAAGGAGCCAAATCGAGAAAATCGAAACACTTTCTTACGTTCCGGAGGGAAAACTTGATTTATTGATAAAATTTTCAACGAAAGTAAGCAATATGGTACATACGTTTTTTTGTAAGCAGCGAATGGCGAGCACCATTTAAATAACCCCACATTGCTTAGCGAGTTGATCTCAAAACTGCCGTACACGAAACAAATGCAATGGGCAGAGAAATGTATTGCACTTGGCAGGCCCGTAAGTTTAATAGATTTTTGTCAATGGCTCGACGGGGTAAAAAGGGTTGCTCACATGGTTTGCCATCGTCATCAGCATGGCCGGATAAAGGGCCAAAAAATTGCGACTCACCCTCCGAATGTCCAATGTTTAATAGTGCTTCAGTTGAAAATCGTTGGAAAAGAGCCCGTGAACTTCATATATGTTTTTCTTGTTTGAAAGGTCACCATCAGGTTAGTAAATGTTTTAGAAAACATCAACGTTGTGGCATAAATAATTGCCAAAGACAACACAATCCACTTTTACACGCAATTGATGATCAAAAAAGTAAACAAACGAGCAGAAGAGGATAATCCCAGAACTATTTTGAATTTACATGCGGACACGCAAAAGAGTGCTGTTTTCTTTCAAATAGTGCCGGTGAATTATATGGGCCAAAGGGGTGTGTTTTAACCTATGCATTTATAGACGACGGTGCCAACACCACAATGCTATAATGGGATTGGGTTACAAGGTAAACAAGAAAAATTAAAATTACAGTGGTTAAATGGACTTTGTAGCACTCAACAAACGACAACTGTTGACTTATCTATCAGTGGCACTGAAGAAGGGAGTAAGAAATATAAAATGTCAAATACTTATTTAGTGAAAAATTTAGAGTTGCCAATGCAATCTTTCTCTTCAAACGAGTTTAATGAGCAAAGCCTTTCAAATAAATTGCCAATTGCTAATTATGATCAAATTCGACCACAAATAATTAGCTTAGCACATGCATTTTTAACAGTCCCTGTAGAAATTCCATTGTGGTCAGACGAAAATGGTCCTATTGTAGTGAAGACAAAATTGGGATGGGTGATTTACGGCCCGACCGGTAATACAAAGGATCATAGAGTGAACAGCATTCATCATTTAAATCGGCAAATGGCACACATTTCTATGGAACAGCGAATGAAGGAATATTTTGGGCACGAATCGTGTTTGGTAAAATTAGAAGCGAAGCCGGTAACATCAAAAGGCGAAGAAAGGGCAATGGACATTTTGAGACTGACAACAAAATCTGAAAATAGCCATTTCGAGTGCGGACTTTTGTGGAAGAATGAGAACCTGTCATTTCCTGAGAGCTATGCCCATTGTCTAAGGCGTTGAATCTTCTTGAAAAGAAGTTTATGACTAGTGCGAAATTCGAAAATGAGTATGTATAGGGCAAAAATGCAACACCTTTTGGATGAAGATTACGCAAGACGACTCAGTGCGGAAGAAGAACGACATCTGCCGACTACATTCTTTTTGCGCATTTTGCAGTTCGCAATCCAAGCAAGGTTAGTTTGCGTTTAGTGTTCGATGCGGCTGCTAGGGTGCAGGGTGTCTCTTTAAATGACCATTTGCTTCCTGTGCATGATCTGAATCAGCCACTTCTCGGTGTTTTATATAAATTTCGTGAATACCCGATTGCGGTGTGTGGCGATATTAAGGAAATATTTTTGCAGGTAAGGATTCGTAAGCAAGACCAAGATTCATAACGATTTTTATATAGAGAAAACGTAAATCAAACTGTTGGTCAGTATGTGATGACGAGAGAAATTTTTGGCGCTGCATGTTCTCCCACAATAGCTCAACACGTTAAAATCCTTAATGCAGAAAAATATGTAAATTTCAATTACCGAGTTGTCGAAGCCATAATAAAACATCACTATGTAGACGACTATGCTGACTGCTTTAAGTAAATTTAAATTAATGTTTAAATGTGGTTAGAGACGTGATTAAAATACATGCAGCAGGCGGCTTTAAAATGCACAAAATAACGTCAAATTCGGAAAAAAATAAATCAACAATTTGGCAACCCTGCAACAAAAACATAAACATGACAGCTGATAACGTAGAAAACATTTTGGGTATGCAATGGTCAGCAGTGAAGGATGAATTCATTTTTGACATCCAGATTAAGCGTGCGTCTACAGAAATTTTAGAAAATAGAAAAACGCCAACAAAGAAGTGTTGAGTGCTGTGATGTCCGTTTTTGATCTCTTTGGGTTTTTGGCTGACTTCACAGTTTCTGGTAAGATTTTCATGCAGTGGTTGTGGAAGAGTGGTCGGAATTGGGACGAAGAAATCCCGGAGGCTTTGCGTGATCGTTGGAATGTTTGGACAATGTTTTTGAAAGGTAAGGGACTTTCGTATTCCAAGGTTTTATTTTACTTACTTGAATAATCAGAAAAGGTCTTTACATATATTCTGTGATGTTAGTGAAATTGCGATGGCAACCGTTGCGTATTACCGAACTGAATCTTGTGATGAAATAAAGGTATCTTTTGTTGCTGGCAAAGCAAACTGTGCACCAACTAGGTTTCTGACCACTCCGATATTGGAATTGCGGGCGGCTGTGATGGCTATCCGTTTAAAGAATGCCATTATTAAACATCATGAGATTCAACCTAGTGATGTACATTTTTGGACGGATTCCAGTACTGTTGTGAAGTGGTTAATATCTGACCATAAACGTTACAAGCAATTCGTAGCAAACAGAGTTGCTAAAATTTTTGAGTCATCAGATGAAAAACAGTGGCACTGGGTCTCAGGAGAAATAAATCCAGCTGATGAAGCTACACGCATTAAATCGTTTTATAGTCCTGATGGTCGCTAGAAAAATGGCCCTGAATTTACGCGGCAACGCTCCGAATTTTGGCTATCAGATGAAAGGTTGTCAGAAGACAAAACTTGTGATGATTAGCTTCATAGCAGACACTTTGTATTTTTTAACTAGCCTTGCGCACACCACCCTTTTTGATGCGAAACGTTTTTCGAAATATAGGCGCCTAAAGAGGCAAGTTGGCTGGATCCTCAGGTACATTACCAATTTAAAATTTAAACGTCAACAAATGGTTTGTCTAAATGGTGATTTGTCAATAGAAGAAGAAGAAGAACAAGCTGAGCGTTTAATAATACGTTCTATACAGAGAACAGGGTTCGCCGACGAATATGTTTGTATATCTAAGGGGGAACCAATAAGCGCGAGTAGCAGTTTAGTTCCGTTTAACCCCTATATTGACGAATTTGGAAATCTGAGATGTGCTGGTAGAATAGACAATGCACCATATATCCAGCTGTCAACAAAAAGGCCTCTTATTCTACCAAAGGCTGATCGAGTAACACATTTGCTGGTACAACGGTACCACGAACAACAAAAAGATATGAACAACCATACCGTGATTTGCGAAATACGTCGCAAATATTCTTTTCTTTTGTAATAATAATTAAATAAATTGATTTGCATTAAATTAAATTCACTTAAACTCTTAATTAATTTGGTTCAACGAAGAGAGGTTTGTGAAAACTTCAAAAGTGAGATTACACTGAGCCGCACATCATTGCACTGCGAAATGCAAGATGCCTAGTTTTCACAACATGAAAATTACCACTTTACGTAAAAAGTGTAAAACTGCTGGTTTGCCTACGAATGGAAGCCGGAACGATTTGGTTGAACGTTTGGAGGAACATTTGGATAAGACGTCTTTTACCAGTTGTAATTTTGATCCAAAACGCATTTCATTTCCTACGCCATCCAAGCAGACCATTTCTTCGACGCATGAACCAAATTTCGAGCCAATACCAAACAGTACGTCTCTGCCAACAATTCAGTCTTACGCAGATTCTATAATTTATACACGTCAAACATGTACAACAACAAAAACATCGAACAACAATAACCACAATATGTATGCTCTTCCAATATCGACATGCGAACATATTGTGACGTCATCAAACCTACAAAATGTTGCGGCAAGTGTTTCAACGAGGAGAAATTTATGTACTTCTGCAAGAAACGATCGTTATTTTGAATTTCTTCAACGTAAAGCTAACAACAACAACAATATGTATGCTCTTCCAATATCGTCATGCGAACAAATTGTGACGTCATCAAACCTACAAAATGTTGTGACAAGTGCTCCAACAAGCAAAAATTTAGGTACGCATACATCAAACGTCCAACTACACATTATGGTTTACAATAGGCAGATGGTGGATGTTTTAATTGTCGCACTCATGTTGCAAGTAATTTCGTCCCTCAACATAATTTTGTAGACTTTGACAAGCAATACAAAAATATGAATGGATTTATGAACAGACAGAACCGTCAGAACCAAAACATACATACAACAAACACTAACGATGTTATTTATTGTTGCGGAGGCATCGAAATATACAAATCAAATTGTAGAAACGAAAACATGAGATTTGAACCGAACAAAAAGCAAGATTGTGCTCATGGCTATCAACATTGTTGTAAGCAACAGATGTTTAGAGATTTTAATGCGAATGAATGCGAAAATAGGAACCGTATAGGCCAATAGAACACTGTGTTAACAAAGTGAACCACCAACAACGTTTGGGGCAAAATTATTTTAACAATGGGTTTGTAAATGCACGTGTGTTACATGCTGATCCCCAAACTAATATTAAGGGCTGGAAAAGTGTAGGGTTGAAATGGTATTCCAATTACATTTTCGTTCCCACATTTAGCCAGACAGCAGAGTCAGCATTTAATACTGCTGTTGCTTAGCTAAGTTAGATTTAAAATAAAATTTAAGTTTTAGTCTTAAGATCAAGGGTAAGAGAAAACGGTGTTGTCACCTAAAAATAAAGAAGTATTTTCTTCTGTATAAAAAATATTTATTTAATCAAAAGAAAAATCTGTATCTGAAGATACAAAACGTAAGTGGCGCAGTCGACGGAACCAAATCAAAAGATTTGGAAAGTACCTAAGTAACAAATAGAAATACACTAATAAGCCGCAAGGAAACTTTCGACAAAAACCGATGTCTTAACCAAAACGAAAAGAGTGAAACAATTGCAGAAATGGAAGCAGCACTTCAGCAGCAGGAATATACAATACAGCAATAACAGAAGGTAATCGAAGAGCAGCAACAGAAAATGCAAAATTTAACGCTACAACTACAACAAGTACAACAACAAAAAGTACAACAGCAACAAATACAAAACAACCTAACAACCATTCAGCCAACATCCCATCAACAGGAGGGATATCAGTTCAGCATGACCGCAATAGATGTCATTGAGCAGTTTCGGCGTTTGAAGCCTCTCTCTGTAAATCACAACTCAAGGTCATTTATAAATGATGTGGAAGCAAATCTGGCGCTGTGTGGAACAAATGTGAGTTTAATGCAGTTTTGCCTCAGAATTGTGGCAGATGAAAAAATCCAAGGCAACGCTGGCCGAAGGATGAGGGAACTGCAAAACGGTGCTTCATAGGAAGAAATGAAGTCAAAAATTCTACAGGAGTTTAATCCAAGGAAAACTTATGCGGAGATTTTCAACCTCTGCCGGAATGTAAAAGTAAGAGATTTGAGAGAATTATTTAATATTTTTGAAAGTTGTAAATTTGATATTAACGACATATATTTGTCTGATCCACTTAAACCCGGTATCTACAGACCAGAGAATGTAGACAGGGACTTAGTGGATATATTGCTAGAAAAAATTGATGGGCCAATTCGAGCACATATAAATGAAAATGAAAGCTTAAATGAAATAAATTAAAGTATACAAAATTAAAGTTGTTGGATGACAGTAGAGCAATTTCATATAATCATAAGAAATTTAAAAAACAAGTCAATCTCACTTTGAAGAGCAAACAGGTAGTAACACTCGACCTCCTCAGAAACAAAGCTTTAACAATCCAAACCAAATTGTAGACTTTAATAGGAAAAACGACTCAAAATCGAGACCGAGTTTTCCACAACAACAATACTTTGAGAACTCTAGTCAGGTTGCAGACTTTAGCAGAAAAAACAGCTCACAATTGAGATCGAATGCAAATTTTTTCAAAAACTCTTGACAATCAGGGCAAACCCGAAATTCTTACCACAACACTAGGCAAACCCGTCAAACAAACTATTCAAACCAACAACCCGAACCAATGGACATTGGTAATCTGCACGAGGAGGAGGATGTAAATTTTTTCACAGTGCCTCCTTCTGCAGGTTGCCCATAATAACTCTTACATTTGGCAATAAAGAAATTAAATGCCTCATAGTCACCGGGTCCGATACCAGCATAATTAAGCCAAAAGTCTTAGACAATTCAATTCCCGCACAAAAACTTATTAAACCCCTTTGGTACCGAACATTGAATGGAATTAATCAAGTGACAATAAAATAATAACTCCCATACCTAGAGAATTTAATGTCTCAGGCACTTTCTCTTGGAAAGTGATCGACTTTAATAGTCAAAATTATTCATCTATAATAGGTCAAAATTTTCTCATCCCTCTTAAAGCTAAGATTGATGTAGAGAAAAAATTTATTACAGTTTTAGGAAATACCATACATTTTGATAGTTTCAGCCCATACAATAGACAAGAAATTTGTGCACTTGAATACAACGATATGCAAAATTTAAATTTAGAGCATTTAAATCCTGAAGAAACCCGATTGATTAATAATTTATTGCAAGAATTTAGTGAATTATTTTATAAAGAAGGAGATAAACTCTCTGCCACCCATGAAATATATCATGAAATAGTCACGGCAACAGATAGACCCTTGTTCTCAAAGATTTATAGAGATCCACAAGTGCATGAAAACGAAATTCAAAAGCAGATCAAAGAAATGCTAGATCAAAACATTATAAGAGAGCAATTCTCCTTATAATAGCCCCTTGTGGGTTGTACCAAAAAAAAAAAGACAATTCTGGAATAAGAAAATGGAGAATTGTCATTGATTATAGGAGACTTACAGCCTTATTCAAAAAAACTTAACAGAAGTTGGTAAACCAACTTTAAGCAAAATTCCTTAAAGTTTCATTCAAAAACGATTATTAGCTTAACACACGTACTTTAAACCAACTTTAACATTAAAGAATTTAAAGCAGCTACTCACCTACTTTAAAGCGATGTTAAAATATTTTATTGTTTTGACAAACAAAGTTTTGTGAACAAAATTATTGATAATATTTGAAATTGTGTGGATTTGTGAAATAAAAAAAATGGATATATTAAATTTAATGAACAGAATTGGTAAAATTAATTTTTATTTTATGTGAAAATTATTTTCCAATGTAATTTTTTATTTAGAACGTGCCGCAATTAACGTCTGCCACATAAAAATTTAGAAAACTGGTGGTGATGCCGTGCAATATTACAAGAAAATGCTATACTTAGAGCATTTATTGAAAAATATTTTTAAAACCAATTAAATTAAAATACATAATTGGAAAACATATATTGACATACATATATATATCTTGATTTATTTATTATATATTTTGTTTTTCATTTAGAAATATTTATTTAAATACATATGTACATCCTTTTAAGTTCTTGTAATATCAAAAAATAACAAATAAAATTAATAAAACAAATACTAGTTCAAATATTGCAATGTAAATCAAATAAGGAATTGGTTTTATTTTAATTTACTTAACGTTTGTACTAATGCAGACTAGGTTACCAAAACAAAAAACATAATAATTAACACTATTTTTTCGACCTTTTTTGTTTTAATATATATAATTTTTGTAATCAAGCGTTAGGTCTTTTTTTAAAAAATAATAATTTTATTCAATATTTCGACGCCTCTTTGGGCGTCTTCTTCAGGAATTTTTTTTATTAATATGACAATTGAAAAAATTTTTTTGAAAACTTATTTTACATACATACATAAATAAACAAATTGAAAAAATTTTTATGAACCAATCAAAATTTAATAAAGTAAAAAATTTTTTTAAAGGAAACAAAAAACTAAACAAAAAATGTTTTCAACCTATGAAGAAATGAAAAATCCTTTATACTAATTATATAATAACAATACAAAATATTTTACATTCCTATTAGTCAGTTTAATTTACGAATCAAATGCCTATAACATTGAGCAACATTATCTGTACCAGTTTTATAGTTTACTACCTTATTACTTGGAACATTAATAATGTTAAGCATCTCTAACATATAACGTCGTTTAAAATTCTTCTCTATAGCTAAGACTGATACTTTGCTAAAGTCCGGATTATGACATCATTGGTACATAAGTTAACGATTTATAAATTTTTTGTTCCCGAATAATATCTGATCTTGTCCTATTATTTTTATATTGTATTATTAATTGATTGATAAGGTGAATTGGAAAGCTATTATCAAGTAATATATTCCTAATTTTTTCTTTATTCTTCTTATGAAACTCAATATCACTTATGTGCTTAATGCAACTTAAGCAAATGTGCGAATACACACAATCAAATGTATACAACTATAATGTACTTAAGTAACTTTTCGTCAAGTTTCGTCAAGTGTCATTTGCTTAAGGAAAGTGCGTTCAATTTCGCTCTTGCTTAAGCAAATGACTCATCAAGAACCCATTCTTCTTTTTGTCTCTATTTATTTCCCGTACTGAGCAGGAGCGTTTTCTTTTCTTCACCGTCTCTCTTATTTCTTGAAGAACACATATTCCATCAAATGCACAATTCATTAACTTCACTGTCTTCAGAAATTTCAGTTTTCTATCCATTTTAAAAAATTTTCCAATAAACACTGTACACAATAGATACATATAATTGTTTACAATTAAAAGATGCAACCACTGTTGCTTTTTTTAGAACTTTTATTATTTTAGTTTTCGTTTACTTTATAAATAAATAAAAGATAAACATGGATTTACTTGTTTATGGTAATATATTTATAACTTTTACAAATTAAACGAGATTTCGTCAAAAATATTACATTTTAAAGAAATAGAAACGAAAATAGTTTTCCATAAGTACAAATGTTTGCAACTAAGTGTAAAAAGTTTTTAAGCTCAATAAGTACAATATAGCCACCTAAAAGTCTTCAGTAATTTACTTAAGCATTTGACATGCTTTTCGTTTAATTTTGATACTAGCTTAAGTTTGGTTAAGCACATTATAGTTGGGCCTTAAGTATGTACTTATGTTTCTTAGCAAAATAATGTAAATATACAAAACGTTATAGTGATATACAAACAACCAAAACGAGTAAACAAAGCTCGTTCTTCAAGTAATCGGTTTAAAACCTTTACAAAAAAATAGGCGTATTTATTTTACATTGCGATAAATCTATTTAGTTTATGTTTTTTATGTACTATACATATTAATTTACATCTTAAATAACGAAAAATTACATTTTTTTATTAAAACTATGCAAAACATTATCAATATATCCGACTATCCGGATGAGTAATACTCGTTTGTTTTGCATCGTTAACTATAAAGAGACAAGAGAGAATGATGGTGTTGCCAGTATCAACATGTAAAATTTATTAAAGCATACACTAGCTAAAGTACTGTTTTTGAATAGGATTTTTTAACATAGGTTTGTTAGCCTTAAAGTCTTTGGTAACTAATGTGAACTTCTAACCTCAATTAAGTTTTTTTTTTGAATAAGGCTGTTAATGAATACACAGTGGATGACAAATTTCCAATACCAAATTTAAATGGTATTCTAGATAAGTTGGGAAAATCCCAATATTTTAGTACATTGGACCTTGCAAAAGGATTCCACCAAATTTTGGTTAAGGAGGACGACCGTAAGAAAACCCATTTTCGAATAATACAAAATCTACAACTTCCACAAACAGCCAAGCAAGTAAAATCATTTTTAGGAATGACGGGATTTTACAGAAAATTTATTAGGGATTATGCAAAAATTGCTACCCCTTTAACTAAAGCACTAAGGAAAAACGAAAAAATTAATATATATGATCCTAGTTATGTCTTGGCATTTGAAAAATTAAAAGAAATCGTCACCAATGCACCTATTCGAGGATATCCAAATTTCTCAAAAAAATTCAAAATAGCCACTGATGCAAGCAACTTCGCCATTGGCGCCGTTCTTTCACAAGAAGGCCACCCAATTGCATATGCTTCTCGAACTCTAAATAAAACCGAAACAAACTATTCAACAATTGAAAAGGAATTGTTGGCGATAGTTTGGGGAGTAAAATACTTCCGACCATATATATACGGAAGACAGTTTGATCTTGAGTGTGATCACGAACCGCTGAAGTGGTTACAAGTAAAATATACTGGTAGAGATATCAACCCACGTCTTCAAGGATGGTTGGTTCAATTAGGAGAATACAATATCCGAGTAGAATATATTAAAGGTAAGCAGAATAAAATTTACGATTTTCTAAGCCGTATTAACACCAACACAAATGAAATAAATTATTTAACAGAAAATGATTCTAACGAAACAAATAATAATGAAGAAGAAAATTCATTGTTAGTTCAAACTGTCCATTCTCAGGAAGAAGAAATTAATGATCATATACCTATTTTGGATACCGTGGTAAATCGCTTCAAAACACAAATTATCTTAGTAGAGCAAAAGAATATTCCAATACACATGTTTTTTTGGCAAAAAACGAATATTTATCGACAAAAACGATTTCGTAGAAGGAAATGTTGCGAATATTCTTAAAAGAGAAATTTCAAATGGAAAAATTGCAATATTTTCCCAGTTAAATGATCATGAGTACAATAAATTGCAAAAGATTATTATCACAGAATTTTCTAGAAACAATAAATTAAAATTTATTAAATGTTCTAAATACGCCGAAGATATTATTGCGGAAAACGACATAAAGAAGCAAATTGCATTATTTCATAAATTTGAAACCGGCCATGCCGGCATAATTCCAACTTTCGAAAGAATTAAACACAGAATATATAATCCAAACTTGAAAGAATTCATACAAAAATAATTAATAATTGCGAAGTTTGTTCCGCGGCTAAGTACGATAGGAAACCAATAAAAAATAAATTCAAAATAACGGAAACCCCTTCCACCACGAATGAAATAGTCCACGTTGACACTTACGTTAACAGCAAACATTCATTTATATTTTTCATCGATAAATTTTTGAAACATGTTGTTTCATTCTATTTGCCAGACAGAAATAGCCAAACGTTAGTTGAAAAAATCCGTGAGTTTCTGGCTATTAAGGGCAATGTTAAAAAGTTTGTGCTGGATAACGAATTTAATAATACAAACGTAAAAAAATATCTTGAGGGAGAAAAGGTTCAATATCATTTCACTAGACCAAACAGCCATACCGGTAACTCGGACATAGAAAGATTTAATAATACAATTACAGAAAAAATAAGAATTCTGAATTTAGAAGAAAAGCTGCCAATTATAACCCAAATGAATAAGGCAATAAAATTTTATAATAATAATTACCATAGCACAATAAAGTGTAGCCCTATAGAAGCCCAGAATAAAATAGTTGATCATAAAATTTAAAAAAATAGATTAGAAATAGAAAAAAATAAAATAATCAGTAAAAGAAACGAGGGCAGAGAAGAATATATAGAAACAAGAAAAGAAGGTTTCATTAAAAATTACAAAAGTGTTCGTCACAAGGAACAGCCGAAATTTATTAAAAGACCCTTGGAAAATATTCATACTGATAATATTAAGCGTCCATTCAAATTTTCAGTTTGTTCTTATGGTAATTGCACCAATAATATTTTTTCAACCGAGCCAAGCACTTCTACAGATCAACCCAATTAGTGAGCAATCAGGTTATATTTAAAATTAGTGACATTCAGGATAATATAGCGTCAGCAAAGCATCATATATTTCACCCAAATATGCTTACGTCCGAAGAAATAGATCGGTTTGGTATAGATTTTTTAAGCTGAAATTAATGAGAGTTGATATATTGAATTATAAAAATAATCTACTCATTATTGCAATCAAAATTCCGAATAACTATGTGACCGCTAAACTTAAAATTATCGTACCACTCCCAAATAATAATTTTATGGAAATTGATGAACCATTTAGTTACGTAGTTGAGATCAGGAATAAGCTTTTAGATTACTCAGAAAATAAGTATTTAAAGAATTTAAAACCTAGTAAACATTGTAGTATAGAAAGCAACTGTAGGTACAGATATAATAACTTAACACAGATTCACGACATCGACAACGATATGATTCTGGTAAAAAATGCATTCAAATTGAAAATATCTAACAATTCCGATGACAGAAGTATAGAATTACCAAAAAATTATTTACTTACATTTTATAATTGTGAAATAGAAATAAAAAATGAAACTTTTAAAAATCAGAAAACATATATTCAAAGCAAATATTTTTATCCAAACAGAAATCCCACCCAAAATAATACAAAAGCTATTAATTTTAAGCCAATAGAAATCGAAAATGTCTCAAACATAAAAGAAATAATTGTTGATAATTGTTGTCATAATTGCCTTTGTGTTGATATATATTGTAATAAAGAAAAATAGAGTTGCTATAAAGTTGAACGAAACTCATAATATTACGATTCCAAATGTTTCACATGATTCCCCGAGTGTTGAAGACATCATAAATAAATATAAACCATAAGACAAATGAGACAATTTTTGTTTTGCGATTTTGATTATTTTTGCTCGAATTACCACCTATTGCTATTATTGTAAGTAATACTACATATGGAAAATAAATAAAAATGTAATAATAACACAAATTTATAATTGAAAATTAAACATGTAACAACGAAACCCAGGAGTGTTTCGGACAAGGGGTGGAGGAGTTACATACCGATCCCCAAACTAATATTAAGGGCTGGCAAAGTGTAGGGTTGAAATAGTATTCCAATTACATTTTCGTTCCCACATTTAGCTAGACAGCAGAGTCAGCATTTAATACTGCTGTTGCTTAGCTAAGTTAGATTAAAAATAAAATTTAAGTTTTAGTCTTAAGATCAAGGTTAAGAGAAAACGGTGTTGTCACCTAAAAATAAAGAAGTATTTTCTTCTGTATAAAAAATATTTATTTAATCAAAAGAAAAATCTGTACCTGAAGATACAAAACGTAAGTCGTGAGATGGTGTCGTTGCTACCGGAATTCAACCCCTCTTCACATCATCATTGAATGCAAAACAGTTTATAAATCGTATGGAAATATTACGAAACGCATACCATTGGAACGATGAAATTTTGATATTTACAGTTCAACAAAAGCTACAGGGCGCGGCAAAGTATTGGATGGATTCTTTAGAAGTGGTTTTCAGATCTTGGACGGATTTCGTTCAAAGATTCCTAAAGGATTTTCCAAGCGTAGAGAACGAAGCCGACATCCACGTGAAGATGTCTCGTACCAAACGTCTCAGTGATGAAACGCCAAAGGACTTTTACGACCGAATGTTTGCAATGGGTAAGAGAGGTGGACTTTCGGATGCGGCCATAGCACGTCATATCATCAACGGTATTAACGATCCAGATTTAAAAATGAAAATTTCCAACAATTATAGTGACGGCAGCAAATTGTTGCTGGATATTGTAACTTTTTGTATGCATAACGAGGTAAAATCAGCAACGAAAGACACCAAAGGAAAACCTTTTACCCCAGCGATAGTAAGTCATCATAAAAACGCTAACAAAAGCCCAGCGGTGGCACAATTAAATGTTTCAACTGCCACAAAATAGGGCATTATTCGAAAAATTGTCCTGAACCACAGCGTAAACAAAGGTGTAGTCTTTGTAACCGAACTAACCATAAAACAGCATACTGCCCTGAAAAACGAAAGCCACTGGACCGTCATTCTTCAATAAACCAAGTCGATGAAACCACAACAATGTCTCAGGTAATTGTAAAGCAAATAATCGTCAGCGATATAAAAACAAAGGCTTTTATCGATCCTGGTAGTAAATGTACTCTCATTCGTGATAGTTTTGCGAAAATATGCGGCATTCCGAAAGCGTGTTCTGTATTTTTATCTGGTTTTGCTCATGGGGAGTACGAAAGTACAGGAAAATTACAGCTCAAAATTTTAATTGATGATATAACTCATGTTATTGACGCCCTTATTGTGATGGATAACCATATCTGTGAGAACTTACTACTTGGTAGGGACGTTTTGTGTCAAAAGGGTAGTCGGTTGGTTATAGAAGAAAATTCCTGTAAGATGAAGAAAATCATGGCAATATGTACAAAAGGTGAAAAGAACAACGATGACACCAACCAAATTCTTAATGTGCTGAACAACCATCGTGAAATTTTTGCTGATACCACGCTAAATATGGAGATAAAACTTACATCCGACATCCCGGTGAATGTTAAACCCTACCGCATACCTTTTTCTAAGAGACCGATAGTTGAAAAGTTAGTAAATGAACTCCTCAAAGCGGGTATTATACGCCCTTCGAACTCACGATATGCTTCAGGTATAGTTTTGGCCGAGAAAAATAACAACGAACACCGACTGTGCGTAGATTTTCGGGCCTTAAATCGTATTACAGTAAAAACGCCCTTTCCTATGCGAAATTTGGAGGAACAGTTTGCGCAATTGGCAGGTAATAGGTACTTCACATCTTTGGACCAGATTAAAATGGAGGTAGGCTCGAAACAATATACGGCTTTTGTGACTACACTGGGCCATTATGAGTACAACCGAATGCCTTTCGGTTTAGTCAACGCACCGGCCTACTTCCAACGGGTCATGAATAATTTAATATCCAAGATGAATCCCGGTGAATTTCTCGCGTACTTCGATGATGTGATAATTCCGAGCCGTACTGTGGACGAAGGTTTAAAGCGCTTGGACAATTTTTTAGAAATCTTGAAAAGGGCCGGTTTAACATTACGGTTGGACAAATGCAGGTTTCTTGAGCGGGAAATTTCATACTTGGGCCATCGCGTTAGCAAACACGGCATAACACCCGGTGAAAATAAAGTAAGCGCTATACGAAACTTTACGCCACCCACTAACACTACCGAAGTCAGACGGTTTCTTGGGCTGACAGGTTTTTTTCGAAAATTTGTGGAACAGTATTCGCTTATATCAAAACCACTCACCATTTTGTTGCACAAAAATAACAAATAGTCAACAAAACGCATTCAGCGAAAATTGTCAAGTCGACCACTGCTATGTCTTTATGATTTCAATGCACAACATGAGGTGCACACAGATGCCTGTTCGGCGAGTATAGGTGGCGTTTTACTCCAGTCATTTGGTGAAAACTCTTGGAAACCTGTTTCTTATTACAGTCGTCATTGTATAGCCGCCGAATCAACATATCACAGCTACGAGCTGGAAACGCTAGCTGTCGTTGAATCCCTTGAGAGGTTTCGCGTTTATGTTCTGGGAAAACGATTTCGTTTAGTGACGGATTGTTCAGCGATTGCGACTGCAAAACACAACAAAGAAATGATACCTAAAATTGCGCGCTGGTGGATAAAAATACTTGACTATGATTGCGAGATAGTACATCGCCAAGGTTCTCGTATGTGTCACGTGGATGCACTCAGTCGTGCTCCAGACCCTACCGCCATTAAACTGGAGGAAGATTATGTTATGAGTGTTAGTAATTCCGAGCGATACTGTCTGTATACAATGCAGATGCAGGACCCCGATTTGTTAAACATTATTAAAATCCTTCAGGGAAAAATTGAATCACCGCAATCTAAACAGATTAAATCCGAATACAGTCTAGTAAATAACCGCCTTTATCGCAAGGAGGCTGACAAAATTAAATTTGTTGTACCCAATGCTGTCCGTTGGAAAATTGTCCAATACTGTCATGATGACATGGACCATTTCGGCCTTGAGAAAACTATTTGGCGCATAACCCAAAATTTCTGGTTCCCGAAAATGCGCAAATTCGTCAAAAATTATATAGCGTCCTGCGTAGACTGCTGCTATAATCGAGCGAAGTTTGGAAAGGTCGAAGGGCAACTGCACACTGGTGAAATCGAGACGATACCATTCAGGAAGATACATATAGACCACTTGGGCACCTTTATTCGGAGTAAGCACGGCAACACCCACGTTTTGGCGATTTCGGACGCTTTTAGTAAGTTTTTGGTAGTAAAGGCAGTAAAATCTACAAAGTTGCAACCCGTTGTTGAGGCTTTGAATGAGATGACAACTTATTTCGGGCTACCACGTATAATCGCACTGCCTTCACGTCCAAAGTTTTTGAACAGTATTGTTGCCAAAATGATATCAAGCACATAAAAACCGCCGTTCGAACACCTCGGGCAAATGGCCAGGTGGAAAGGGCCAATGCTACAATTTTGTCATTTCTGCGAACTTCCACCACCACAAAAGGTGATTGGGACTTATCGTTGCGAGAGCTGCAGTGGACTATAAATTGCCAAAAGAATGCCACTACCGGGTTTTGTCCAAATGAATTAGTATTTGATTTCAAACTTATTGACATCATTCAAAATCACGTCGTAGCTACAATACACGGTGATATTGTGGAAAACGAAGACCATGTTCCGAGTAGGGAAAAACGAAAAATCGCCTGTATCAATATTGTCAATGAACAGAAAATTTGGAAACCCCGTTTTGACAAGAAACACTTGCGCCCTAAGTTATACCAACAAGGTAGTCATCGAAAACGAAGCCACGGCTACTGGTGAGTCCAGGAAACTGGAACCCAAGTACAAGGGTCCCTATACCGTCTCACGCATACTGGAAAATGACAGCTACCTCATCGAGGATATTCCCGGGATGCAGGTTACCAACAAAAGGTTTTGTCCTGTATTCTCTTCGGACAAAATAAAACCGTGGTGTCAACAACCGCCCGAACTAGATTTCGAAGACTGTGACGAAGGAGGTGGAATCGAGGACGATATATATATATATATATATATATATATATATATATATATGTAAAAACAAGGCTATTGAAAGAACTTATTTCTTTTTGTAAAAAGTTTATTAAAATTTTGTGTGCCTTCGTCAAAAATTTTCAACTAATGAAATCCTAGGACAATAAAAATTCAATATACATATGCACATAAACTTCAAAGACAAGTTCGATTTTTAAAACAAAATATAAAGCCAGTAATATTAATTCTTTAGAATAAGTACATATACATATGTATGTATATATTTCGACAACAACAACAAAAAAAGATAACAAATTCTACCCCCCGTGAACTAGTTACCGAAGTTCACGTATTCACAACGTCCAACAAGCTTCGAAACTGATCTCTTCAGAATTCAATCACATGTTTTGATAGTTGCTGATCTGGCTGTCCCATGCTTATCTGTATGAATCTGGTTAATTTTGTTCTGTAATTATTACTTTAGATTTTTGTTTTTTTTTTCGTTTTGTAATTATTATTTTAGATTTTTGGTTTATTTTACGTTTGTAATTATTATTTTAGATTTTTGGACAATTTTAGTATTATAATTATTTTTCTTATATTTTACTTTTTTAATTTATTTTGTTTTTAGTTATTATTTTTTATATTTTTTATTTTCACTTCATGTAATTTTTTGTTATTATATATTTAATTATTATTATTATAAGTACGACAACAGCAAATACCTTATTTCTTCATCACCATTGGTAAATATGAATTGGAGTATTTCAATAAAGTAAAATACTCATATGGATTTTAAAGTGTTTAAATCTTGGAGTTAATCCGTTTATACGGAATCGCACAAATTATTGCAATATCTAAGTGAGAATTCTAATTATATAAAAAAACATTTAATAGTTATATTTTTCTATTAAAAGCATTATTATTCCAACTCGAAAGCAAAATAGCAAGTGACTGACTATGACATTTACGTTCGCAATGTTGACAACAGCTTCGAAATAGACAAACGCATTTTTTTATGAAAACACTTACGTTATCATTCGAGTTGTCGTTCGAGTGAATTTTCGCATAGAGATAAGTTATAGCATGTTTCCACGGCACCTGCTTCGATCTCTATTTTTGCTTCAGACCCCAATCATGAGCGAATCAACTTGCTTCGCCATACAAAATTTTGAGAGCGAAGTAGGTAGATTCATTGCCCCTATTGCGGTTCACCACTCAACTCAGTTTGGTCGTGTGAGAGTCAACCCAACTTATGCACAACCAAACTCATTTTAGTTATTGCGATACACAACTGTTTTTAGTTGAGTTTGTCATAAAGTTGCCAACCTAAAATATCGAATTGCCAACTTTAAATATCACGTTTGACAAGTGAAATTTGAAGAAAATTAAAATAAAAAATGTTTTTTTTATCTGTTGTGGGAATAAAAATTATAAAATATTTTATTTATGTATTATGAAACAATTTGTTAATTGAGTCTTAAAAGGTAAAAAAAAGAATTCGGTACATATATTTAAAAATTTGTAATTCTTAAAAAAATAATACCACTTGTGTTTTAATATAAAAAAAAAATAAAATGAAATTTATCTACAACAGCAAACAATAAAATATTATTAATTTTTAAATTTATTCTTAAGTTTTTCTATTTTTAATTTATCGCACTCCCCTTAAGATTGTGGAGATCAGTAGCCTCATTTGCTTGTCGTTCCAACAATGCAATTTTTTTTTCTAATTTTTTTAATGTTTGCAGTTGATACCACAACGCCAAAAACTTGGCCAGATGGTGCCGCTTGCTCTTGCAAAGACAAGAGTTGTGAAACAGTATCCTCAAGGCTATTTAATGGGATTTCTTGTGATGGGCCTCAACCTGTCGCTTGGGTGTTTCTTTTATTGTTTGCAAGTTTTTTCTTAATGCTTGTTTTATAGTGGATCCAAATCTGTGCAAGATTATAATTATATTAAGAATATTGTAATTGTTCAATATTATTTTATTGACACACTTACACGTTGCCATTCTTGAGATGTTCTTGTCGATGGTCCCAAACTATTTAATTCTACAGCAAACTCTTCCCATAACTCCTTGCACGTATTTTCCGTTGCACCAAACCTTGGTTTTCCGCGAGCAATTTCCGGATTCCTGTACATAATCTGAACAAGCCGCTCAAATTGGACTTTCGTTGTTATTTTCAAACTAATAAAACTGTTTAAAAATTGTGAAAAAATTATTACAAAAATTGATACTTACGAACTCTCCATTTTGATTTAAATTTTCACCGCTTTTAAAAAAATTTAACTCTAACTGATAATGACACAACTACAATTAAGCAATTGTGTGTATTCAACGTTTTTTACGACCAAACTTTTACAAAGTTGAGAACGGCAATACCACGAAAAAACAGGTACACAACTGAATAGCCAACTGGCATTTTAGTTGCGAACGGCAATGCGAAATCACCTAAGACGACCAAACTGCCACAAAAGTGGTGAACCGCAATAGGGGCACATATTGAATCTACTTGCGAATCAAGAAAAAATCCTCTCTTCTCCAGTTTTTATCGTAAGTTTATCTGCACTAGTTGTCAAAATTAAATATTTTTGTAAACAAAGCAAAATTAAAAGTGAAAAGTTAAAAAATATCATTGTTTTTTGTGTGTGTTTCCTAGGCGTAATAATAAATTTGAATTCAGTTAAAAGTTAATTTATTAAAATTTTATAAAGGTTAAAAAACAATGGAAAGAAAAAAAATTATAAAATCGAAGCAACTTTCTTTCGCTTAGATTGCGAATGAACTCTTTCTTTCGACATCGGTAAACTGGCTGTTAATGTGCACAGCTCTTTTTGCAGCAATCGATAAATTTTTTGACATTTCCTAGTGCTACCATATTAACTGGGCCTTAGTCCCAGTTTTTAACTTAATATTTAAATCCGCAATTAGTTAAATTTTACATAAATTTAAATTGTATTTAAATACGGCTTCAGTTTTTCAGTGTTAAATAATTCTTGAAATGTCAAAAAATTTATCGATTGCTTCAAAGAAAACAGCTGTGCACCATAATTAAATAGTGCTTTTTAGTGCAAACTTGTTAAATGGATGTACTTACATACTTATGTGTGATGTACTATGTGAAAATAATTTTTTAATTTTGCTTTTTTTCAGTTAATGGCCTTTTTAATTAGTATGTAGACTAAACATTAAATAAATAAAAATATGTACATACATGTAAATAAATAAAACAGTTGATTTATAATAAAAATTGACTTGTACTTTATTTACAATAAGTTTTTAAAATAATTATTTTTTAAGGATCGCCGTCTGCTATTTCAACTTACCAAGTGGTTGAGTTTTTTATATGTTGTCCAATAAGCTCCAGAATGTCGTAAGCAGACTTTTTTGACATCCGAAATCTTTGATAGAATTCGGTGTCTCCGAACATATGAATATGATTTGGCTGTAGACGCATTTTCCGAGATTTTCGTACTATTGTCGCTTCCAACTCTTCATACAACTCAGTATCACTCATGTCTTCTTGATTTTGTTGCCTTTTTTATTTATAAATATATATTTATATGTATATGTACATATGTATATATATATACGTATACCTACAATATTTAATTTATGGCATGTTTCTATATAACAAGTAAGCAAACAAACAAACAACTACTACTCAGACAAGTACGTAACAAAATGAGTTTTTTGCCCCTATTGCGGTTCACCACTTTTGTGTCAGTTTGGTCGTCTTAGGTGATTTCGCATTGCCGTTCTCAACTAAACTGCCAGTTGACTATTCAGTTGTGTATCTGTTTTTTCGTGGTATTGCCGTTCTCAACTTTGTAAAAGTTTGGTCGTAAAAAACGTTGAATACACACAACTGCTTAATTGTAGTTGTGTCATTATCAGTTAGAATGAAATTTTTTTAAAAGCGGTGAAAATTTAAATCAAAATGGAGAGATCGTAAGTATAAATTTTTGTAATAATTTTTTCACAATTTTTAAACACTTTTATTAATTTGAAAATAACAACAAAAGTCCAATTTGAGCGGCTTGTTCAGATTATGGACAGGAATCCGGAAATTGCTCGAGGAAAACCAAAGTTTGGTGCAACGAAAAATACGTGCAAGTAGTTATGGGAAGTGTTTGCTGTAGAATTAAATAGTTTGGAACCACCGACAAGAACATCTCAAGAATGGCAACGTGTAAGTGTGTCAATAAAATAATATTGAACAATTACAATATTCTTAATATAATTATAATCTTGCACAGGTTGGATCCAATATAAAGCAAGCATTAAGAAAAAACTTGCAAACAATAAAAGAAACACTCAGGCGACAGGTTGAGGCCCATCACAAGAAATCCCATTAAATAGCCTTGAGGATACTGTTTCACAACTCTTGTCTTTGCAAGAGGAAGGGGCACCATTAAATAGCCTTGATGATACTGTTTCACAACTCTTGTCTTTGCAAGAGCAAGCGGCACCATCTGGCCAAGTTTTTGGCGTTGTGGTATCAACTGCAAACATTAAAAAAATTAGAAAAAAAAATTGCATTGTTGGAACGACAAGCAAATGAGGCTACTGATCTCCACAATCTTAAGGGGGAGTGCGATAAATTAAAAATAGAAAAACTTAAGAATAAATTTAAAAATTAATAATATTTTATTGTTTGCTGTTGTAGATAAATTTCATCTTATTTTTTTATATATTAAAATTCACAAGTGGTATTATTTTTTTAAGAATTACAAGTTTTTAAATATATGTACACAATTCTTTTTTTTAACCTTTTAAGACTCATTTAACAAATTGTTTCACAATACATAAATAAAATATTTTACACTTTTTATTCCCACAACACTTTCAGTTTAATTTTCTTCAAATTTCACTTGTCAAACGTGATATTTAAAGTTGGCAATTCGATATTTTAGGTTGGCAATTTTATGACAAACTCAACTAAAAACAGTTGTGTATCGCAATAACTAAAATGAGTTTGGTTGTGCATAAGTTGGGCTGACTCTCACACGACCAAACTGAGTTGAGTGGTGAACCGCAATAGGGGCATTTATAACCCACTTGTCTAACCTACGTACTGCTACCTAGCACTTTACGTTTTATTACATTGAAGGATTGCCATAGTGAAAATTTTAGTATTTCGTTTACTTTTTTCCATACAAAAACCAATTTTTTTATTACTCAATGGCAACTCTATACCGAATACAAAAGCAGCTGTTTTTTATATATAAATCAAAATTTATTAATACATATACATATGTATATACATACATGTGTATATGCACGCTTACAAACTTTTTATTCTTTAAATCCATATTTATATGTAGTATTATGTATATTGTATTATATATATTGTGGATTTTTAATTATTTTTTGAAAAGTAATTTCTGTTTTTGGAAAAAATTTAACAAAATATTATTTTGCCATGCACACAATCACTTTTTTGTGGTTGTCTTCTTTTGACAGTTTTGACAATTGAAATTGCACTGTAGAAATCACAGCTCTTACGTTTTCACTCAACAAAACTTGACATTTGTGTTATAAACCCCCAAAGCAAATTTTCATGCTCAATTGAGCAACATTTTTGAGTCACGTGTTATGTAGAAACATGCCATTAATTTACGTATATATTCTCTTTTATGTTCAACAACTTTTAACTTGCAAAAAATATTTTTTAATTTTTTATTGGTCGCTAAGAAATTGAGAGGTAAACAAACGTCAAAATCATATGTTAACTTCCTGGACTTTAAATAAACTTTAAATGCCCAATGTTACTCATTTAAGTTGCAATTAAATAAACCTTGAAGAACTGTATTTCGGATTTAATTGGAATTTGAAGCTAAATGACATTTAAATACAAAGTAAAAAAACTGGGCATAAGACGCATAATATTGTGGAGGTCAGAATATTCGAATTTTTGAGTTGAAGATGTGAAGGACTCATAAAAGGTTTGCCAATCTTCTGGTGATCCTGAAAATTTTTCTGACATTGTGCACGAATTACTAAAACGTGCTACGTTTGTTTCCATCGATCGTAAATTCTCCTTAAGTGCAGTCATTGAATTTTATGTATAAGTATTATTTAACTGTATTAGCGATTGCATAGATTTTATTTGATTTAAAAAAAGTCTGCATATCTTCTAGCCGTTTAACAATTTGATTTGACACTTGTTCTTGACCTTCATTGTCTGTATTTATAGCTTGACTTGTACTCTCTTGGGGAGGAAACACAAAAGTTTCCTCTACTTCATTTTCATTTTGGTTGGATGAAACGTTAATTGCAGTTGGAGACCTTATCATCGGCATTGTTGGAGAAAGACCTTGAAGTCTTCTACTTTTCCTCAAAAAATTGATTTCACGTTGTATTCCGTTCTCACAAAAGGCTTTACTGAGAACACTATTCACACAATTCTCCACAAAGGCAGGAAGGAGATTTCACAATATTCCAAAAAAAATTTTGAATAAAAATGTTGAAAACAAAGCGTCTATTGAATGAACTTAGTTCTTTTTGTAAAACGTTTATTAAAATTTTCTTCTTCAAAATAAGTACATATACTTATGTACATATTTCAAACAACAACAAAAAAAAAGATAATATATATCGCACTCGTTCAACAATACTGTATTAACTCAAAATTTTCAGTAGAAGCAAAAAACTTTTTGATTTTACATTAATCATATATGATAAAACAAATTTTAAGTCTCCATTTTTGTATGAAGGAGTGGTCAGTACAATGGGAAATTTTTCTAGCAGGTAGATATGGACAGCGTTAACCGTTTTTTAGCAAAAACTGAAAATTTAAGAATTTTGAGTTAATACAGTATTGTTGAACGAGTGCGATATATATATATATATATATATATATATATATATATATACATATATATATATATATATATATATATATATATATATGTGTATACATACATATTTCCAATAACAAATTTTTTCAATTAAAAAATAGCTAATATATGTATAATACATAATATGGAAAATGTGTAGACACTGTTAATAGTGGAAATATCTTTTTTTGCTGGCAATGATAAGTAAATACCCATCCACACGTACAATCTGATTGGCAATTATTGCGGTGGCAACTGCCGATTGCTAACACAAGTTATTTGCGTGTGGACAGCACGAATATGTGTTTCAACACATGTTTAGCAATAATTGCTAGAAGATATTGCTAATCAATTACCTCTGGACATAATTTGTCAAATTCAGTTGTCATATACCCCTGACACACATAGAATTTGTATACTACAATAGTATGGTATACTACATATGTGTCAAAGTAAATCACGAAACAAGCTGTGGCGGTGTTCTGTATCTTCAGTGAGAAGTTTTCGTGTCGAAAAGTGAGAAAAAAGTGTGTCTGTAACTCATGTCGAAAACTACCAAAAACGATTACGTCATTACGTTAGAAATGTCAAAGAATATAACTCGATGTCGATATGTAGTTACAGCCGATGTGATCGCACCCCACTAGTAAATCGACGGCGACTAAAATTTACTAAAATTTAAAAATTTTTAACGACGGCGACAAGTATACAGCCGGCGGCTTTACCAATAATGTATGGTGTGGCTTTAATATATACATTTTATTTAAATACGTTTTTTGCAAAAGTTTAATTAAAATTTAGATTGTGCATAAAATTTTCATGCCGTGATAGAATTTAAACATATTATATATGTACATATTTTTTTTTTTTTTTAGATATGTATTTATTTTTTTTTTTTTATTTATTTTTATTTAAGGAGTATTAAAATACTTTAAAATTTACAATATAATTATTATTATTATTATTATTATTATTATTATTATTATTATTATTATTATTATTATTATTAGTATTTATTAATATTTATAATATTTTAAAAATCTCGTCTACATTATTAAAACATTTCAACTATTATGTTTTAAAAAATTTACACATTTTCTTTTAAATACAATATAATTTTGCTCTGTTTTGATATCATTTGTAAGTGTGTTAAATAATTGAAGTCCTTTATAAAATAGTGATTTCTGCATTGCTGTTGTTGTTGCTTTCCTTAGCCTGAAGTTTTCCGCATTTCGTAGTTGATATGGTTGTATTTCATTGACATATTTGATTTGGTCACATAGATATTCTGGAGCATTACCATGTTTAATTTTATGTATAAAACTAAGAGTATTTAACTTAAGTCGTTGTTCGATATTTAGCAATTTAAGTGTATCGAGCATAGTTCGTATTGATGTATATCTGTTGCATTTTAAAATAGTCCGCATTGCTTTATTTTGTAACTTTTGTAATCTTTCCAATTGTGATTCATTGCTGCATGTATAAATTATTGTTGACCCGAATTCAAAGTGAGGTTTTATTATCGTATTGTATATATTTATTGCTGTCATTATTGATACTTTATTTCTAATTCTTTTGAAAAACCCAATTTTTTTACCGATCTTTTTGCATACGTATTCTATATGATCTTTAAATTTCATTTCTTTATCTATTACAAATCCAAGATATTTTATATTTTTAACTTTCTCTATAACTTCTTCGTTTATTTTGAATGTTGTTTCACTATTCATATTTATTTCTATGATTTTTGTCTTATTTTCATTTAATTTTAATTTGTTCATTTTTAACCATTTGTTAACATTATTTATGTCATTTGTCATATTTTCTCGACATTCTTCACCTGTGGACCCTTCTGTGTATATGAGTGTATCGTCTGCATATAATACAACTTCACATTTATTTAGTATATTTGGCATATCATTAATATATATGATAAACAGTAAGGCACCCAATATTGACCCTTGTGGGACACCGAAATCATTAATAATTATATCAGATTTTATTCCATTAACTTTAGTCATTTGTTTTCTATTTTTCATGTATGATTCAAACCATTTAAGCTCTTTGCCTTGGATGCCATACATATATAGTTTCTGAATTAATATTTTTCTGTCTATAGTTTCAAATGCTCTCTTAAAATCTAAAAATATCGCCATGATTTTCCTACTCTTTTCAATGTTTTTCCACCGATTTATAACAAAATTTACAGCCGTTTCACATGAGAATTTTTTTCTAAAACCCGATTGATATTTTGAAAATAAATTATTATCTTCCATATATTTTTCCAACTGTTCTTTTACTATTTTTTCTAATATTTTTTCACATGTCTTTAATGTATTTATGGGACGATATTCTTCGCATTTTTTGTCTTTGCCACTTTCTCAACTGGGGTTATCATAGTTACTTTCCAATTCTCTGGGAACTGTCCTGTTTCCAATGATTTATTCACAAATTCGAGTAAAGTTTTTCCTATTATATGCCAATTATCAAGAATAATTTTTGTAGAAATTTTACAGTAATCCGGTTTGTTTTTTAATTTCTTTACTATATTTTTAAGGTCTGAAATTGTTATTGCACAAAATTTGAATCTTTGGGTAATCATACTCATTTGATTAGTATATTGCACATCTTCAATTGAGTCCGTTATTAACTTAATACTATCTACAAAATATTTGTTGAAATTATTAGCTATTTCAATGTTTTCCTTACACTCCACGTTGTTAAATATCACAGATTTAATCACACTTTGGTTTTTCTTTATCACTAAGTCTTTAATTTCTCTCCACATTTGTTTTTGGTCCTTTGCATTGTTTATTTGATTGTTAATGTATTTGCATTTTTCACTTTCAATTCTAACCTTGTACAAATTTCTAACTTTTTTGTAATTTGCCCACGCTTCGGTAGTGTTTTCAAATTTAGCAATTTGGTATTTTGTTATTTTTTCTGTTTTTATACGACGCAGTTCATCATTAAACCATTTATTAACTTTATTTTGATTATTTATTGTTTTTTTTAAAGTAAACTTTTGTACTATCCCCTCTAGGCATTCATCAAACACTAGTACATTTTGATTAATGTTCATATTTTCTTGAAAGCATATTTTTCCATTTAGTTCCCTTGTAAATTGATTTTTGTTGTATTTAAAAAAGTATAAAGTGTTATTCTCCTTTTCGATGTGTGTGGCTTTATCCTTTATTAGTATTTTAATTATTTCATGATCTGATATCTTATTTTTATCACAATTCTGTACTGTTATGTTGAAATTGTTTGTAATAACATAATCAATTATAGTTTTGGATGTACTTGTTACACGAGTGTATTCGTTTACTATTTGTTTAACACCATTATCTTTTAATAAAGTGTCGATTTTATTTTTGTAAAAATTATTTGTTGACCAATCTATGTTAAAATCTCCTGTTATAATTATATCATTAGTTTCCTCACATAAATCTTCTAATGTTTCCTGAAAAATTTCACAGAACTCTGATTCATAACCACTGGGCGATCTATAAACTGCTACAATTATAAGTTTCATATTTTTACGAATTGCTGTGCAAGCTATAATCCAATATTTAGAGTTTGCGTTTTTTTCGAATTTTTTTGTTACTCTCCATTCTTTTTTGTAATATATGATTACTCCTCCAGTTCTTGAACAATTTGAAAATGCTATTAGCTGATTATAATCTTGCACAGTTATTTCATCTTCGGTGATATTTTCTGTCATATGTGTTTCCGATAATATAAAAAAATCTAGTTTTTCCATTGCTGATATTATTTCTACTTGATTAAAATTATTTGTAAGGCCTTGTACGTTTGTATATAAAATATGTATGTTCTTTAATTGTTAAGCCGATAAGCCCATTTTTCTTTTTTTCATTTTAAGTTTATTTTGATACACTGGACATTCTTTGCTATAAGTCCCATGATTTTCATCTAAGCCAATGTTCAATTTTTTATTCATTCGTATACAGTTTATGCATTTAGTTATTTGTTCTTTGTTACATTCCTTGGATTTGTGATTTCCATGGCATTTAATACATATTTCTTGATTTTTACATTCATTTGATAAGTGATTAAATCCCTTGCATTTAAAGCATCTCCTTACATCAGTGCCATCAAAAACTCTGCATCTCTCCCATCCTATATTTAACTTTTGTGCATTTATTATTTTTGTGTATGAATGACTATCTGTTTTTATTTTAACATTGTATATTGTTCCGTTTTTTCTTTTACATTCGTATGTTTTTAATATTTTAATTTCGCAATTGTTTATAATTGGATTTTGTTTCTTTATTTTTTCAACAATTTCTTCTTCCGTATATTTAAACGAAATATCTGTTATATCTATGTAAAATTCTGTTGGGTTGGGCACCTTAATTTCGTAATTATCACTCAATTCACTTTGTATAGCTGTTTTTATTTTTTCCCTTTCTTCTTTATTTTCACTTTGAATCACTAAAGCTCCATTTCTTCTGTTTTCTACATTAGTTATTTTTAAATTAACGGGATTTACTTTTTTATTTAGTTCTTCCTTTGTTTTTTCAACATTTTGTTTTTCTTTTGGTTTTATTATTAATGGCATTTGTTTATTAAGATCTGGCATCATTTTTTCGGACTGCACTGTATCAGCATATGATATTTTATTTTGATTGCTGTTTATTTCTGTTATTACTTTTTTTATATCTTTGCACATCTTTATATTGTTTTCTTCCATTTTGTTGCATATTTCATTATTTTTATTTTCAAATTGGTTTATATTTTCACATAATTTTTTTATTTGTTGGGCATTTTTTTCAAATAATTTTTGGGCATTATCTATTTTTTTTAATCTTTCTTCATATCGTTTTTCAATGGCCTCCAGTAGTTGTTTTATTTCACTTTCATTTTCTTTCAACGACATTTTAAATTCGTGTTTGTATTCTATTAAGTTTTTTTTATTTTTATTGACATCATCTTGAATATCCTTTAGCACCAAATCAACATTTTGTATGTATTGTAGGCAGTCATCACATATAAAGCGCACAAAATTGTTTGCTTCCAGAACCTTTGCTGAATATTGGTCTATTCCCGCACATTTATTTGTACAATGATATTCCTTGTTGCACACTCCCATACATCTTACACCCGTTTCCCCACGTATTGCTGTCTTGCATTTACTGCAATCAGGCATTGTGGTATTTTTATGATAAAATGAACAATTAATTTCTTTTTATTAATATGCACTTTTATAATTTAAATTGGGAATAAAAACAAATATCCACAATAATTTGATAAAATTTACAATTAGTTTTTTTTTTTATTAATATGCACTTTTATAATTTAAATTGGAAATAAAAACAAATGAAATAAAATTTCAATTTATCCGATCGTCACGTCTTCATCGGTCGACGGTTTAAACCATTGTTTGTTGCATATACTCTTTTAGTTTTTAGTGGAAAAATATTGTAGAACCCAAATGACGGCGACTTTTTGCGAAAAATTTCTTCCATTATAGGAACTTTTGTGGAAATTGTTCATAGTTTTTTTTTAATTATATACAAAACAATTTTTTTTATTGCAACAGATCTAAAGTCGTCTCAAGCTGCTCTATTTTCTTCAAAATTAACGCATTTTGACTCTCAATTGCTTTAAGTTTTTGTTTAGAAATCCGAGTATTTTTCTTAAAGTATAATAATAAAATCATTTAACAATTAAATATTAATTTAACCATAAAATAATTACTTTTTCGGTGTCATTTCCCATTTTATTTTGAATATTATTTTTAACAGACGCTTTCTCATAGGCTTTTTGTTTTGTGAGTAAAATTGACAGTTCAAAGCGGGAACTTTTCTCGCAAAATTTTTACAGACACACTTTTTCTGTAATTTTGTGAGTAATTTCCTTACGTCACAGCTATAACTCGCCAAAAAAGTTATAGCTACAGTTTAGTGAGAAAAATAGCTGTTTGTTTCAATTAATGAAAATTTTGTTTCGTTCTACATGTTTCAATCGAAAATTTTCTCGTGGCGGGAGTTACAGAACACGGCTACTGGTTTCAATACTACGTACATGAACTGGTATAAATGTAGTATCTCACAGAACACTTCCTTTTAGCCGTGTTTAGTAAACATTTGGGCAACTCTGGTAACAATATCAGCTGTAAATACGTTGATGTTTGGCATTTATAATTTATTCCAACCACAGAATATACACAGAATACCCAACTTTGACGTTTAAAAAGGGTCCGAATCATATTTTGCATATACTTTGTATAACGTGCATAAAGTTTGTGTGAAGAGATACCTATATAAAAACAACTAGATTATCTCTCCCTTTCACACAAACTTTATGCACGTTTTTAAAGTTGTCGGGTCTATGTGTAGTTTATGATTCCAACAACAATACGAACACATGTCCAAAACGCATGTAGTTTTGTTTTATTTTTTAATGCTTAATATAGTATATTCTCTATTTATTCTGTTATACACCATTAATGCATAACGTAAGCAAATTTTTTTCCCGCATGTACATAATTTAAAATTTTTTATTATTTATACAATAGTCAACAGTTTCTCTTATTCCATATTTGTAAACATATGATCGAAAATAAAAACAAAAAGATATTATAGATACCACAAGTCTGTCATCCATAAGTAGTATAGAAAACCGTAGTATACCTAGCATGGTATGTAAACCATATGTTTGTCAGGGGTAATAATTAACGTTTATGTACAAACATATTAAAAACTACGCTACAAACGTATAATTTTTACAAAAGTACAAATAATTATAAAAAGGTGAATATATCAAAGCAAAAAATTACATTTACATTTTTCAGTTCATTAAAAAAATGAAATGGGTTGGTCAGAGGTAAAATATTCATCCTGCAAAAATTGTTGTACTCGTTGGTATCCCACATTAAGTCTTTTAGAAGGTGAGATTCTAAATTATGAATCTCCCTTCTTTGAAGAAGTGGGTTAACACAATATATTTTTTCGGAACACTCTTCCTCTTCTACAATGTCAGTTATTTGCTTCAAAGCAATTAAAAGTTTAACACGTTTCTTTGTGGTAATTTTAGACGATTTTCCGTCATCCCACGTCAAATTTGGTTTGTAACCAGACCGGTTTCGGCTTTGTGCCATCTTCAGTGTTCTCTTGAATACTCTTTGTGGTACTAATTTTTAAAACAGTAAAAAAATAACGCAATATTATAAAACACGCACACCCTTCATTATCAAAAACTGTCAAATTTATGTTCTAAGATATTTACATGTTCGCCATCAACACCACAGTGTTGAAAGTAAGCAATTTCTAGTATTAAGACATAACAGAATGCCCGTGTGGTCGCACTGTAAGTGATGCATATATGTGGCATTAATGCAATTTTAGCTTGGTAACTTTGTTCGGGGGCATTGTTGTAAATAAGCTAAGTAGGAGGCACTTTTGACTGGTCGGTCGGTAGCCATTTCGATTTGTATTGAGTGTGAATTGGTGAAGGAGAATTTCACCAACTCCGAAAACTTTGCATTTAGTGTATAAAATATTGGACTGTTAGACTTAATAGTTTTTAAGGTACTTTACAAAATTTTGAAATGTCTGTAACGTCCACGTGTTACAATTGCAATCGTCCGGGACATTTCGCTCGCGAATGTTCTGCTGGTGGTGGACGCGGTGGTGGCCGTGATATTAGACGCAATAACTTTCGGGAAAAATGCTTCAAGTGTAATCAGTTTGGTCACTACGCACGCAATTGCACTGAAACATCAGAACGCTGCTATCGCTGTAATGATATTGGCCATATTTCCAAGGACTGCTCACAACCAGATAATCCATGTTTTAAGTGCAACAAAATTGGTCATTGGGCGCGCAATTGCCCCGATTCATCAACTGATCGTGGTTCAAGTAATATTTCATGTTACAAGTGCAACCGCACTGGTCACATCTCCAAAAACTGTCCAGATACCGCTAAGACGTGCTACGGATGTGGCAAAAGTGGTCATTTAAGACGTGAGTGCGAAGAAAAGGGCAGTCGTAACTAGGATGCGGTCATAAAATACATGTCCTTCAACTTCTCACCTCACCAAATAATTTTATATTTTTTTAACCCAACATCGGAAGACGAATTACATCTTTAATTCTCCGGCTGGTCCAACTGTGGTCTTGCAAATACGTATAATAACTATATCCGGTGTATCAGACATCAAACTATGCATTAAATAAAAACCAAAGGTAATTAATATCTTTGGGCATATTCTCTCAACTATCAAATCAACCTAATTAAGAAAATGGAACAAGTATTTCGAAATTTCAATCGTTTGAGAATTGCTGTGAATAAATACCCACAAAGCTTCTTTTCACCGTATATCGCAATAATGGCTTGTTTCAATATATAACATAAAGAATATGATGCATTACTGGCCAAATAATGGAATCCCAATTACGAAGAACCATTTCAGAAGTGTATTGTTATTTTTCAGATTTATACATAAAGAAAAATTCAAATTTCACTGTGATTGTTTTTTAATTGTAAATTAAAATACTGGAGCTGCTGATTTGAGAACATATGTAATTCTTTGTTTTATTTATGTTGCACGCGAAATCGGTCACGTTCAAAAGTCTGGTTCTTCTAATAAAATATCGGAATTAGCAGTTTTTGTCCAGAAAATGCGAACCTCCATATCTAACATTTTACATTTGTTTGAATGAAAATTGTAACAATTCCCAAAAAAAATCGCATTTTATTGAAAAACACCCTATAATTCTACTTACAACATTTGAAATGTTGCGTTAGTTGCTCACTTTTGTGGTTTATTTTTATGCAACAAACAATAATGTGTAAGATTCCAATCAATTGCATTTTGTATATGTATTTAAAAAATTAAAGTGAAAGGGCTTTAATTTCTCACTACGTTCCAAAGAAAGAAAAAAAAAACGCCTGTGTAGTGGAAATCAGTTAATTAGCCCTGTTCTGCAAATCGAATCTGACAAAATTTCTCATTATAAAAAGAATGCACACATTTAATGTTCCGTATTAGGAAGTCATTTTTTATTTCAATCAAATTACATATATGCACTTTAATACATTGTTTAAAAAATCACTAATTTCTTCATATTTTTACTTCAACGGAAGAAAACAACTAACAGTTGATTTACTTTTATTTTTTGATGATTAAAATATTTAATTCCAATTTAACTTGGAATGCACTAAATCTGGCAATTAATTAACGGAATACTAATTTGGAAAACAAAAAACTGTCAGGAATTAAATATTTTAATCATCGAAAACGTTAAAAATAGCAGCAAATCGCTGCTAGTAATAAAAATAAGTATCTAATGGTACGTTTCCATTACGAGCAAATCAAGTTAATTTGAGGAAATAACTTTGAAGTGTTTCCATTATATTGCAAGAAATTTCGTGTTCGAATTTTCGACATTAATTTCACCTTTGTGTTGCTTATTTTTTTTTAATAGAAAGGTAATTAATATCTTTTGGCATATTCTCTCAACTATGAAATCAACCTAATTAAGAAAATGGAACAAGTATTTCGAAATTTCAATCGTTTGAGAATTGCTGTGAATAAATACCCACAAAGCTTCTTTTCACCGTATATCGCAATAATGGCTTGTTTCAATATATATCATAAAGAATATGATGCATTACTGGCCAAATAATGGAATCCCAATTACGAAGAACCATTTCAGAAGTGTATTGTTATTTTTCAGATTTATACATAAAGCAAAATTCAAATTTCACTGTGATTGTTTTTTAATTGTAAATTAAAATACTGGAGCTGCTGATTTGAGAACATATGTAATTCTTTGTTTTATTTATGTTGCACGCGAAATCGGTCACGTTCAAAAGTCTAGTTCTTCTAATAAAATATCGGAATTAGCAGTTTTTGTCCAGAAAATGCGAACCTCCATATCTAACATTTTACATTTGTTTGAATGAAAATTGTAACAATTCCCAAAAAAAATCGCATTTTATTGAAAAACACCCTATAATTCTACTTACAACATTTGAAATGTTGCGTTAGTTGCTCACTTTTGTGGTTTATTTTTATGCAACAAAAAGCCTATTCTTCGGTACAGAAAACAATAATGTGTAAGATTCCAATCAATTGCATTTTGTATATGTATTTAAAAAATTAAAATGAAAGGGCTTTAATTTCTCACTACGTTCCAAAGAAAGAAAAAAAACGCCTGTGTAGTGGAAATCAGTTAATTAGCCTTGTTCTGCAAATCGAATCTGACAAAATTTCTCATTATAAAAAGAATGCACACATTTAATGTTCCGTATTAGGAAGTCATTTTTTATTTCAATCAAATTACATATATGCACTTTAATACATTGTTTAAAAAATCACTAATTTCTTCATATTTTTACTTCAACGGAAGAAAACAACTAACAGTTGATTTACTTTTATTTTTTGATGATTAAAATATTTAATTCCAATTTAACTTGGAATGCACTAAATCTGGCAATTAATTAACGGAATACCAATTTGGAAAACAAAAAACTGTCAGGAATTAAATATTTTAATCATCGAAAACGTTAAAAATAGCAGCAAATCGCTGCTAGTAATAAAAATAAGTATCTAATGGTACGTTTCCATTACGAGCAAATCAAGTTAATTTGAGGAAATAACTTTGAAGTGTTTCCATTATATTGCAAGAAATTTCGTGTTCGAATTTTCGACATTAATTTCACCTTTGTGTTGCTTATTTTTTTTAATAGAAAGGTAATTAATATCTTTTGGCATATTCTCTCAACTATCAAATCAACCTAATTAAGAAAATGGAACAAGTATTTCGAAATTTCAATCGTTTGAGAATTGCTGTGAATAAATACCCACAAAGCTTCTTTTCACCGTATATCGCAATAATGGCTTGTTTCAATATATATCATAAAGAATATGATGCATTACTGGCCAAATAATGGAATCCCAATTACGAAGAACCATTTCAGAAGTGTATTGTTATTTTTCAGATTTATACATAAAGCAAAATTCAAATTTCACTGTGATTGTTTTTTAATTCTAAATTAAAATACTGGAGCTGCTGATTTGAGAACATATGTAATTCTTTGTTTTATTTATGTTGCACGCGAAATCGGTCACGTTCAAAAGTCTGGTTCTTCTAATAAAATATCGGAATTAGCAGTTTTTGTCCAGAAAATGCGAACCTCCATATCTAACATTTTACATTTGTTTGAATGAAAATTGTAACAATTCCCAAAAAAAATCGCATTTTATTGAAAAACACCCTATAATTCTACTTACAACATTTGAAATGTTGCGTTAGTTGCTCACTTTTGTGGTTTATTTTTATGCAACAAACAATAATGTGTAAGATTCCAATCAATTGCATTTTGTATATGTATTTAAAAAATTAAAATGAAAGGGCTTTAATTTCTCACTACGTTCCAAAGAAAGAAAAAAAAAACGCCTGTGTAGTGGAAATCAGTTAATTAGCCCTGTTCTGCAAATCGAATCTGACAAAATTTCTCATTATAAAAAGAATGCACACATTTAATGTTCCGTATTAGGAAGTCATTTTTTATTTCAATCAAATTACATATATGCACTTTAATACATTGTTTAAAAAATCACTAATTTCTTCATATTTTTACTTCAACGGAAGAAAACAACTAACAGTTGATTTACTTTTATTTTTTGATGATTAAAATATTTAATTCCAATTTAACTTGGAATGCACTAAATCTGGCAATTAATTAACGGAATACCAATTTGGAAAACAAAAAACTGTCAGGAATTAAATATTTTAATCATCGAAAACGTTAAAAATAGCAGCAAATCGCTGCTAGTAATAAAAATAAGTATCTAATGGTACGTTTCCATTACGGGCAAATCAAGTTAATTTGAGGAAATAACTTTGAAGTGTTTCCATTATATTGCAAGAAATTTCGTGTTCGAATTTTCGACATTAATTTCACCTTTGTGTTGCTTATTTTTTTTAATAGAAACCACAATATACTAGCCTATAATAAAAACAACTTTCGTTCAATAATAATTTGAAATAGCAGAATTATTCGTACTTAAATGTCACTTTTTTTATTTTTTTATTTATAATAAAAGCAGTGTTGCACAGACAAATTTCGACATACAGGCATGTTCTGAAATCACGGTGATTTTAAATCACTAACGATTTTGAAATCACGAGATTGATATTTTGGTGTTCTGAAAATCACGAGAATTTTAATTTTTAGTAGTGATTTTCATGTTCTAAATCACGAGCTAACAGTTGATTTGCTTTGTTTACATTTAAAATTTTTTATATTTAAGTGATTAATCAGAAAAATATAACAAATTTAAGAGTTAAATTGTGTGTCGTTAGTTATTTCAGAAAATAAAGTGAAAAAAATGCCTGGAGCAACCTTTTTAGCAATTTAGCAAATTCTAACAATTGTACACCAAATATAAAGCGTCTATCTAAATTTATAAATTTTAAAGTTTTTCTTTGTAAAATAATAGATTTTATTACTAAAACAAATAAAGAACCAATCATATTAAGTGTATGTAATCATTTTATTATCGAAATCAAACCAATATGCTAAAAAACGCAAAGTGATTTGATATCGTCGGACATTAACCTGACCGGTTTTAAATCACGAGATTTCAATTTTTTTTTTGTGCACAGAACACCTTTTCAGTGATTTCAAATCACTTTAGGATAAAGTGATTTTCAGAACATGCCTGATAATTTGCAGCAAATCAAGTCATTTGAGATAACTTGGCCATATGAAAATTATATGCGAAATCATGTCGCAAATTACGTAATTTAGGCAAATCAAGTAATTTGGCCCAAATCACGTATATGGAAACGTTCTATAAAATAGAGCGATCAAATGGTTTCAAACTATCTATGACGTTTTACTAAGATCTGATTTCTGTCAAAGTAAGTTTGATACCTGTTTATTCTAATACATACATATGCACACAGAAGGGGTAGAATAAATGTTGTTTTTTTATGCAGATAATATTCTTACCACTTCAAGAGACGACACTTTAATAAAGAGCGCTAAAAATATTTTTGAACAAGTTTTCAAGATTCACAATTTTGGACCAATAAAGTCTTATCTCGTTCTGCAAGTGGCCCGTTCCCAACAACGTCATTATTAAATTTCGCAATCGTAATATATTGATAAGGTATTAAAAAATCTGGACTTCAAAGTTCAAAACCATCTTCGGTGTTCCATTGGAAATTTCCTATGGAAAATCAGGAGAAGGTCAAAACTCACTAACCAATAGTAAAAACTATCCAATAGTTTACTTTATACTTACATCGCAAAATTAGAGGCAAGATATCACAGCGGCAGTCAATATATTGACTGAAAAGACTTGTAACTCAAATGAAGAAGATTGGGGGAATTAAAAAGGGCGACTGTATCTGAAAGGAACCATCAATATGAAGCTGCATAAAGGACCAGATGATGAACAGTTAATGTCCGTTTTTCAGATGCCAATTGGGGCGAGAATTGGTTAAACAGTAAGTTCAACAGCGGCTACTTGCTTAAGATTTATGGTGCTATTGTTTCATGGGCTTCCCGAAAAAAAGCGTGTGTCACATTATCCTATACAGAGGCATAATTAATTGCGCTAGCCGAAGAAACGTAATTGTTATGGCTAAAGGAGATCTAACCAAGTTGTATAAAAATTACTTATGTATTTGACTTATGCATTGTAAATTTAAAAGTTCTAGCTACTCTTCGACTTTTGACATTTACATACATATATACTTACATATGTTATCTAATTCTTTTTGATCTCATTCTCATCCTCTATTATTGTAAGAATACAAGCGACTTCTAATAATAAAGTAAAATTGAAACTAAATTTTAATTAATCATCACTGCGTTTTTAACAAGACCACATCGACGCCTCCATTCTATAACGTTCTAAGTGTACTTAGAACGTTTTTGAATTCTTGAATCCTACGTTCTATAATTTAAATACTTTCAAAATTTGGTTAAGATGGGCCGATCCGTTCCAAAGTTATAGGCATAAATATACTTAAACTACACACATAGTCGTAAAAATTTTCCATTCTAAAATGTAGTAAGTACACTTAGAATACTTTTGCTTGGACAATTTTAAATTGACTTGAAAACTAAGTTGACTTAGTATGTTATGGAAGGGACATTTCTTAACGTTCTAAAATTTTTGTCCAAACTAAAGTATTATATGTATACTTAGGTGATTAACTTAAAAATAATAGACCTATCAAAAACATGCTAAGTACACTTAGACGACCAATAGCCAATGTTTTCACCGTGCTAAAACATTTTATATCATTTTTAGCTATGACCCAATTAAAATTTGTAAATTCAGAAAATACTATAAAAATTCTCAAATTCTACTAAAAACAGTGAAAGAACAAATAGCGTATCTTATATAGTTTATGAGATATCGCGTGAAAACTTTGAGAGCTCGTAACTCAAAACTCACATTTTGGACTTAGAATGTTATAGAATGGAGGCGTCGACATATAAACAAACTGACAACGAAACAAGTTAAAATACAAGTAGCAAAAAATAGTCACCTACCTGTCAAGACTATCTTGGGGGTTATTCTCTATTGCGATGCGTAAGCTAGTTCGATGCGTTTGATATTTTGTTAACGCAAGATTTTTAGTTTTAACGAATGATTTTGACATACGCTTTCGTATTACAGAGTAAACTAATGCCAAATTTGCGAAAGTGAAAAAATTATATGCGAAAGGGAAATGCGTAAACGCAATAAAGGGTACCAATTATCCGATTGGATACCATTTTTCTTACGCATGGCAATAGAGAATAACCCCCCTGGTATGAATATGCCTCGTATTAGATCTTGTCATGATTGTCGACTTCAACTCTGACATTTTGGTCGATCTCTTGATAACTGTGATAAGGCCGAATCGAATGTCGTCAAAATCATTATTGTGTATAAAACGTTAAATTTTGCAGCGATGCGTATTTGGGCCTTATAATTTAATGCCCGGATTATGGTTTACAGTAGTTGTTACTTTAATTAATTTTTAAAATGCGATTATGGTTTACAACTGTTGTCAGTATGTGTCGTTCGCACTGTCAAAAATCTACAACAACTCATTTGGTGTTGTTTTATTAAAATAACAAATTGAAAATCGAAAATAGATAAAAAAAATTTAAGTATGCATATAAAATTTGGTTTGTAAATATACAGAACTGTAAAAAATAAAATTAATAAATATAAAATAATAAAGTAAATATTTCTTAGCAAAATTACAAATAAAAAACAAATGGCAAAGTTGGTTGAGCTGATGAAAATTAATCCAAATATAGGCCAAGGCAGGCTGCCATTTGGATATAACAAAATACAGCGCATGGAAAAATGGAATCATTTTACTGAACAATTAAATGGCTTGGGATAGACAATTAGAAATATTAAAGAATGACAAGGATTTAGTTTTTTGAAAAGTGCTCAGTTTTTGTATCAAAAACAAGAAACCATCCTTGTTTATGCTTAAAATTTTTATAAAACTATAAAGTATGTTATTGTAATTAAGACATTGTATATAATTTTTGGTTTTATAAAAATTATACATACTTATTCTATATAAGGTAGTTCCAATGGATTTGAACTGTCCCGAATTATTTTCCGGATGCGTGCCATTTGTGTTTTTCGTTGTTCTTTAATTCATTTCTAACAAAATGTATGCTTCTTATTTAAATTTTAAAAAGGCTACTTAGTTCAATCGTATTTTATAAGCCAAATTACATGTGATAGTTATCAAAGAACAAATTACAACAAAGACAAATGTGTAAATCATTCTGACATACACTAGCAGAACGGAACAACATGCTGTTTTCGAAAGCCGCTACGCTTTCATCATCAGCGTTCTTGTGTTTGGTCCACTTCTGTGGTGTCAGTTGATGTATATTTCAGCCATTCATACAAATTTTCACTGTAAATGTAATACGAGAATTGTTTTGATTCATCGTATCACAATTTGTGAAAGCTTTTTTTTTTGTAACGAAAAGCTCAACGAGAATCAGGTGCATTTTTATAAATTATTAGGTTAGGTTAGGTTGATTGGAGGGGTGTGATAGCCCATGTCATACGACATACATAACGCTCGTATATTTTTTTGGACCAAAAACAGTACATTTCACTGAAATTTAGAAAAAAAGCAGTAAATCGATTTGGATAAACAGTACTTTTCGCAGTATATATTTTATTCAATATATAAAAAATTAACAATCATTTCCATCAGAATCAGCTTTTGTGGATGTTTTGTATTTGTCGTTTAAAGCAATTTGAATAAGCAATGAAGGCTTCGTTTTGAGGTAATTGTAGAAATCGGAATCGCCTTCAATGTTTGCACATCTAATCGGGTTTTGTCTGACGTCCAAGCTTTGTTCACTGCAGAGAAGAATCGTTCCACTGATCCTGCAAAACATAAAATATGTATATTCAACGATCGTGGCCATTTCTTTGAATTTGCAATCGGCGTTTTTGAGATGAATAAATATCTCCACCCACCGATCCACAATCGAAACATTGCCTTCTCTCCATTGTATAATTTTGTCACTCGTACAATAGTTTTTGATATATCGAAATTGGGTGTGTAAATTTACCGCATTTTCATTGGCATTGTACAAATTGTATTCGCTCAACTTGTTCATAACAGCTTCGACTTCATTCCATGTTGGTGTTTCTTGCAATGCTGCCCACGCAAAAATTTTCGGCTAGCGACGAATCAGTGGAGAATGCTTATTTTTAAAGTAAACAATAATTTTGCATGAATTCGTTTTTCGCCGTTTTTATTTCTATTATGTATCGAAAAACAGTATTTTGAGGGAGAAAAGCAGTACGCAGTTTTTGATGTCGAAAAACAGTATAATACTGCGAAAAACAGTACATATACGAGCCTTAGACATACACCTAAAGTCAGTGAAGGCTTGTTGCTCGCTCCCTTTAATTATCAAACACAAACTGCCAGAGTTCTGCGGCAGGATTCGAACCTGCGACCTTCGCACTGCGAATCTAGTACACTACCTACTAGTATACGAAGGCCAGTTATAAATTATTTAGAAATAATACAAATGGGCAAGCTTGTCGATGAAAGGAAATCATAAAAAATTTTACTTACTTACTTATGTATGTAGGGAGGCAACGATAGAATTCATCATTTGATCTGTTGAGATTTTCTTGTGTGAATTTGTTCTTGGATAGGCCGGTTTAAATTTTCCATCATATATGTATATAAAACGCCTCCATCCTAAATATTTGTCTTTAAAAATTGTATACTAAGTCACTATATGAAAATGCACATGGTTTAATAAAAAAAATTAATAAAATAAAAAATAAATTGAAGACGAATCGCTAAACTAGTGTAGGATAGATAATGGTGAGGGCTTACGTTGTCGGTGAACGGCCTTAATGTCATACATAAGTATGTAAGTATATATGTATTTCTTTAAAGCCAATTTTTAAGTATTTGTGTTTGAGTATGTAATTCTGTGAATTCCTTGCTTGTATATGATTAATAATATATGTATATGATTAATAATACATGTATTATATATTCTATGCTAATGTACAAGTATACATATGTACATACATACATATGTATGTAAGTACAAGAATGATAGAAATTAAGATTATGCTAGGCCCCTTTCAGATTGGGCAACTTTAATTGCGCAAGTATAATTTTCATTTTCACTTATTTTCTTTTGAACTTGCTTTTATGTTCACATTCAGCAACTTGGTTAAGCAAGTTTAATTTTCTTATGCTCGAATTTTCTTCATTTGTTGACGTTTTGTTTCATTTCTGTATTCATTGTAATTGTAAAAGTGATTTGAAATTTTGTGTATACAATGGAAGTTGAAAAAAATAATATATAAATATAATAATATAAATAAAAAATAATATAATATAATATAAATATGAAAATGAGCGAACATTAAAAATGCATTCATTTTGTTCAACTAAATTGATTAGTTGTTCCGTTTCATTTCGCTTCCATTTTCTCATAATTTTTTAACATTTTATTCACAGGGGCCTTATTAACAAATATAAAATTTTCACAAAATTAGACAACACACCGAAGAAGAAATAAAAGACAATGTCAAAAACAAATAAATATCCCAAGACAAGAATGACAGCAGAAACAGAATTGCCAAGTACAAGCAAGTCAGTACTCAAATCTCGGCAATTCTTTCCCCTTCAACCCGACCTTTCCTCTCACACCAACAAACACAAGACTTGCGCAAGTAAAGTTGCCTAATCTGAAAGGGGCCCTAGAGTTAATGTCGACGTCGTCGACGGCGTCAAATGTCAAAAAAAAAGTTGAATCGTATGAAATTGTGTGAGAGCAATTAATCTAACGTCGCGACGCACAGTGGGGCCTTTTGACTTTTTTCGTTGCAAAAATCATAACTTTTGAATTGATAAAGATATTTACAAATTTTTAAAAGAATTTGAAAGGAAACTCTTAGCTGTAATATACATGATTTGTACGGTCATAGGTTAGGCGCGGCACTGTGCACAGTGTCTGTTTTCGACTGCTTTTATTATAAACATCATAACTTTTAAGATAAGAAAGATATTTTAATAAAAATGAGTATCATTATTGGCCATAGCTTTGTGGAGGCACTATGCACAGTGTTTTTTTTTTTTGTTGAAAACATCATAATTTTTTAAGTTACCAAGAAATTTGTAATGGGGAAAAAACACTTGATTTTTAAATCTTTTAGGATCAAAATAAGTGCTCCCTTATTGTGATAGGCATTGGACACGTTGACACCTTTGACCTTTCTTGTCGCAAAAATCATATATTTTGAAGTAATGATATTTTTAGAATTTCTCAACCATTTAAAACACAACTTTTTGTGCTTTAAATGACATTCTCATAGGAAAGTCTAAAAAAAAAATGATACTCTAATATAACATGTTATATTAATATAACTCTTTTTACTTATATTACAGATAAAAATTATTGAAACATTTTTAATACTAATGTTAATTTATAATATTATTTCATAATATGATATATTATATAATGATATTGAGTTATTTTTATTAATTTTTTTAATAGTTAGTTTTCTTCAAAGTAGTCATTAACATTTTGAGCGATTTGTAATAGACTTAACATATCGGGGCTATAATTATATTCTTCCAAATCCTTGCGAGATCTTACATGTCTCCGCGATGAAATCAGTGCGTCTGAAGAGGCAGCCAACATATTAAAAAGATCCTCATTCTGTCTAATCCGTAAAATTTTGCAAGTATTCGCATATCTAAAGTGCTTGTAATCTTTGTTTTTGCATTCCTGGGCTTCTTCTGATAAATCTCCAATTGGTAAGCATTGATATTCAATGAAATTTTGGCCATGAGCCAAAATCTTATGGACTGTAGGAGTAAGTTTCTTCTCAGGGTACTTTTGAGCCAAAAGCTGGTCAGTTTTTGATGCATAATCCTGAAACTTTGGCCCATTTACTATTTCTCTAGAGTTTATAACTGCCAACCTTTTTATAATATGGTTGTCGACACGAGTAATTTGGGATGTTACCTCATCACTCGTTTATAGTTTAACAGGTCTTCCTTTTCTGCTGTCCAAAGATATATAGGGTTCTTCGATGTTTTCAAAAGTTGTTACTCCATTTAGCCAGTCTGAGTACTTTTCCATAAAGGTTTTTGTCGTACGGTTTGAGGCAAGCCATTTTCTACGAATATCCAAAAAACGAAGTGAATTTTGTTTTTAAGATCCTTTTCGTGGTATCCTGGTAAACCGTGCAACTTTTCCCACAATAGCCAAATTAAATACATTTTCATTATGTGATTTTCTAAATAACTCGAATAATTCCGAATTTTGAAATGACTATGAGTTCTGGTACTGATCACTACTTTTGCAAAGTAAAACGATAACTGATTGCATTACACAATTGCAGATTCATTTATACCCAAAAATAAAAAGGTTCAAACTACATGATTTGCGAAACATAAATCTAGGCCACAATTAACTGGATTATATACAACTGCAGTTTTTATTTTACTTAGTATAAAATCCAAGTTCTCAAATTTAAATAAATAAACAAATTGTAATAATTATGCCTACCTGATTGACACAGCAAAATATTGTTTATGATTTATATGCGATTCATACTATGACTTTTTATGGTGACTTTTCAAGACTTTATTGACGAATGGTGTACAAAGGCTGTCAACTTAAATGAGAATTAAAGAAAAATGTAGGGAAAAAAATGACTGGGAACATTTCGTTTTAACGAAAAGCAATAAATATTAGTAACAAGTGATGCAGTGAAAACAATTGTATAGAGAGAATTATTTCTTTTCATATTTGGAACGCATCTTTGTATATATATATATATATATATATATATATATATATATATATATATATATATATATATATATATATATATATATATATATATATATATATATATATAGTAATAAAATACATTTTATAACATAAAGTACAAGTTATTTTTCTCTTATTTTTGTAAAAAAAGAAAACTAAGATTTGATCTTTCTATACGATTATATATATTTCAATGAAATAAGGCTACGTACATATTTTTAAGTAGACACATATGCATACATTAACAAAAATATGTCATTCAGTTCCACATTTATTTACATTTTTGTGCTGTAAGATAACAAAAAATATAAAAAATATTAAAATTTTTGTAGCTTTTTTCCTTATTTGGCAATTTTTTTTTTAATTTTGGTTGCAAAAATATCTCAGATGTGGCAACGCTGGCTATAAGATTGTAACATCTTTTTTCCAATTTCAAGAAAACCTGTAATTTTTTGTAGACCAATTTAGCTAAATTATTTAAAGTACTGTGTAGTAAATATGCTAAGAAAATATGGGCGTGACCATTTTTGTCCATTTTTAGATATTCTCTATTTTATTTGTACAAACTACTTAAATATAGGTTAGAGACATTAGAAAAATCTGGTATTGCAATTCTTGTATAAAACATATATAAAACGTCAAATATAACAACACCAAACATCAAGTTGAATAGTGAGAATTTCAAAGCAAAAGAGAATTGCAAAGAACATGAAACTCTGTACCCCTCCCCAAGCTTCTTACCTCTCACCAAAAACAACTAATGCCCAGTTTTTAACTTAATATTTAAATATGCAATTAGTTAAATTTAACATAAATTTAAATTGTATTTAAATACAGCTTCAGTTTTTCAGTGTTAAATAATTCTTGCTATTAAATAGCAATGAAAATATGGTAGCACTTTGAAATGTTAAAAAATTTATCGATAGTTTCAAAGAAAACAGCTGTCGTAGAGATGGGCGCGAGTCGTGTTTTTTTTTTCGTGACACGAAACATGCACGATCAACACGACGTGTTCGTGTTGAAAAAATAGATTTCTTTCGTGTTCGTGTCGTGTCTTGTTGCGCAAGAAAAACACGAAAACACGAAATGATAGTAGGTGTAAAATATGTATTCAGTAAAAAATAAATTTTTTGTGTCATTGTATATGCAAAAAATATCAGCAAAACACTATTGAAATTTTTTATCATAACATTTTAACACATAGATATTTATTTGCAAATAACTAAATATATTTAAGTTTATGTGATTCTTTTATGTTAAAACAAAAATATATTTGTATGTACATAAGTACATATGTATGTACATCCATACATAAGTGAATTTAAGTTGAAAATTTTTTTTATTGAATTTAGTTTCGTGCGTGTTGGTTGGTCTCGTGTTTTGAAATTTTTTTGCCGTGCGTGTTTCGTTCGTGCTTGACATCTTGGGTTTCGTGTTCGTGTCGTGTCGTGTTGAAAAAATCCAACACGCGCCCATCTCTAATTTGACGCCAAGAAATTGAGAGGTAAACAAACGGCAAAATCATATGTTAACTTCTGGACTTTAAATAAACTTTAAATGCCCAATGTTGCTCATTTAAGTTGCAATTAAATAAGCCTTGAAGAACTGTATTTCGGATTTAAATGGCATTTAAAGCTAAATGGCATTTAAATACAAAGTTAAAAACTGGGCATAAGAATTGCTGCAACAGAATTGCAAATGTGGACGGGGTGTTAATAAACAACGAATTTCGTGTTATTATTTACATATAATAAATACATATAAATAATATTAAAATAATTAAAATTATATAAAAAGTGTTTAAATTTGGTTGTTTGAAAGCTGCAAGAAAAACAAAAACAAAATAAAGTGAAAAGATAAGAAAGAGAGCAAATATTAAATGTGCAGTGGGCAAATGCAAACAAAGTAACAGCAAAAAAAGTGAAAATTATGTTAAAACCTAATATTTTGCATATTTTTAATAAAAAGTTTGTGTTTTCAAAAAGCTGTATCGTTTTACAATTATAAATGTGTAAATGTGGATAAAGAAAAAATTTGTGCTTTACATTTCAAGCAAGAGGATTTTGAAAGAAACTTGAAATTTGAAATGTGTAAATTAATACAAAATTAATTCTTGCAGTACATTACTAAGGCGTTATGAATAGGATTTAGCAAACGGCGTTCAAAAATATTAAAATCCCATGCAGTTCCCTCTATTGAAAGTGAAACGAAAACTACTAAAGAAACTGAAGTTGCAAATGTATATGAAAGACTATGTGAAACTGGGAATCAAAATGATATTTCGAATAGTTTTGAAGAAAATTTGGTCGCGGAAAATGCTCCACGGCCAACTGATCTTGAAGAAGAAAATGGCCTCCAAACTTACATTAAAACTTTGGAAATGAAAATGTATGTATGTACATTTTTTAACATTAAGCAAATATTTATTTGAATCGTTTTTAAAGATACACTTCTCAAGGAGAATTGTACGCTGAAAGTGGCAAAAAGTCAGTCCCCCTTATCGTGTTTGGCGATTTTCAACTGCAAATTCGACAGTTTGTACTAGACTAAAGATACCGAGCAACATTTTTTTTTAATCTAGTACAAACTGTCGAATTTGCAGTCGAAAATCGCCAAACACGATAAGGCCCAGTGTGATATCATAATAAAAAATTTATCTCGTCGTATTCAGAAATTAAGCATTGCAGACGTTAATCTTGAGAAGGCCTTGAGACGTCAAATAAGAGGTCAAATAAAAAAACTAAAAAGCGTTGATAAAAGACAGAATTTTACTGAATCAGACATTGCCCAATCAATCACCTTATACTCAGCAAGTGCCAAGGCTTACAAAAGCATTTGTTGGAATCAAAAGAAATTGAACCCAGTGAAGACGTGAAAAAGAGAAAATTTGATAAAATAATAATTCTACACCTAAAAAGCAAAACAAATATTATATAATATTACTATTTGAATCTATCAAACATTTAATATTGTATTGAAGACATGCTATTCACTACTTTGTATGATATTAAAACAGCAAATATGAATTCTGGAAAGTTAATTAGTTTTAAGTTTATTTTGAAGTTAAAAAGAAGCGTTGAAATTATGTTTTGTCTTTTAATTCTATCCATCTCTATAAAAATTTTTCTTTTTAAAAACTATGGCTGACTTCCTAAATGTATATTTACAATGTATCAATACAGTATTAATACCAAGTTGATGCATTGTGTATATGCTTTTTTAATACTTTGCATACTGATGGTTTGCATCCGTTACATCGCTTAGGAACATTTATGTACATGCATTATATCATTCATAATAAAGAGAACAATGGCGGAAGAGCATATTTTATTGCACAAATAAACACGGGTATCAAAAAGATACCAAAAACAAGAGAGGATTTGTGCAAACACTTGATGCACAAAATTTTTTTACTGAACGTCAGCCTATATTTTATTTGCAGCAATAGTGAAATATTGTAATAAAAAAAAATTGAAATCTATGTATATATGGAATTCTTATTAAGAATTTGTTTGCTTTTAAAAAATTTAGTTAGAAAAATAAAAATTTGTCCCACTGTCATGTTTTTACACAAACATTATAGTTCTACGACTGAATTTTATTAAATGAATGCTAATTGTTAAGTTATAATTTTCTAGTTCTTAAAATGATGCGGCATTATAAAAATAAGTTTGAAACGAGTAAGATCGTGTTTTAATTTGAAAATAGTTAACAATCTCAGAAGTGGGATCGAGTACAGATTTTTTATATGCAGATATAAACAGAATTAGAAGCAGGAGAAGGAAATAATGAATATAAGAAAAACTTTTTTTAAAGTTTTAATAAATTTCTGTAGAAAATTAAAAGAAAAAGTGAAAATGGAAAATAACAGTATGTGCGGTACAGACTATATATATGTATGCTCAGATACGACTTTGGCTATAGAAGCTAGTACTGTCGTCAACGGGTATGAAAGGTGCATTATTAGTACGATTACACGATGTACCAGCTAAAGTGACGGGTGATTGCCCACTAACAAGTGAGTCGTCTATTGTAGTTATTCTGGACAATGCGGAAGATGCTGAAAATGAGGGAGAAAGTGCAGATAATGATAACGATCGGTCTGCAGAAGAAGGTAATGAGTGTCACCAACAAAATTATAGAGAGCTACAGCCAATTGTAAGTCGCTTTGACATTTCGCTACGTATTGCCCAAAGCCAAAAAGACTGATGGGAGCATAGTACGGAAGCGTGAACATCGGATTTCTAACTGCCCGGAAAGGAAAAACAACTACAATTTCTTGAGGATAATGAATATGTAAGGTATTATAAGTTTTCTTTAAATATGAGTTTAAAATATACATTTTCATTAGAATGCTTTATGGATTCCGGGGGTGCAACGAGAAAACGATTTGCTAGAATGATAACCGATTCCGAGAAAGAAAGTGGTTTGGCATAAAAGAATATACCTTCTGTCATAGTATCAAATAGTCTGGCAACACACATCTAGACAACCACGTTTTTAACCGTTATCATTGTGCGAGCATAAACTAATTAGACTCGACAACTCTGAAAACATGCATAAAGTTTTTATGCATGTTATGCAGGTTTTGTATAGATATCTCTTTCGCACAAACTTTATGATTTGACATTTCGATCACAGAATACTCAACTTTGACGTTTAAAAAGGATCCGAATCATATTTTGCATCATAAACTAGAACTAGACTCGACAACTTTGTAAACATGCATAAAGTTTGTGTGAAAGGGAGAGCAAATCTAGTTGTTTTTATATAGATATCTCTTCACACAAACTTTATGCACGTTATACAGTTTATGCAAAATATGATTCGGACCCTTTTTATACGTCAAAGTTGAGTACTCTGGTTGAGTACTCTGTGTTTTGCATAAAGTTTGTATAAGTGAGAAAGAATATAAAACTAATGCGGCTGCTGAAATGCATTAAGACCAACAGATATACATCACAGAATATACACAGAATACCCAACTTTGACGTTTAAAAAGGGTCCGAATCATATTTTGCATAAACTTTGTATAACGTGCATAAAGTTTGTGTGAAGAGATATCTATATAAAAACAACTAGATTAGCTCTCCCTTTCACATAAACTTTATGCACGTTTTCAAAGTTGTCGGGTCTATGTATAGTTTATGATATACATAAACATTGCGAACATATGTTTAAAATTGTGTGGAAATTATTTTGTAAATTGGTGGTGAAATTTTATAAAAGTGTATTAAAAAATAGAATTAAATAATTTAAAAGATATTTGCCTTAACAAATAATTAGTGTTAAATAAATATCCATTAATGGTCAGATTGTGAAAGTAATCTCAAGCACATCTGTGCTTGAAATGCATAAAACAATACATAGTGAAAAATTGCAAATTCCATTGTGAAAATTTGTGTACATATGTATATGAAATTTAATTTAATATAATTTTAATTTAAATTTAATTCCAATCCAAAAATATTCGTATTGTATTCTAGCTCGCGTTACAAATTATAACAGGGCCATAAGTGGTGAACGTGCAGTGGAATTCTGCTAGATGGACATACTTATGTATGCACATAATATTCAATGACTGGCTAAAAGATGCCGAATTATTTAAGTCAAGGTAAAAGAAATAGAAAAAATAGTAACTCAAAAACTAATCCCTCTACAGTATCAATAATATCTTTTAACACCACAAATAATAAGGCCTTAAATATTTTCAACACTGATGTACTTATAAAAATTATTTTAATTTATTTAAACCAGATCATTATACGCAAATATTGCTTAGATGCTCATCTTGTGGACTTTTTAATTTTGGGTGATGATTTATTTAAGAAAGGTAAGTAAATGTTTTAGGAAAAATATTCGACCTTATAACTGATGTATCAATTTTATTTCATCCTTAATTTAGACCTGCAAATTCTTATAGGATAATAATAGGATGTTTAAAATTATCAATTTTTTTTATTATATTTTAATATATACATATATACGTATAAATCTTCATATTTACTGCTTTATTCAAATCACCAAACCAAACTGATCATCAAGTTGCTAGAGAGACCGAGTAAAGCTCACTGAAAATGTGAACGTATGTTTATCTCAGTATCTCTGCACTCATTTTAAATGAATTGGTGCTAACCGTTCATCGGTAAGTATTAGAGTGGCCCAAATACTTATCGATAAACTTCAAGGTCAATAAATTCATGACACCTACCCATTTTAGAAAAAGAATGACCGTTTGGTCATTCTTTTGAATAATTACATCTATATACATGAATTTTTACAAATATTTTTTTTCGTTTGGTGTTTTGACTCATAGGGCTTTTGATTTGTTTTTATAGTAGTACAATCTTAACTTAAACTTATTATTATCATATTGGGTATACACATAGATATACATATATATTTTTTATTTTTATTCCAATATTTATAATTTGGTTTTTCCTCACCCTTTTTGGAAAAAAATATATATGTATGTATGTTAATGGTTTCATGAAACCAGTGACTGATAGTTGCATTCATAAGAAATTTTTTTTTTAGTAATACGGATCATTAAAAAAAATTATCAAAGGAAATTATGTGCTAACATATTTTGATTAATTTTGGAATGCTATAATTTATAAAATAATTTTACTTTTTGACTTTAATATTTGTATTTAATAAAATTGATTATCAGTAAAGCATATATCATTATATAATTACAATAATTCATTAGCAAGAGTAGATTTAAAATTAATGAAAAAATATATATATTTAGACCATTATTTTATAAACCTTCGTTTATAAAAGAAATCTGTAAAATTGGAAATGTTAGCAAAAAGATATTAATTTTAAGGCTTATGAATTTGATCAGCAAACTAAAAAAAATTTGCAGAATTTAGTTTTGAAAAGTTTTCCTAACACTTCTGTTTGTGTACAATAATAGAGGGTTATAAAATAAATGCTTAAAAAAAATAGGTATATACATATATAATTAAATTTTTTTTGTGTTTAATAAAAAAATTAGTTATTTTTTTCTTTTTTTTGCATTTATAATAATATTTACATCAAGTAAACAAATTGTTACAAGCAGTTTTAAAATATTAGGAGTATAATATAAAATTTTTGTTCTTGTAAGGGTAAACTATAATTGTACAAAAGGTATTTATTTTTACATCCAAAAACTTCTATCGAAAATGTTTGTCACATGTAAGTATGTACTTCTCATATGTGTTTTGATACTAATTTTTATTATTATTTAAATATATCACTTTAGCCAATTTTATTTTATTATATATATAATTATTTAGTTGTTTGCGATCTTTATAATTTTATATACATATATAGTACATATATCTATATATATTTTTTTTATTTTGAATTTTGTAAATTGTCTGAATTACAAAAATTATAATTCATAAAAAAAGTGAAAGGGAAAAAATTTTTTTTTATATACTATTTTATCCTAATCTAAGTCGGTTTTTATGAACAGTAGTAGACTTTTTATTGCTAGTGTTTGGGTGTGGAACCATGGTGCAGTTACCAAGCTCGTCAATTTGCGTTACTAAAAACGGACCTTTGAACTTGTTATCCAATTTATGACCTGCAGGGTTGTCGATGTATACTATGTCCTGCAATTTAATATTTTGTGGTCGAGCCGTTTTATCATATTGAGCTTTACTTGCGCTTTTTGCTTTTTCAACTAACTCTATCGCTTTTTTTATTTCCTTATCATAGGCGTCAATATTGTAGATCGAGTCTATTGTATTATTGTGAATAAATTCAATATTATTAGGGAATTTTCCAAAAACAAGTTCATATGGGGTGTATCCATGGACCGAAGAAGGGGTGGTATTAAAACAATACGTAAAATATTTAAGCCACACATCCCAATCTGTTTTATCGGTGGAGATATATGAACGAAGATATTCATTTAATGTTCTGTGACTCCTTTCGATCGTTCCGACTGTTTGATGATGGTGGGAGGTGGATGTTAAGTTTTTAATATTTAAAAGTATACAAAGTTCCTCTAGAAGTTGATTTTTATACTCCGTGCCCATGTCTGTTAGGATTTCTTTTGCAGGACCATATATGAGAATGAAATTTTTAAATATTGCTCTCGCAATGGATTTAGAAGATTTGTCGGGAATGGGTACCGTTATAAGATATTTTGTCAGATCACAAATGATCGTAACGGCGTATTCATTTTGACTAAGAGATTTCGGCAAAGGCCCTATAGTGTCCACTATGATTCGATCAAAACTGTTCAAGGGGGTTGGTGTTAAAGTTAATTTTTCTTTAGGTTTAATTAATGACTTGTTTTTCTTGCAAGCCTCACAGGATTTAATATATCGGGAAACATCTTGGTTCATGCCTCGCCAATGAAATAAATTTCTTACTTTATTAAGTACCCTAGTAATTCCTGCGTGACCTCCACTAATGGGGTCATCATGGTACTTCTTAAGAATTTCCTGCTTTTCTTGATTATCGACAATAATTTTGGCTTGGGGGGTAATGGCAAGTTAATAGTTTCTAACCTTTCATTTCCTATTTGTTTAAAATTTGATACAGAAACCTTCTGAAAAAGTTTATCATTAGCCCAAATTTTCAATTTAAGATAACCGAAATCGTTGGCTTTCTCTTCTAGCCTTGAAAACAATTTCTCTAAAGAAATATTTTCATTGACAATAATGTCTCTTAACTCGATTTTTAGCAGGTTGTTTTTTTATAACCAATATTTTTTTTAGGCTCAAAAGTTAATTGTGCGTATTTTTTTACGTCCGTTTTACGTAAAGCTTCAAAAACACATGGTTCGTCAAACAGTGTATTATTAGGAATTTGTTGTATACTAGGCTGATTGGAACTTCTTGTTTTTGATCTTGTTGTCATTTTTAATAGATTTGTTGAAGGAGCATTTTTATTCTTGATTTGTTCAAAATCAAGTCTAGATAAAGCGTCAGCTCCGCAATTATCTTTTCCTTTAATATATTCGATCTCGAAGTCATATTCTTCGAGATCTAATCTCATTCGTGTTAATTTTGATGATGGATTCGTCATTGAAAATAAATATACAAGAGGTCTGTGATCAGTTTTTATTAAAAATTTTTTCCCATATGTATATGGTCGGAAGTAATTTATACTCCAGTGTATGGAAGTTAACTCCTGCTCTATCGTGCTTTTGTTGCTTTCCCCCTTGGTGAAGGTTCTTGAGGCGAAAGCTATTGGTAGTTGAATACCGTTATACTCTTGGCTTAGCACGGCCCCGGCCGAAATTTTTGAGGCATCAGTTGTGATGCAAAAGGGACGATTAAAGTCTGGATATTTTAATATTTGAGGACTTAAGAGTGCATTTTTTAAATACTTGAAAGCTTTGTCGTATTCGTCTGACCAAACAAAAGAAACATTTTTACGTCCTAAACGTGTTAAATGTATTGAATGATACGCGAAATTTTTAATAAATCGTCGGTAGTAATTTACAAATTGAAGGAACCTTTTCGCTTCATCACCGGTTTTGGGTGTAGGGTAAAATAATATTTTGTCATATTTGCTATCATCCGGCAGAATACCTTCGCTTGTACATTTATGTCCCAGAAAGGTGACTTTTGGGTTGAAAAATATGCATTTATCCGGATGAAGCTTTAAATTTGTTTTCCTACAAATTTCGAAGACTTGTTTAAGATTTTTAATCATTTGTTGAATCGAGCATCCAACAACTATTAGGTCGTCCATGTATACAAAAGCTCTATTAGCGGTAAGTCCCGCGAATGCTAAGGACATCATCCTTTGAAAGGAATTCGGAGCGACCTTTATCACATAGGGCAGGCGCCGGTAACGAAAAGATCCTTCGCTTGTTGAGAACGAAGTTATATCTCTTGAGTCTTCATCAAGTTCAATTTGGTGAAAACCAGAGATTAAGTCAATACAAGAGAAATATTTGGATCTCCCCAGCTGATCGAGGATATCATCAATACGAGGCAAAGGATATTTGTCCGCAACAAGCTTCTTATTAACTTGTCTATAATCAATGACCAAACGCCATCTTTTTTCTTGATTACCTGGCAAAAAATTTTTTGGAACCAATAAAACTGGACTATTAAATGCAGATGAGGACGGCTCAATAATATTATCTTTCAACAATTTGTCTACCTGTTTATCTACTTCCTCTTTGTGGGCATATGGAATTCTATAGTTTTTTATATAAACCGGATTATCATCTTTCAGCCTAAGTTTTTGTTTGTAAAAATTATTGCAAGTTATAGCATCTGTTTCTAAAGCGAACACATCAAGGTATTCTTCACATAAATTCGAAAGGGTGTCTAAATGTTGTAAAGGACAATTGGCTTTTAATTTTTCTAATATGGTTGATTTTCTACTACCTGTTTTGTCTATTTGATTAAATTGTTTTATTTCGTATTCTTCAAGATTTTCAGACTGAATTTTATAATTAGTAATTATTTGATTTTTCTCGGTAGAATTTAGAATTTTTACATACGGGTGTTCAGTATTAATAATTGAGTTCACAATAAAAACTCCCGGGGCAATTTCCTGATTGGGAATTATAATCTCTTTATGAATGGAATCTATTGTAATTTTTCGGATAACTTCTGCCCTTGCTGGCAGAGAAATTAAGCCAGCCGTAGGCGCATGTCTAATTTCATATTTTACCCCATTTTGATTTGGAAATGGATTTAAAATAAACCAATCTTTATTATTTCTTTCATAGTTTGTCCTACAGTTAAATTTTTTTTAGATCCAGACCAATAATACCATCAGTTGGTATTGGAAAAGATTCTTCAACAATCTGAAACTCATGCTTTAAAGTGTATTTTCCTGTAAAAATAGCAGCTTTTACCGACCCTAATGATTTGACAAATCCCTCATTTATACCAGACATTTTAAAAATAACATCATTATTAATGTTTGTATTTTGTTTTAGTTTATTTATTTTAAATACACTGATTTCAGGCCACTGTGACGTGGCCAAATAAAGCTTTAACAAAAGGTTCTTTATTCAATTACAGTCGTATTCATAAAAATTAGCAAGAGCTTTGTAACCAGTTAGTAAGCTAATTTTGACGAATCCGTATTCATAAACGATTATTAGCTTACGAAACTGTTTGTAAGCGTTTATTAAATTGACGAATTTTAAAGTTGCCTCGACCCTCTTGTAAGAAGGAGAACAAGTTTTAGTGAATATAAAGAATCTAAGGAAAAAAAGTGACGCTAAGTACAAAAAACATATTGTACATGAAGATCATGAGGACACGATTTTAACAAAGAGAGGAGTAATAGTTCATAAAAACAATATTAAAAACTATACTTTAAATAAAAATGATGCTATTATACCTGATATTACTCGTCGCGGTATGCCAAGTAGGCAAGGCAACCATGGAACTAAAAAACCTACAAAATCAAAAATACGTTCTAACTACAACTGATGACGTCCTTTTATATGATGACCAGTCATATCTTTTTCACGTCACTAACTTGACAAAAATTTTAACTCCATATAGGAAGATTGTTACAAGGGAATACAAACCAACTACACAAGAAACTATCTTTTTCTGTAACAAAGGATATTACTAAAAATAAATATAAACATAAGTTATACACAAATTAAAACAATCTATCATGTAAACAAATAAAAATAATATATGATAAGAATAAAATATCTAAACAAGGTAATTTAAAAAATTGACGAGTAACGAATCCTTATCAATATTTATTTACCCTAAAATATAATACGACCTTTCATAATTTTGAATAAACATTCATTATACCATTTATTTGAAAAAGACTCATATCGTATAAAATGTTTAAGAAGTCCTTCCAGCACTCATTTAACTTAGTTTGAACTATTGAAGGCATATTAAAGTCACCCGTGATTAAAGAAGAATCAGTTTTATTATAGATATTAGCAACAGATCTTGTAGCCTCGGCATGTTGAATATATAAAGATTCCGTGGACGATGGAGGAATAGGGGAACAAGTTATTATAATATTTTTATGCTTCATTTTAAGGACAACAGATATAAATTCAATATCAAGACACGATTGATTAAATAGTTGTTCAGAATGCAAGGAGCTTGTTGTATTTTCAATGTCTCTTTTAAAAGTGACTCGTTTATTTTATATTAAATAAGTTGATGCTTTTGTACATTGATGTAAACTAATATTACAGGGTGACTTGTATAATTATTAAATGTAAACATTTAGAAAGGTAACAACGTTAACGTAAATGTTAACGTTATTTATCTTTTATAATAACTATACAACATCTCCCTTTACAATAATATTTTTTTTTTAAATGTGTATAATAAGAGATAATATATAGCTAATATAAATAGTAATATTATACTAATAGTAATATAATACTAATATAATATAATAGTAATATAATACTAATATAAACTTAATATTATGGCTAAATCATTTATTAGAAATATTTTTTTAAAAATAAAAAAAATAAAAAACTACAAATCAAGCCTTTCAGGTCGCCTTATTTTTCTTCCCTTACGTGTTACATATTGCTCATCACAATTATTAGTGCCTTTATCATCCTGATGAATTACTTCATCCCTTTGCCTATCATCCTCACCAGTTTCATCTACTTGTTTCTCCCCATTCCCATTGCTTTCTAAGTCGTCAACATTTGCTCTAGCCTTAGGTGATTTTCTAATATGTTCCAAACTCCTTCTATAAACAGATCCTTTACCATCTAAAACTACGTAAGATCTTGGCTCCCTGCATGCTTCTATTATCTCCCCATGAAACCATGATCCTTCAGGAGTCTTCTTAAACATAACTTTTTCTCCCTCACTAATTTCTTTATGGGTGATAGCTCTTCTGTTGTAATATTGTGCGCATTTTTTTAAATTCGACTCCAACTTATTACTATATTCTTTGGAATTTACCAACTTCGGTAAGAGATTATCCACAACTGATGGAACTCTAGTGCGTAAGGAACGTGACATCAACAACTGAGAAGGACTTGGTAAATCCCCTTTTGGAGTTGTCCTATAATGCAACAGAGCAATATAAGGATCAGAATTACTTTCCAATGCCTTCAATAATAATTTTTTCACTATCTGAACTGTACGTTCTGCTAACCCATTAGATCTTGCCAAATAAGGGCTGGAAGTTTTGTGATCTATTCCCCAATTTTCACAAAATACTTTAAAATCTCTAGAACTAAAAGGTGGACCATTGTCCGAAATGAAAATGTATGGGATACCATGTCTTGCAAAAACAGACTTTAACCTCTTTATCACGTGAAAAGCACTATAACCCTCATTAAGCAATTCAACTTCAACAAATTTTGAAAAATAATCAACTACGAGGATGTAAGACTTTCCCCTAAACTGGAAAATATCACATCCTACCTTATACCAAGGAACATCAATATTTCCATGTGGCATTAACTCTGGTCTTGTGTTAGAGTTCTGATGTCTCAAACAACTTTCACAATTTGATACAATATTTTCAATATCATTATAGATGTTTGGCCAATATACTGACTGACGTGCCAAATTTTGACATCTTATAACCCCCATGTGACCTTCATGAATCCTATTCAAGACCAGCTTTCGGAGACTTCTTGGAATAATAATTTGATGATTTTTAAGTAAAACATCTTTCAAAATACTAATTTCATCCTTTACTTTGTAATACGGTGCAACATCTTGTTCAATTTCCTTTCTGTTTTTAGGCCAGCCATTCTTTACATAAGACATAATTTTTAAAAACGTCTCATCTTTACTACTATGTTTTCTTATCATATCCACATCTGCAAAAGGTACTTCCATATTTGAAGCAATAAAATTGCAGTGTAAACCTATCTCCTTATCCACCTCAGATAATGTCGTATGCTCCAAAGGAGCTCTAGAAAGTGTATCTGCAATTTTTAAATCCCTTCCCGGCTTGTAATTCACTATAATTTCGTAACATTGTAGGCGCAACATAAATCTTTGAAGTCTAGGTGGTATCTTATGAAGAGGTCGATTAAAAAGACTTACTAATGGTTTGTGGTCCGTCTCCACCAATACTTTAGATCCGTAAAGGTATTGGTGAAATTTCGTACAACCAAAAAGAATTGCCAAAAGTTCTTTTTCAATTTGGGCGTAATTTCTTTGTGTATCTGTCAGAGAAACGGATGCATAAGCAATTGGATTTTTACCATGCATTATTGTTGCACCAAGGGCAAACTGTGAAGCGTCAACTGATAGTTTTATATCCTTTTCAGGACTAAAATAAGTAAGAACAGGTGCTGTTGTAATTTCTTTTTTTAAGTTGTAAAATTCAGCATCATGTGCTGCAGTCCAATACCATTGAACCTCATTTTTCAATAAATTCCTTAAATTCCTATTTTTTAATGATAAATTTTCCACAAATGACCCTAAATAATTTACCATCCCCAAAAATCGCTGCAAGTCCCTAATATTCTCTGGTTTAGGCATTTTAAGAATCGCACTCACCTTTTCTTCATCAGCCCTTACACCCGACTCATCAAATACGTGGCCTAAAAACTTTATTTCAGTTCTCAAAAAGTTGCACTTAGACTTGTTAAATCTCAAGCCTACGTCTTCTGCTCTCTGAAGAACTGTTTCCAAAATCTTTAAATGTTCTTCCAATGTAGAGGAAAAAATCAAAAAATCATCAATGTAAATAATAAGCCCAGAAATATCCCCGAAAAGCTTAACCATTTCAGCATGAAAAATTTCAGGTGCTGCATTAATGCCAAAAGGCAATCTTAGAAATCGAAAACGACCAAATGGTGTGTTGAATGTGCACAATTTGGAGGACCTTTCCCCCAATGGTACCATCCAAAACCCACTACTAGCGTCTAGTGAAGAGAAAAACTTGGAACCATTCAATTTTGCTTTGCATTCTTCAATATTAGGAAATGGGTGATGTGGTCTTAAAATTGCCCTATTCAAATTTCTGGGATCCAAACAAATTCTTAAATTACCGTTCGGCTTAGTAACAAGCACTATTGAATTAACCCATTCAGTTGGTTCATGTTCATGGACAATTACACCTAAGTTCACCATCCTATCCAATTCTTTCTTCAAACTTTCATGTAATTTTAGCGGTATCTTACGGGGAGGCTCTACAACAGGCAATATATCATCCCTCATCATAAAATTACATTCATGTTGCAGACGACCAAGGCCACTAAACAATTTGGAATATTTTTCAATTATTTCGTTTATTGAAACACTATTAACCTGTCTGATTAAATTCATATCTAGAGCGGTTTCAAGACCTATAATATTCTTACAGTTAATGTTAACAATAAAAAATTTCATAAAATAATATTTATTTTTGTAGAAAACTTCTAACTCCACCGTTCCTATAACTGGGATTTTCTCACCGCTAAGAGTACAAATTCTTACTTTTGACTCCTTTAATTTGTTTTTAATGTTAAGCAAATCAGCAGTTACTTTAGTCAAAATATTGGCCTGCGCACCCGTATCAACTTGGCATAATATTTTATGTTTATTTATTATTACCTCCACACACCATTCTTTTTTGATTTTGCCATTATTAAGTACAGCACCCACAAACAAGTCTTCTTCGTCTTCATCTTTCCCATCATCATCATCCGCAACCATCTGTTTCACAAACCTCCTTCTTCGAAAACACATTTTAGCAAAGTGATTCAACTTGCCACATTCAAAACATTTAACTCCTTCCGCTGGGCATTTGGCGTTATGTGATTGACCACACTTCAAGCAATTCATATTTTTATAGTTAAAGTTCTGATTCCTTCCACTACCAAATTTGTTGTCTTGAGTTTCACATCTATTACGTACGTTTCGTTGTTTGATATTTCTTTGAGTTGCAATACTAATAACATTTTCAGCATCAGCCTCCTGTTGCAACATTGATGAGTTTTGTTTGGCAATCAGCATAGTGTTAGCAATTGTCACCGCCTTTTTAATGAAATGTTTTCTTCTGTTAAAATCCTTTCTCTTATATAAGAAAATTTTTGTGAAAGACCACATATAAATATGTCACGAATTAAATCTTCTCTTAAATCCTTAAATTCACAATTCAAGCTTAGATTTTTAAGAGCTGTGACAAACTCATCAAAACTTTGATCGTCTTGTTGCTTATAAGCAAAAAATTTGTGTCTCTCCATAACAATATTTATTTGCGGAGTAAAAAATTCCGCCATTTTCTGTACCAAGTCCTCATATTTGACATTGTCGATATCAAGGTCAAACGAGTTGAAAATTTCCAGTGATTTATTACCCAAATAGTGTAATAGTAATGCTACTTTTCTCTCATCCGACTGTGATTCAAGATCTGAAGCTCTTAAGAAGATACGGAACTGTGTATGCCACGTTTTCCATTCTTTTGCCAGGTTTGGCGCTTTTAAGTTCATTGGTTGCAATGAAGCAGCAAACAATTGACCACCGCTTGACTTCTGCTCAAGCTTCTCTTCTTTATTCGCCATTTTCTTTTAACTGTTTTTTTTTTAAGTAACTTTTATTTGCTTTTTAGATCAGCACTTCTGACACCATGTTGTATTTTCAATGTCTCTTTTAAAAGTGACTCGTTTATTTTATATTAAAGAAGTTGATGCTTTTGTACATTGATGTAAACTAGTATTACAGGGTGACTTGTATAATTATTAAATGTAAACATTTAGAAAGGTAACAACGTTAACGTAAATGTTAACGTTATTTATCTTTTATAGTAACTATACAACAGAGCTGGAGACAGCAATGAGAATACCACCACCATAAGTCCCACGATCTTGACGGTAAATATTATATTTATTACAAAGGATTTCGGTATTAAGATAAGCATTGTTAAGCCAAGTTTCAGTAAGTACAATAATTTGGTAGTGAAAGTGAAAACTTTCTATGTACAAATTGGATAATTTCGTTCTCAAGCCACGAACATTTTGGTAGAGTAAAGATAATGAGTTCGATGTAACGATATTTAGTTTTTTGGCATATTCCCTTCACGTACAGGTAGAACACCAATATTACTAGCTCTCGGTCTTTCTTTGTAATTATATTCTCTAACTAGAGTATTTATAGGCCAGAATTTAGGATCCAAAAGTTGATTGAATATGTCTGCAGAAACTGTAATTTTAAAAGATGCAATAGATCTTGGTTGAGAGAATTGAAATTTATGTATCAAAATATCAGCATTATTGCTAACGTTAGATCTTATGTAGTAGTCAACATCTTCTATAGAAGTAACGCTTGCCAATCGAGAAACAAATATATTTTTCCTGGGTGGAATTGCTCGTAATGGATTATAAGCAGATGTGTTAATAATAGTTGCATTGTTAGCAATGTGGTTATTCAATTGAATTGACGGTGTTGTAAGCGTTTGTCCGCTTATTTCTTGTGGTGGAACCACGCTCACAGACGGTGAAGGCATTGAGGAGACATCATTGACTTCGGCAGCACAAGTAGTTATTGGACTTAATGAACGAGAATTCAAAGGTAGTCCTGGAGACTTATCATTCTTTTTTTTTTTTTTTGTTTTTTGGAGATGACAGATTTTGATTTTCGGCAAAATTATCCAAGTTTGAAAAATTTGTAAATAATTCACCAAATTTTGACATTTTCGTTTGTAGTGCCAAAAAGTTTGCTATTAAAATCTTCAAATTCTTCTTTATAACTTTTAAAAAATTTATAGGAGTCTATATTTATCTTTTTACAACGAGGACAACTCCATTGGAGTGATTTTGCATGATCCGCAAGGGCATCCGCGTCACGTGCTTTAAGTGTGGTACATTTCAAGTGGTAATTACCTAAGCATAACCAGCATGTAATTATGCGCTCGCTTGTAGAAATATTGCAGTTAATGTTTAAGAAATCCATAACTCGGTATTGTCATAATTATTAACTTGTTATTGAACTAAAAAATTAAATGTTCGCTGGGATGATATTTAAACTCACAAATAGATGGCGTAATAAGAAAACGTTAGCAGGTACATAAACCAACACGGTTGCAATTCCAAAGTGATCTTACAATGTTGTATTAATTCTTAAGAGAATTAGTATGACGCTTACACGCTTGCACCCACTGGTATTGACCAAAATGTTGTTGTTTAATAATTAATAAAAAAAACAATATGTCTCAAATGAAGAAGAATAAAATCAAGCCTCCAGCAAACAGGCAGGCAACACAAGAAAAACTTTATAACAACAAGATGCAGTCACTGTTGACAGACACTTCCAGACAATACACGGAAAAATCAGGCAAATACAAACACTTTAAGCCAGAACAATTACGGAGCGACAAGAAAACACCTGTATACACTTTTTCAGGGGTGGATAATGTAAGCAAGATAATAAAAATAAAGCATTCCTTTGGTCTTACACAGAATTTAAGATCAGTTTTGTTAAAACAGTCTTTAAGAACCAAAACAAAACTTATCATACCTGCCTAGACTAAGAAAACTATTGATAAGAGATGTTGTTACTTTTAGTGTTTAAGAGAGATATTTTTTAATTATTAGACAGTTTGAAATTAGCATGTGTACTAAGACATTCTCACTAGAATTAAGAAAAAATTATTAAAAATTGAGCGCTCGCCGTTCAAGAAAAAAATTTTGTTTTTTTAATTCTATAATAATAAATAGAAAATTTAACTTGCGATAGTCAATTCTTGATTTGGACACGATAGTAGGCGAAAAACAAAATCTTTTACTGATTTATCAAATAAATATTACCGAACTACGAACGTACATATTGTTTCTTTTATTAAAAAATATTACATGGTGTCGTGTGGGGTTGACACAACAAAAAGCATAGAACATTTAACAAGATGAGTGAAGTAGAAGAGCTAAAGCGACAAATAGCAGCACTTCGGACGGAAATAGTATCGAGTTCCAGCCATGCACAGGGAGCTCTGCCACAAATACCTATTCCAGGACCACTAAGAATAAAAGAAGATATAACCGAAAGTTTTAAATACTTCAATCAACAATGGGAAAATTACTTGATGGCAACAGGTTTAGTGTCACAGAATGAAGAGACGAAAAAAGCAATTCTACTAACAGAGATTGGAGATGAAGCATTCAAAAGGTACACTAATATGCCAATAGGGGAAGAAAACAATAGGATGGCTAAAGAATTGCTGAACGAAATTGAAAAAAAATCTTAAGGTAAAATTAGCCAGCCATAAATGTAGAAATCTAAATGTAGATATATCAGCTGATTGTTTCTATTATACGAAAAGCAATGCAAATGCTTACCCGACGGGAATCTGATTGGCAATTATTGCCGTGGCAACTGCAAAAATCGATTGCCGACACAAGATATTTGAGTGTGGACCGCACTAATATGTGTTTAAACACATGTTTGGCAATAATTGCTTGAAGATATTACTGAGCAATTATTTCTGAACACAATCTGTCAAATTCAGTTGTCATAATTAACGTCTATGTACAAACCGATATTTGGAGGGAAAAATAATTAATAACTACGGTACAAACGTAAAAATTTTTACAAGAAAAGTGTAAATAATTATAAAAAGGTGAATATATCAAAAAAAAAAAAAAAAAATTAAACTGTCATTTACATTTACATTTTTCAATTCATTAAAAAAAGGAATGGAGTGGTCAGAGGTGAACGTGTTTAAAGTACTTATTGTGGTAACTCATTTTTAAAACAGTAAAAAATATAACACACAAAATTATATCAAAAGCTGGCAAATTTATGTTCTAAGATATTTACATGTTCGCCAGCAACACAACAATGTTGAAAGTAAGCAATTTGATGCCGGCGGTATTGCTAGTATTAAGTTGAAAATAGAATTTCACGTAACCTCGTACGTGACAGATGTAGTCAGTGTTGGTAAATACAGAAGTAAACGAAATGTGGCACATAAACCCTTTTTCAGTAATTTTTTGGGTTTTTGATATTTTAAGCTTTTAAATTGTGAATCTTTTTTGAATATAAAAATATTTTATAAATTTAGTTGTTTGTGTCAATTGTTCTTTAATAAAAAGTAACAAGATATTTTTATAATAGTTTGTGTGCATTTGATGCAATTTTTTTTTTATATAACCAACAATCTAGTGAGTTTGAATAGCAGGTACATAGGTGACATGGCTTCAAAGAAAATAATATTAGAAATAAGATATGTTGTAAACAGAGATAATAAAAATATTTATTTATTTATTATTTGTTTAAAAATAATATGTAAACAAAATAATTAAAATAATGATATGATTGTTTGAAGATCAGACCCAAAGCAAAATAACAAAAATATGTAAACAAAATAATTAAAATAAGGATATGATTGTTTGAAGGTCAGACCCAAAGCAAAATAACCAAAATATGTAAGCAAAATATACAGAACGAGGGTATAAAAAACTCATACATACAGTGGTATCTTGAAGTAATTATTTTTTATAAACTAAGAACGACAATTCTTAACTAATGTGTATATTATCTTAGAGAATTGTAAAATAATACTATTTGTATATACGTACAACCTATAGTACGTTCACAATAAAAAAAAGTATAACAACAGTTAAAACAAAGATTGTAATATAAATAATTATGATATAAATAACTTTATGTATATATAAAAAATAAAGGCGTTCAAAATTATGATATCATACTTTGAATTATTATATATATGTAAATGCATGTATAAAACTTATTTTTTAAACTTTATTGATAGAAATACCAAAGTTATAACAATTTAATAATTAACGAAAATGTTTGCTACCCGTTATATAATTCGGGTACTTTTTCTACAAAACCCACAAACCATGCAAACACACTAAACTATCATCACTAATTCGAAACACATGACACGGTTTTAAGGCCCATTTAGCCGACCGTAGAAATCGTAGATGTAAATGTATCGTAAATGTATCGTAAATGTAAATGTTGCAGCACTTATAGAATGCTTAAAAACGTGTGTGTTTTTGACATACATACATACATAAGCAGAAAAAAATGATTTATGTGCATTGTTGAACATATAATATTGTGTTGCTGTTTAATATTTGTTATACAGGTATTCGTTCCCCTGCACCAACAAAATTCATTTTTCATCGTCCATTTCACTGCCCTCAGTTTTAAATTATTTACTTAGATTTCATTTTTTTCCACAATAAATAATTTTCATTTATTTATAAATGCAAAACAGCTGTTCCAATACATTGATGGTACAATGTGTACAAAATATTTATGATTGTACGGAAAAAGTACGGAAATGGAACAAATCTAGTTTACTTACGTACATAGCACTAAAATTAAAAAAAATTACATAGAACGATACAAAATTGAAAAATAAGATGAACATTTAAAGTTATAAAGTTTTCGGAGAAAGCTAGTTTCATCTTTTTCTACACTGTGTGTACGTTTCTTTTGTAATATTGAATATAAATACATTTTGCAAAATATTAACACAGACATTGGCAAAGTCCCTTGGTAGATTTTATAATTTTTTTTTTTTTATAAAAAATGCAGGTATATATCTAGCTAAGCCAACAACAAACAATAAAATATTAAAATTATTGATTATGTATTTGTTGTAATTCATATGCAATATTGAAATTCTCATATTGTATTTGTTTTATGTGGCATAAACATACGAGGTTGAATGTTATCAAACTGCTTAAACTTCACTGACGATTTGGTTTTAGCAACCAATAAAATGTCGGCATATGAAGAGCTAAAGCCACAACACACATTTTTGATTTTTTCTATGCATTTTGCAAAAACTCTAATTGTGTCTAACGATTAGTTGGGGAGAATATCCCAAATAATAGATTTCAATATTAATTATTTATTAAGTTTATTTGGTAGTATGTGTTTGGCGAAACTTCATGTAGGTATCATGTAATATCTTTTTACAATAATTTCTTCATAAGCGTTGGGAAAAATGTAAGTAGCTTAAATCTGTTTTACTTACATTCCCCCCAGGGGGCGCGGTCAATGCACCCTGTCTTGGTGGCTTGGTGTTGAACCTCCTGGGGTAGAGGGTTATCAGGTTTCCGGACCTAGGCCTTTTTGCTGATAACCCCTAAAAACTTGTATGTTGCTACCCAATCCCTGAAACAACAGGGCAACGGGCGCGCATGCAAGTAAATTAAAGGTGAAAGTGGGTTCGCTCGCTCGTCCGGTAAGTGGGTAATCTGGTTTTTCCAGACCTTGACCTTTGGCCAATTACCCCTTGAACTTATATGTCACTACCCTATCCCTGGACATAACAGGGCAACGGGCGTGCATATATTTAATTTAAGGAAGTAGCTCTGCCTATGCTTGTCTGGGTAGAGGTGCTACCGATACCTCAGGTTTGCAGGGACCTAAAATCGGAGGTGTTTTTAACACGCGGCTGACCAGAGTCCTATCTGGTGCCACGGGAACCAGTAGCCCCTAGGACTTGTCCTAGACTGGTTGTTGGTGAGGCCCCTTCGGGGATCACGTGGTGGCTGTGGTTAAAACCCAAAGATACGCGGGAAGAGTTATGGGTCAGATGTAGTGTGTCTGTAAGAGGTGCTAGTGACTGATTATAGATGCTCTCTTCAGGCCGTATATCTCTAGGTGTTGTTGCTATTCGACAAAGCTACTCTGATGTTTTGCGGTGGGCGAAGCCTCAGGTAAGATGGGGGCACTATTTTGCTGCCGGGCCATCGGGGTAGTAGGAGGTTAGATAGCTCCAACACTTCAGCAAAGTGTCTGTACATGGTCCAGCAGCCTGTACAGAATTTGCTACCAAGTTGTCCCTCGTAGGTGCACATGTTGTTGTCTCTCCCAGCATGTGCTTCTGCGAGGGGTGACGGGACGGTGGTGAACGGCTTTATTCACCCAGTGCGAAGAGCACCGTCAGGTAAGGCCTTCGGGCAGGTACTGACGTAAAATCTTTGACATATTTACTTACATTGGAAAATTTAGACCCAATTAGCGTATTAAGAAAAAAAAAGTTTATATATTTAATTTATTAAATTATCTTGATTCTATTTCCTGTGCTCTTTATTCAGTTCTAAACGAATATTTCCGTAGAAGTTTTCTAAAGAAAAATAATATATTGAATATAAACTAGAAATTGTTAATTTTTGTATAAAAAACTAGAGATTTTCAGCTAAAAAATTAATTTAAACGGATTATATATAGTGTGTGTATATAAATTTAACAACTAAAAAAAGTTTCAAATCTAAAAATAAAAAAGTACCAAAAAATTGCTACAGCGCACAGTGTAAGATTTTGCCAATCTAGGGGGATTTAATTCAATTGCAGCCAAAGTTTAAGAGATATAGACATGAAATTTGGAACATAAGTTTTTATTTCTAATGTGCAGGCTCAGATGTAAAATGAGGACAAAAATTACTCCCCCCTCCCATATTACCCCCACAATTAAGTAAAAAAATGCTTTTTGATACACTATAGGTAGAGTATCCTAAAAGTTATTAAAGTAAGTTTTTGTTTACTACAAAAATATATAAGAAAATAAATAAAAAATTTCTTTGTTGTTGTTTTCAGGATGTATTCAGTTATTGTATTAATATGTATGTAATAATATGTATGCAAAAATTGTATTTAATGAATTTAATCTCAATCAGAGCTTTCTTCAAATTCTTGATGATCCACCTTGTATATAAGCCTGCACGTAAAAATACTATAAATATCAATTCATTGTGCAGAAAAGGAGGCAACGCGTTAGTCTGGCCTTTTTTATAATTGTACCTCGTGATGGAGAAGCGTTTGCTAATTCCTTCACAAGATCGGCTGCGTCCCTTTTCCCGCAAGATCGAATTTTCAGTTCAGTTGCCATTATCAAGTGATCTGTAGATATATTAGATGTAAGCTCCTTACATTTTCGTTGTTTAGTTTTAACACAACACTCTGAGAATTCTTTTTCTTGTCTTCCGACATTGAGACATTTTTTTGAAGTTGATGACGCAACATCAAGAATAAACTCTACATGCTTCAATTGTTGTTTTAAGCCATAAAGCATTATCATGCATAAATCTGGGCTTAACTCGGCGAGATTTATCCCATCTCACTTGAAAATCGTAGCATAGTTTTCGTAAACGTGCTTTTAACTTTTCATAGTCCACATCTCTTCCAAAAATTGTTAAAACGAATTTTAAAATCGCTTCGAACTTTTCTGGTTTGGTGTTATTTAACCAAACATGAAAAAGTTCCTGGCGCGATATTTGACACATATTAAAAAACGATACCTTTGGGCAAAATATGGGCAAGATTTTATTCTTGGAATCAGTTTCGGATATCTTTCCGATGATACTCCTTGTGATGGAAAAGTAGAATCTGATAGAATATGAAAGTTTTGCTCTATGAAAAGTTTGAGATTTTTTTTACACTTACTTAACTTTTAACTTTTTATGAAGCACAATTATTTACATACACCACTTGAAATTTTTTAAACAATTTCACAATTTTATAGTTGAACTATTGAGGTATGAGAAAAAGAAAAAATTTTACAAAAAAAGCACACACGATTTAATTCTAAGCACTTTTAATTTAATGACTTTTGCCAGCTGTCCAACTTGCATTTAAATGAATTTCAATAACACCTGTTTGAAAGCCGTTATCATATTAACAACATTTTTGTATTACGTTTTGTGTTTATTTTCGTAACAATAGGATATTTTTCTAACATCTAGGAACATATGATCAAATATGAAGCACTTTTTTTTTTGATTAAGTTCCCCTAGGTTGGCAAAATCTTACACTGTGCAGCGCCACATTTGCATTCAACATTCGTACAACCCATCACTGTCTACATTTGTCACGTAAGAATGTAATGAAATTCTATTTTCAACAGGTTCAGACGTTACAGCAACGTGACACTTCCAGTCGGCTAAGCGTTTGCATACATTCTCATATAGCAGAAAGGATCAGCCGATTCGGCAACATTTACATTTCTACATTTACGGTCGGCTAAATGGGCCTTTAAGCGTTCTATAAGCACATCAACATTTACATTTACGATACATTTACTTTACATTTACATGTACGATCAACAAGCGGTACGTAAGAGCGATATTTAATATGGCGGAACAAGAGCCGGAAGAGTCCTATGACGAATATTTTGATAGTGTCATATTATACATAATATTTACTACACTCTGGCAACACACTGAAGATTAGGTTTAGTTCTATCGACCACGTTTTTCTTTTTTTCTTTTGTACATATTCTTATATAAGCAATCAGCCAAATATCATTTATTATAACTTTCTTTATATTTCTTAATATTTAAATTTCTTTAAATAAACATGAATTCAATTGAATAAATAACATAACATGGTGTCAGTCTGTTCAAATGATGTAAATTGTAATTTGGACAATAAAACGAATAAAAAGATTATACAACGTAAAAAATTCATAGACATTTGTGAGTGTTCTAAGCCAACAATGGCGGAAGTAGAAGCCCTGAAGAACGAAATCGAAAAATTAAAACTAACAATACAACACAACCAGCAAAGCACAGTACCATAGATTCCATTAACAGAGCCAATAGACATAAAGTCGGAAGACATTTCTGAAAATTTTAAACACTTTCGGAATCAGTGGGAGCTGTATGTACAAGCAACAGGCCTTGTAAAACAAGATGGAGAAACGCAGAAAGCTATATTTATAAGATATGGAAACATGCCAATAAAAGATGAGGAGAGGAAAACTGCCAAGGATTTATTAGATGTCAAAACACCTAACGCCATCGATAAACAAAAGATATGTCAGAGCAATATTTAATATGGCCAAACAGGAAGAAGAAGATCCATACGACGAGTATTTCAACAGATTGAGAGGCCTAATAAAAAACGCACAATATGGACCCTTGCAGAATGACTTACTACTTGATAAAGTAGTCTGCTCCATTGAAGACCATAATTTACGTGAACGATTGTGGCTAGATAACGAAATTACACTAGACAGGGCTATAGAAATTTGCAGATCCAAAGAAGTATCCGAAAAACAGTTAAAGGGCCTAAATAGCAACGATAACATTGCAGAGGTAAACAAAATACAGAAAAGTCGTAGGCTCCAGATATTTAAAAACAACAAAATACCATCTCAGTGTAAATTCTGTGGCAATGACTACCACGACATTCTAGAAAATTGCCCAGCAAGAAAAGTATACTGTAGAAAATGCAACAAAGAAGGCCATTACGCGAGAGTCTGTATGACAGATGACACCAACAACAACACATACAAACGCAACAGCAGAACAGTAAAAGAAGTTTCAACAATACCTAATAGTGATTCAGACGAAGAAAAATACGTGCTTAACGATACTAATGATAGCTACCCCCAAGGGCTTTTTAAAGATTGCAACATGCAATATAATTGGGTATAACAACCAAATATACGAATAAAAGAAGCATCTAAAAAATTAAGAACAATTGAGGGAACAGAAATTTCAACCATAGCTACAACAGTTCGAAATAAAAGCATCAAAAACCAGTTACTATTTTATGTAATCAAAAAAGACCATTGTCCATTACTATCGGCAGAGACATGCCAAAAATTAAAGCTAATCCAAATATGCAAGATGATTACTTCAAATACGACCGAACAAGAAACGCACAACATAATAAAAGAATACAGCGATGTATTTGAAGACATAGGAAAATTGGCTGGTAAGATAACATTAGAGATTGATGAAACAGTTGTGCCGAAAAGTGAATCGCCGAGAAGAATCCCAGTTGCACTACGTGAACAATTGAAAGTCGCAATGAACGAAATGGAAAATAATAACATAATTGTAAAAGAAACAGAACACACCCCGTGAACCAGTAACATCGTTTTGGTACGAAAGAATGACAAACTAAGAATTTGTATCGATCCCCGAGAGCTAAACACAGCATTGAGAGATGTGAAATTTCAGGTGCCAAGATTAGAGGAAATTCTTACAGAAATAGCAGGTGCAAAAGTTTTTAGCACGATAGATGCAAAGAAAGGATTCTGGCAATTGGAGTTGGATAAACAAAAAAAATAACTCTTTTGAACTCCATTAGGAAAATATCGGTTCAAAAGGACGCCATGTGGAATAAAACCCGCTATGGAGATATTCCAAATGAGGCAAAAACAGGTCATAGTCGGCTTGAAGGGAGTAACTTGTATAGCTGATGACATTCTTATAGTTGGGAAAGGAGATAACATGGAAGAGGCGGTAAGGGACCACAATAACAATTTACAGAATTTACTCGAGAGGCTGCGAAGAGAAAACCTAAAAATATATCGAAAAAAAATTAGAATATGTCAAACCAGCATAAAATTCTTTGGGCACGTATTAACTGCGGAGGGTTTAAAACCCGATCCAGAAAAAATTTACGCAATCGTTAAAATGGCAACACCATCGAACAAGAGCGAAACATCACGGTTTCTAGGAATGGCAACGTACTCAGGTAAATTTATTCCGCATATATCCGATATTACAGAGCCTCTTCGAAAAATAACGCACATTAAAAGCGAATTTGTATGGAAAAGCAAACAAGATGCTGCATTTCAGAAAAAAAAACTCATAACAGATACTCCTGTTCTCAAATATTTCGATCCGAAAAAGGAAGTGACAATACAAACAGATGCATCATCGTTTGCTGTTGGATGCACACTCATGCAACAGGGACACCCTGTAATCTATGCATCGAAAACACTAACGCAAGCCCAACAAAACTACGCTCAAATCGAGAAGGAAATGCTGGCAATACTATTCGCTTGCAAAAGATTTGATCAATACATTTGCGGCAAAAACAACGTATTGATTCAAACAGATCACCAACCGCTCATAAATATCTTCAAAAAACCATTAATCAATACACAGAAAAGGATACAATCAATGATGCTATCACTTCATAGATACAATTTTAACATAAAATACAACAAAGGAAATCAGACACACTGTCAAGAGCACCAATAAGAGAAAATCAGCAAGAAAAATCATGGGAGATCTACAAAATAGAAAACGAACTGCAAAAATTAGACAAATGCAGCGATATAGAACATAAGAGAATCAGCAACAAAACAATTACGGAGATTCAAAAAGCTACAGCACAAGACAATGCCATGTTCATTTTGACAAAAACCATTATTAACGGGTGGCCAGAAAACAAATGCGAAACTAACGAGGCCATTAGAGAATACTGGAATATCCGGGATGAATTAATATATAACAAAGGCATGGTATTCAAGGGAAATAGAATTCTCATTCCCCAACAGATGAGAAAAGAAATACTTGATCGACTACACCAGCCACATTTGGGCATAGAATCAAGCTAGAAAATCTGTATACTGGAGCTGCATATCTGAAAGTATAAAATTCAGAATACAAAATTGCGACATATGTAATAAATACGCCAGAAACTTACAGAAAGAACCGCTTATGATAACAGAAATACCAAAATCACCATTTGAAATCGTATCAATGAACGTCTGCGAGATAAATGTAAAGAATACTAAAAAATATTTTCTAATAACGGTTGATAATTATTCGGATTTCTTTGAGATAGATGAGCTAAACAGTCTATCTGCAAAACCGACAGTGAATATATGCAGAAAAAATTTTAGCAAACACGGGATTCCCTTGAAAGTAATCACCGACAATGGAACAAATTTTGTCAATACCGAGTTTGCAAAGTTTGCAGCCATATAGGAATTCAAGCACCAAACATTAAGCCCGTACCACCAACAAGCCAATGGAAAAGCCGAATCAGCAGTAAAAATAGCAAAGCAGCTAATAAGAAAGGCAATTGAATCAAATATGGATTTCTACAGGATGCATTTAATATGGAGAAACACTCCAAATAAAATAGGCTCGAGTCCTGCTAAGAGACTATGTTGACCGCAGATACGGCCCTGCAGAATGCACAATTATTTTTTATAACTTTGTTTACGCTCAAATTATAAGTGATATGTGCATATGTACATACATACTGTTAAGCCAAATTTGTTGTATTATAATGTTCGCTAAGTCAGCAAATATGTACTTATATACCTTCATCTGCTTGTATATAATATTACTTTAAAATATTGCAAAAATGCGTTTACTGTTATACATATTATTAATGATCATTTACATTTGTAGCTTTGATTTCTTTAATAAAGTGTATCACAAATTTTGTCAGTCCATCTATAGCAAACAAACAAACAATTCAGTAGTTTATTTTAAAATAAAAATATCGTTTTTTAGTGCAATAAAATTGTAAATAATTCCCGGCTCATTCGTGCAAAATGGCAAATGATAATACTGATCACAAAGATAAGGAGCAACTTTTCGTTGACACGCTACCTTATTTTGCTAAAGTCACGGCTATAATAAATCAATTGGAGGATTTAAATAATAATTTAACCCTAATAAAATTAAAACAACATGATGAAGCTGAACTGTCTGTTCGCTTGGACTACCTTGAGGAGCTCAAGGATGCTTCGAAAAAGTCCAATCCATAAGAGAGGAAATGGACAGCAGTGAATCTGTAAGTTGTGATCGCAAAAACAATGACAATGACCAACGTTCATCGATATTACGCCGATTTTCTCTCAATGAGCCGCCCTCTCTAACAACGATGCGTAAGACTAAGGTCCCAGAAATCCAATTACTCAAATTTTGTGGTTCCTATTCCGAATGGTCTAATTTTTTTTCGTTGTTCTCGACTGTTATAAATCACAACGGCGATTTAAGCAGTCTTGAAAAGTTTCATTATTTGCGTGCCAGTTTGGGAGATGTTGTCCTCGATACAATTGCTTCATTTGAACTCAATGAAGCAAACTATGAAGAAGCCTTGACATTGTTGAAAAATCGTTTTAACAACAAGCTCTTAAATTTTCAAAGTCACATAAGAGAAATTTTTTCTTTAAATGTCGTCGAGAATGGTTCCGCTATTGGGTTACGTCGTTTGAGCGATAATATAAACGCTCATTTGCGTGCCTTACAAACAATTGGAAATCAACAGCAGCTTATTGATGGGCTACTAATACATTTAAGGTGAATTCACCCGTTCGTTCTGAACGTTCCGAACGATTTTTTTTATATGTAGTTTGACGTCTCTATTTTTGAGAGAGTGAGAGAAAGAGAGTAAATTTAATGTGGAACAATTTTTGCTTGAATTGGTTTAATTTTAATTATCGTCCAGAACGAATTGAACTGTGCTGCTGTGCTGATATATACATTTTTTATGCAAAATTGAAATGAGCTGCCACATCATATTATATGTACATATTTATGTATTATAATATACAAGTTTATTTGTAAATTTTTTATATTTATTTAACTCAATAGCTATTAGAGCATGCACTCGACTTAAATTCATTTATATATTTTTTATTTTGTAAAAATTTGCTTAATTTAGAACACAGCAAATTGCAATCATCTGCCACTGTGCTGCCTGCTTGTAAAAGTAACACACAGCATTTACAGAGTTGTTGCATATGGTAGCTTTGTTTCTACAGAATATTTGTTCGACGCGGGTGAATCTTCTTTAAACAAACTCTCAGTAAACTAAAATTGTCTCTCAACGAAAATTTCCTGCAGAACGAACGGGTGAATTCACCTTTAGTGTCGACAAAATTGGACGCTAAATCGCAAATTAAATGGGAAGAAAATTTACCAATAAACGAGTTACCAACTTGGTCCTCAATGACAGAGTTCTTAGAATGACGATGTCGTATGGTCGAAAATTTCGAGAACTCCATGGTAAATAAAAACACAAGGCAACCCATTTTGAAAAAATCAAATCATAACAATCGACATGTTCATGTTTCGGTAGAGACGTCTACAAAATTATGCACCTTTTTTAATTCAAAAGATCATTTTATTACCAGTTGCTCACTTTTCTCAAATTTATCGCCTAATCTACGTTTTAAAGAATCAAAGAAAATGAAATTGTGTCTCAATTGCTTAAGAAAGGGTCATATGCTAAGAAATTGTACATCAGGTTGTTGCCGACAGTGCTCTTCGAAACACCACACGATGCTTCATATCGATACTCCATCTACGAATCAGCCCTTAGTAGATACTGCCTCATCACAAGCAGTGCTTATCTCGTCAAATGATACTGATGAAACAACAACATCGTCGCCAGCTGCAAGTGTTTTGCTGGCAACAGCCATCATTATGGTCAAAAATAAATTCGGAACTTTTGTACCATGTCGCGCAATATTAGATTCTGTATCGCAACTTAATCTTATTACAAGTCGTTTCGTGAATCAATTACATTTGAAATGCAACCAGACTTACGCAACTATTTCTGGAATAGGTGATGGTTCTGTTACAGTCAATAAATCTACCGAAATCGTAATTAAGTCCAATACTGGAGACTACTCAACAACTTTTAATGTTATCGTTGTTCCTACAATAACAAGTTACCAACCCAATACTAACACCAATACAGCGGAATGGAAAATACCAAAAAATATACATCTCGCAGATTCCTCTTTTGATAAATGTGGCCGAATTGATATCTTAATTGGAGCTGAATTGTTTTTTGATTTAATGTCGATTGGACAAATAAAATTAGCTGATAACTTGCCAGTACTACAAAAAACATTAATTGGTTGGGTAGTTGCTGGCGGTGGCACTCATTTTCATCGTTCTTGATCTTTAGCTGTTAGTACAAATCAAGATGATCAGCTGTTCTCCGTAGTAAAAGATTTTTGGGAAGTAGAAAATAATTTTGCTAACTGTGATTCATTATCTAAGGATGAAATTTTTTGTGAAAATCACTTCTTAAAAAATACTACTCGCTTGGTAAATGGCTCGTTTTCTGTTCGTCTACCTGAAACAGAAGGGGGTGCTGCGCATCTGCTTGGTGATTCGTAAAATAATGCCTTAAAACGATTTAAGCTTTTGGAAAAGAAATTAGAAAGACAGCCACAGATCGCCACTCAATATACAGATTTTATGCGTGAGTACATTTTGCTAAATCATGTGTCATTAGCTTCTCCGCAGGTTGTTCATAAGAAATATTTTCTGCCAAATCACTGTGTGCATAAGCTTGACAGCACAACGACCAAACTAGGAGTTGTATTCGATGGCTCAGCAAAAAGAACAACTGGTTTGTCGCTCAATGATATATTGTATGCTGGTCCGGCCATACAACCTAAGCTTTTTAATACACTTTTGCGTTATCGCTGCTTTAAGTTTGCTCTTAGTGGTAACATTTGTAAGATGTACAGAGTTGCAAAAGATTCACGTCAGTACCTGCCCGAAGGCCTAACCTGACGGTGCACTATTGCACAAGGGTGAATAAAGCACGTTCACCACCGCCCCAGTAGCCCCCGCCAAAGGCACATGACTGGAGCGCCAACTAACATGTGCCCCTGTCAGGGAAAACATGGTAACAAGTTCCGTACAGGCTGCAGAACCATGTACATACACCTTGCTAAGATGCTTGGAGCTTCTAACCTCCTACTACCCAAATGGCACGGCAGTGGAAATTTTGCCCCCATCTGGCCTGAGGCTTCACCTACCGTAACCATTAGAGTCGAATAGCAACACCACCTAGAGATATATGGCCTGAAGAGAACATCTACATCATGCCACTAGCCCATGATTGAAGACACACTCATCCAGCCCATAACTCTCCCCGCGTATCTTTGGGTTTTAACCACAGCCACCACGTGATCCCCGAAGGGGCCTCACCAACAACCAGACTAGGACAAGTCCTAGGGGCTACTGGTTCCCGTTGCACCAGATAGGACTCTGGTCGGCCTTGTATTAAAAACACCTCCGATTTTAGGTTCCTTGCACACCTGAGGCATCGGTAACACCTCTACCCAGACTAGCGTAGCAAGCTACTTCCTTAATTACTTATATGCACGCCCGTTACCCTGGTGTTTCAGGGATTGGGTAGTAACATATTAAGTTTTAGGGCAATTGGCCAAAGCTCAAGGTCTGGAAAGACCAACTACCCCTCCGCACGAGCGAGCGAACCCGCTTTTACCTTTAGTTTACTTGCATGCGCGCCCATTGCCCTGTTGTTTCAGGGATTGGGTAGCAACATACAAGTTTTTAGGGGTTATCAGCAAAAAGGCCTAGGTCCGGAAACCTGATAAACCTATACCCCAGGAAGCACAACACCAAGCCACCAAGACAAGATGTATTGACCGTGCCCCCGGGGGGAAAATATGTAAGATGTACAGGTGCGTCCGAGTTTCTTGTCCAGACAACTACATGCAATGTATACTGTGGAGGGAAAGAAAAGAGGATGATATTAGAGCATATAAGCTAGATACTGTTACGTACGGTACGAAGCCAGCAGCATTCCAAGCAATTCGATCAATGCATAAATTGGCAGCTGATGAAGAAGGTAGTTTTCCCATTGGTGCAAAAATAGTAAGGCGCGATTTTTATGTAGATGACATGTTATCCGGTGGTGACTCTATTGAAGAGGTTACGGAAATAAGGCATCAAGTTACTGCTTTGCTAAAGCGTGGTAATTTTCAAATAAGAAAGTGGTGCTCTAATAATCCCAAAATTTTGAATGGGCTACCATCGGAAGATTGTGAAAAGTTTTTAAAATTTAACGATGGTACTGACATCACCAAAACGCTTGGGCTCATTTGGGATCCTAATGAAGACAACTTTATTTTTTCATTCAACGCCATCGATAATTGCAAAATGGTCACAAAACGTGCTATTCTTTCGTCAATTGCTCGTCTGTATGACACCCTTGGATTAATTGGCCCAGTCATTACAAAGGCGAAAATTTTTATGCAATATTTATGGAAGCTGGAGCTACAGTGGGACGAAAGTCTTTCCCAATCATTGCACTCTTCGTGGCGAGATTATATTTCTCAATTTGATAACATTCAGCACTTTAAGTCTCCCCGCTGTGTTTTGATGTCAAACTCAAAGGTGCAAATTCACGCATTTTGTGATGCTAGTTTATCTGCTTATGGTGCATGTGTATACATAAGATTTGAATCAGAAAATACTCCCAAATCATCGTTGCTGTGCTCTAAATCGAGAGTCGCTACCCTAAAGGCGATAACAGTGCCAAAGCTGGAGCTTTGCGCAGCATATCTTTTAGCAGAACTTGTAGAAGTAGTTGTCAAAACTCTGGCATTTAGTTGTGACGTACATTGCTGGTCCGATTCTATGGTACTTTCATGGTTCAAAGAGGAACCTTCAAATTTTAACGTTTTTGTATCGAACAGAGTTACTCGTATACAAACAATCACAGATAAAATGACATGGCATTATGTTCCTACTAACTTGAACTCAGCCGACGTACTTTCAAGGGGTACTTCGTCTAAGGAGTTACTTAATTCAACTTTGTGGAAAAATGGACCTAGTTTTTTGTGCCTTGATTCTTCATTGTGGCCTAATAATGAAAAATTTTTAAATGAGCTACCTGAGAGACGTCGAAATATTTTGGTGATGACCTCGCTGTCAGACTTGTCAATAAATTGTAAGTACTATAATTCCTTCGCAAAAATGCAACGAGTATTTGCGTATGTATTCAAATTTTTGTGTCCTAAACTCGCAAGCCAAAATGAAATACTGACTCCAAGTGACATAAAAAAGGAACATATCTCTTAATAAAAACATACAGATGATTCATTTTGCAGCTGATTATAAGGCCTTAAAAGAAAACCAAAGCATTTCTCCATCCAGCAAGCTTCGTTCATTGATGCCTATGCTTGATTCTGTTGGTTTGGTTCGTGTTGGTGGTCGTCTTCAGCATTCGGCTCTATATTTTGATGCACGACATCCTATTATCAAAATATCACCCATTAACTTCGCCTCTTATAATGCATTTTCATAAAAAGCTTCAATTCGGCAGCAGTATTGGTCAATGGGTGGCCGTAAATTAATTAGTAGTATGATTTTCAAATTCCTAAATTGTTTTGGAATGAAACCAATATTAAGTCAACAAATTATGGGTAGCTAGCCTGCTGAATGAGTGACACCAAGCAAAGCCTTTGATGTTACTGGAGTGGATTTTTGTGGTCCGTTTTATTATAGGTCTGAGGTAAATGTTACGTATCAATCTTTGTATGTTTTTCAACAAAGGCTACTTACCTAGAGATGGTTCAAGATTTATCTACGTCAGCATTTCTGTCGGCTCTTCGTCGTTTTATTGCAATTAGAGGAAAACCTAAAACAATTTGGTCTGATAACGCAACAAATTTTGTTGGCGCTAAAAACGGGCTGGCTGACTTAAAACAATTATTTTTAAACGCATCACACCAGCAATCAGTTCAACAGCAATGTCTTGGATATGAAATAGAATGGAAGTTCATTCCGCCAAGGTCGCCCCATTTCGGAGGATTGTGGGAGGCTGCGGTAAAATCGGCTAAACTGCACTTTTATCGCACAGTAGGGCTCAATACTTTAACATTTAATGAGCTACGCACTTTGGTTTACTAAATTTCTGCAATTTTAAACTCTCGACCGCTTTGTCCAATTTCAGAGAACTCTGATGACCTTGATGTTTTAAATCCCGGATATTTTTTAGTAGGTGGTCCTTTAGTTTCTATAGTTGAGCCCGATATCACTCAAATAGACATAAGCCACCTAAGCACATGGCAAAAGGTTAACCAAATGCAACAATTTTTTTTGGAAAAGGTGGAGTAGTTCGTATCTGTCTCTTTTGCAAGAGCGCACAAAGTGGCGTGACCAAAGTAAAAATGTAATCTGTGGAGCAATGGTGAGTTTAAAGGACGAAAACCAACCCCCATTAAAGTGGAAAATGGGCCGTATATCGGATGTGGTACTTAGAGATGATGGCGTAGCCCGAGTTTCAATTGTGCGAACAAGTAGTGGTTTGATTAAACGCGCTGTTACCAAACTTGCTGTTCTTCCTATAGAATCATCTGTTGAAGGTCCTCACCTTCCAACGGAGGGAGGATGTTGACCGCAGATACGGCCCTGCAGAATGCACAATTATTTTTTATAACTTTGTTTACGCTCAAATTATAAGTGATATGTGCATATGTACATACATACTGTTAAGCCAAATTTGTTGTATTATAATGTTCGCTAAGTCAGCAAATATGTACTTATATACCTTCATCTGCTTGTATATAATATTACATTAAAATATTGCAAAAATGCGTTTACTGTTATACATATTATTAATGATCATTTACGTTTGTAGCTTTGATTTCTTTAATAAAGTGTATCACAAATTTTGTCAGTCCATCTATAGCAAACAAACAAACAATTCAGTAGTTTATTTTAAAATAAAAATATCGTTTTTTAGTGCAATAAAATTGTAAATAATTCCCGGCTCATTCGTGCAAAATGGCAAATGATAATACTGATCACAAAGATAAGGAGCAACTTTTCGTTGACACGCTACCTTATTTTGCTAAAGTCACGGCTATAATAAATCAATTGGAGGATTTAAATAATAATTTAACCCTAATAAAATTAAAACAACATGATGAAGCTGAACTGTCTGTTCGCTTCGACTACCTTGAGGAGCTCAAGGATGCTTCGAAAAAGTCCAATCCATAAGAGAGGAAATGGACAGCAGTGAATCTGTAAGTTGTGATCGCAAAAACAATGACAATGACCAACGTTCATCGATATTACGCCGATTTTCTCTCAATGAGCCGCCCTCTCTAACAACGATGCGTAAGACTAAGGTCCCAGAAATCCAATTACTCAAATTTTGTGGTTCCTATTCCGAATGGTCTAATTTTTTTTCGTTGTTCTCGACTGTTATAAATCACAACGGCGATTTAAGCAGTCTTGAAAAGTTTCATTATTTGCGTGCCAGTTTGGGAGATGTTGTCCTCGATACAATTGCTTCATTTGAACTCAATGAAGCAAACTATGAAGAAGCCTTGACATTGTTGAAAAATCGTTTTAACAACAAGCTCTTAAATTTTCAAAGTCACATAAGAGAAATTTTTTCTTTAAATGTCGTCGAGAATGGTTCCGCTATTGGGTTACGTCGTTTGAGCGATAATATAAACGCTCATTTGCGTGCCTTACAAACAATTGGAAATCAACAGCAGCTTATTGATGGGCTACTAATACATTTAAGGTGAATTCACCCGTTCGTTCTGAACGTTCCGAACGATTTTTTTTATATGTAGTTTGACGTCTCTATTTTTGAGAGAGTGAGAGAAAGAGAGTAAATTTAATGTGGAACAATTTTTGCTTGAATTGGTTTAATTTTAATTATCGTCCAGAACGAATTGAACTGTGCTGCTGTGCTGATATATACATTTTTTATGCAAAATTGAAATGAGCTGCCACATCATATTATATGTACATATTTATGTATTATAATATACAAGTTTATTTGTAAATTTTTTATATTTATTTAACTCAATAGCTATTAGAGCATGCACTCGACTTAAATTCATTTATATATTTTTTATTTTGTAAAAATTTGCTTAATTTAGAACACAGCAAATTGCAATCATCTGCCACTGTGCTGCCTGCTTGTAAAAGTAACACACAGCATTTACAGAGTTGTTGCATATGGTAGCTTTGTTTCTACAGAATATTTGTTCGACGCGGGTGAATCTTCTTTAAACAAACTCTCAGTAAACTAAAATTGTCTCTCAACGAAAATTTCCTGCAGAACGAACGGGTGAATTCACCTTTAGTGTCGACAAAATTGGACGCTAAATCGCAAATTAAATGGGAAGAAAATTTACCAATAAACGAGTTACCAACTTGGTCCTCAATGACAGAGTTCTTAGAATGACGATGTCGTATGGTCGAAAATTTCGAGAACTCCATGGTAAATAAAAACACAAGGCAACCCATTTTGAAAAAATCAAATCATAACAATCGACATGTTCATGTTTCGGTAGAGACGTCTACAAAATTATGCACCTTTTTTAATTCAAAAGATCATTTTATTACCAGTTGCTCACTTTTCTCAAATTTATCGCCTAATCTACGTTTTAAAGAATCAAAGAAAATGAAATTGTGTCTCAATTGCTTAAGAAAGGGTCATATGCTAAGAAATTGTACATCAGGTTGTTGCCGACAGTGCTCTTCGAAACACCACACGATGCTTCATATCGATACTCCATCTACGAATCAGCCCTTAGTAGATACTGCCTCATCACAAGCAGTGCTTATCTCGTCAAATGATACTGATGAAACAACAACATCGTCGCCAGCTGCAAGTGTTTTGCTGGCAACAGCCATCATTATGGTCAAAAATAAATTCGGAACTTTTGTACCATGTCGCGCAATATTAGATTCTGTATCGCAACTTAATCTTATTACAAGTCGTTTCGTGAATCAATTACATTTGAAATGCAACCAGACTTACGCAACTATTTCTGGAATAGGTGATGGTTCTGTTACAGTCAATAAATCTACCGAAATCGTAATTAAGTCCAATACTGGAGACTACTCAACAACTTTTAATGTTATCGTTGTTCCTACAATAACAAGTTACCAACCCAATACTAACACCAATACAGCGGAATGGAAAATACCAAAAAATATACATCTCGCAGATTCCTCTTTTGATAAATGTGGCCGAATTGATATCTTAATTGGAGCTGAATTGTTTTTTGATTTAATGTCGATTGGACAAATAAAATTAGCTGATAACTTGCCAGTACTACAAAAAACATTAATTGGTTGGGTAGTTGCTGGCGGTGGCACTCATTTTCATCGTTCTTGATTTTTAGCTGTTAGTACAAATCAAGATGATCAGCTGTTCTCCGTAGTAAAAGATTTTTGGGAAGTAGAAAATAATTTTGCTAACTGTGATTCATTATCTAAGGATGAAATTTTTTGTGAAAATCACTTCTTAAAAAATACTACTCGCTTGGTAAATGGCTCGTTTTCTGTTCGTCTACCTGAAACAGAAGGGGGTGCTGCGCATCTGCTTGGTGATTCGTAAAATAATGCCTTAAAACGATTTAAGCTTTTGGAAAAGAAATTAGAAAGACAGCCACAGATCGCCACTCAATATACAGATTTCATGCGTGAGTACATTTTGCTAAATCATGTGTCATTAGCTTCTCCGCAGGTTGTTCATAAGAAATATTTTCTGCCAAATCACTGTGTGCATAAGCTTGACAGCACAACGACCAAACTAGGAGTTGTATTCGATGGCTCAGCAAAAACAACAACTGGTTTGTCGCTCAATGATATATTGTATGCTGGTCCGGCCATACAACCTAAGCTTTTTAATACACTTTTGCGTTATCGCTGCTTTAAGTTTGCTCTTAGTGGTAACATTTGTAAGATGTACAGAGTTGCAAAAGATTCACGTCAGTACCTGCCCGAAGGCCTAACCTGACGGTGCACTATTGCACAAGGGTGAATAAAGCACGTTCACCACCGCCCCAGTAGCCCCCGCCAAAGGCACATGACTGGAGCGCCAACTAACATGTGCCCCTGTCAGGGAAAACATGGTAACAAGTTCCGTACAGGCTGCAGAACCATGTACATACACCTTGCTAAGATGCTTGGAGCTTCTAACCTCCTACTACCCAAATGGCACGGCAGTGGAAATTTTGCCCCCATCTGGCCTGAGGCTTCACCTACCGTAACCATTAGAGTCGAATAGCAACACCACCTAGAGATATATGGCCTGAAGAGAACATCTACATCATGCCACTAGCCCATGATTGAAGACACACTCATCCAGCCCATAACTCTCCCCGCGTATCTTTGGGTTTTAACCACAGCCACCACGTGATCCCCGAAGGGGCCTCACCAACAACCAGACTAGGACAAGTCCTAGGGGCTACTGGTTCCCGTTGCACCAGATAGGACTCTGGTCGGCCTTGTATTAAAAACACCTCCGATTTTAGGTTCCTTGCACACCTGAGGCATCGGTAACACCTCTACCCAGACTAGCGTAGCAAGCTACTTCCTTAACCCTTTCGAACCGAAAAAAACTGCTGGAGATACAATATTGGGACTAGATGGACCTTAAAGAATGGGAAAAAGTAAAAATTTCTACCATGCCAGAATTTCGAATTTCACCTCCAGAGGCGCTGGGGGCGCTGGGACATATAATCCCAGTCGGTGGTTTTGATTTGAAATTCGGGATATATAGTCCCAGCAGTGTTCACAATTAAAAATGCTCACTAGTAGAGTTTTATGAATGTTATTATTTTCGCTGTTATTCTTATAGTTTTTTATCAAATTTCACAACACTTGTTCACTTGTTGACTAACTACAAGCAACTGAAGCTTTAAAATGCTTACAAAGCGTCGATATTTTCTACTAAAGATGTATTGAAGGTCATAAACAAGGGAAAACGCACATTTTCATGCAAATTCTTCATCAAATATCACCAGTAGGTGTTTTTAAACTTTTTTGGGATATATTGTACCGACCGGGTCGAAAGGGTTAATTACTTATATGCACGCCCGTTACCCTGGTGTTTCAGGGATTGGGTAGTAACATATTAAGTTTTAGGGCAATTGGCCAAAGCTCAAGGTCTGGAAAGACCAACTACCCCTCCGCACGAGCGAGCGAACCCGCTTTTACCTTTAGTTTACTTGCATGCGCGCCCATTGCCCTGTTGTTTCAGGGATTGGGTAGCAACATACAAGTTTTTAGGGGTTATCAGCAAAAAGGCCTAGGTCCGGAAACCTGATAAACCTATACCCCAGGAAGCACAACACCAAGCCACCAAGACAAGATGTATTGACCGTGCCCCCGGGGGGAAAATATGTAAGATGTACAGGTGCGTCCGAGTTTCTTGTCCAGACAACTACATGCAATGTATACTGTGGAGGGAAAGAAAAGAGGATGATATTAGAGCATATAAGCTAGATACTGTTACGTACGGTACGAAGCCAGCAGCATTCCAAGCAATTCGATCAATGCATAAATTGGCAGCTGATGAAGAAGGTAGTTTTCCCATTGGTGCAAAAATAGTAAGGCGCGATTTTTATGTAGATGACATGTTATCCGGTGGTGACTCTATTGAAGAGGTTACGGAAATAAGGCATCAAGTTACTGCTTTGCTAAAGCGTGGTAATTTTCAAATAAGAAAGTGGTGCTCTAATAATCCCAAAATTTTGAATGGGCTACCATCGGAAGATTGTGAAAAGTTTTTAAAATTTAACGATGGTACTGACATCACCAAAACGCTTGGGCTCATTTGGGATCCTAATGAAGACAACTTTATTTTTTCATTCAACGCCATCGATAATTGCAAAATGGTCACAAAACGTGCTATTCTTTCGTCAATTGCTCGTCTGTATGACACCCTTGGATTAATTGGCCCAGTCATTACAAAGGCGAAAATTTTTATGCAATATTTATGGAAGCTGGAGCTACAGTGGGACGAAAGTCTTTCCCAATCATTGCACTCTTCGTGGCGAGATTATATTTCTCAATTTGATAACATTCAGCACTTTAAGTCTCCCCGCTGTGTTTTGATGTCAAACTCAAAGGTGCAAATTCACGCATTTTGTGATGCTAGTTTATCTGCTTATGGTGCATGTGTATACATAAGATTTGAATCAGAAAATACTCCCAAATCATCGTTGCTGTGCTCTAAATCGAGAGTCGCTACCCTAAAGGCGATAACAGTGCCAAAGCTGGAGCTTTGCGCAGCATATCTTTTAGCAGAACTTGTAGAAGTAGTTGTCAAAACTCTGGCATTTAGTTGTGACGTACATTGCTGGTCCGATTCTATGGTACTTTCATGGTTCAAAGAGGAACCTTCAAATTTTAACGTTTTTGTATCGAACAGAGTTACTCGTATACAAACAATCACAGATAAAATGACATGGCATTATGTTCCTACTAACTTGAACTCAGCCGACGTACTTTCAAGGGGTACTTCGTCTAAGGAGTTACTTAATTCAACTTTGTGGAAAAATGGACCTAGTTTTTTGTGCCTTGATTCTTCATTGTGGCCTAATAATGAAAAATTTTTAAATGAGCTACCTGAGAGACGTCGAAATATTTTGGTGATGACCTCGCTGTCAGACTTGTCAATAAATTGTAAGTACTATAATTCCTTCGCAAAAATGCAACGAGTATTTGCGTATGTATTCAAATTTTTGTGTCCTAAACTCGCAAGCCAAAATGAAATACTGACTCCAAGTGACATAAAAAAGGAACATATCTCTTAATAAAAACATACAGATGATTCATTTTGCAGCTGATTATAAGGCCTTAAAAGAAAACCAAAGCATTTCTCCATCCAGCAAGCTTCGTTCATTGATGCCTATGCTTGATTCTGTTGGTTTGGTTCGTGTTGGTGGTCGTCTTCAGCATTCGGCTCTATATTTTGATGCACGACATCCTATTATCAAAATATCACCCATTAACTTCGCCTCTTATAATGCATTTTCATAAAAAGCTTCAATTCGGCAGCAGTATTGGTCAATGGGTGGCCGTAAATTAATTAGTAGTATGATTTTCAAATTCCTAAATTGTTTTGGAATGAAACCAATATTAAGTCAACAAATTATGGGTAGCTAGCCTGCTGAATGAGTGACACCAAGCAAAGCCTTTGATGTTACTGGAGTGGATTTTTGTGGTCCGTTTTATTATAGGTCTGAGGTAAATGTTACGTATCAATCTTTGTATGTTTTTCAACAAAGGCTACTTACCTAGAGATGGTTCAAGATTTATCTACGTCAGCATTTCTGTCGGCTCTTCGTCGTTTTATTGCAATTAGAGGAAAACCTAAAACAATTTGGTCTGATAACGCAACAAATTTTGTTGGCGCTAAAAACGGGCTGGCTGACTTAAAACAATTATTTTTAAACGCATCACACCAGCAATCAGTTCAACAGCAATGTCTTGGATATGAAATAGAATGGAAGTTCATTCCGCCAAGGTCGCCCCATTTCGGAGGATTGTGGGAGGCTGCGGTAAAATCGGCTAAACTGCACTTTTATCGCACAGTAGGGCTCAATACTTTAACATTTAATGAGCTACGCACTTTGGTTTACTAAATTTCTGCAATTTTAAACTCTCGACCGCTTTGTCCAATTTCAGAGAACTCTGATGACCTTGATGTTTTAAATCCCGGATATTTTTTAGTAGGTGGTCCTTTAGTTTCTATAGTTGAGCCCGATATCACTCAAATAGACATAAGCCACCTAAGCACATGGCAAAAGGTTAACCAAATGCAACAATTTTTTTTGGAAAAGGTGGAGTAGTTCGTATCTGTCTCTTTTGCAAGAGCGCACAAAGTGGCGTGACCAAAGTAAAAATGTAATCTGTGGAGCAATGGTGAGTTTAAAGGACGAAAACCAACCCCCATTAAAGTGGAAAATGGGCCGTATATCGGATGTGGTACTTAGAGATGATGGCGTAGCCCGAGTTTCAATTGTGCGAACAAGTAGTGGTTTGATTAAACGCGCTGTTACCAAACTTGCTGTTCTTCCTATAGAATCATCTGTTGAAGGTCCTCACCTTCCAACGGAGGGAGGATGTTGACCGCAGATACGGCCCTGCAGAATGCACAATTATTTTTTATAACTTTGTTTACGCTCAAATTATAAGTGATATGTGCATATGTACATACATACTGTTAAGCCAAATTTGTTGTATTATAATGTTCGCTAAGTCAGCAAATATGTACTTATATACCTTCATCTGCTTGTATATAATATTACATTAAAATATTGCAAAAATGCGTTTACTGTTATACATATTATTAATGATCATTTACGTTTGTAGCTTTGATTTCTTTAATAAAGTGTATCACAAATTTTGTCAGTCCATCTATAGCAAACAAACAAACAATTCAGTAGTTTATTTTAAAATAAAAATATCGTTTTTTAGTGCAATAAAATTGTAAATAATTCCCGGCTCATTCGTGCAAAATGGCAAATGATAATACTGATCACAAAGATAAGGAGCAACTTTTCGTTGACACGCTACCTTATTTTGCTAAAGTCACGGCTATAATAAATCAATTGGAGGATTTAAATAATAATTTAACCCTAATAAAATTAAAACAACATGATGAAGCTGAACTGTCTGTTCGCTTCGACTACCTTGAGGAGCTCAAGGATGCTTCGAAAAAGTCCAATCCATAAGAGAGGAAATGGACAGCAGTGAATCTGTAAGTTGTGATCGCAAAAACAATGACAATGACCAACGTTCATCGATATTACGCCGATTTTCTCTCAATGAGCCGCCCTCTCTAACAACGATGCGTAAGACTAAGGTCCCAGAAATCCAATTACTCAAATTTTGTGGTTCCTATTCCGAATGGTCTAATTTTTTTTCGTTGTTCTCGACTGTTATAAATCACAACGGCGATTTAAGCAGTCTTGAAAAGTTTCATTATTTGCGTGCCAGTTTGGGAGATGTTGTCCTCGATACAATTGCTTCATTTGAACTCAATGAAGCAAACTATGAAGAAGCCTTGACATTGTTGAAAAATCGTTTTAACAACAAGCTCTTAAATTTTCAAAGTCACATAAGAGAAATTTTTTCTTTAAATGTCGTCGAGAATGGTTCCGCTATTGGGTTACGTCGTTTGAGCGATAATATAAACGCTCATTTGCGTGCCTTACAAACAATTGGAAATCAACAGCAGCTTATTGATGGGCTACTAATACATTTAAGGTGAATTCACCCGTTCGTTCTGAACGTTCCGAACGATTTTTTTTATATGTAGTTTGACGTCTCTATTTTTGAGAGAGTGAGAGAAAGAGAGTAAATTTAATGTGGAACAATTTTTGCTTGAATTGGTTTAATTTTAATTATCGTCCAGAACGAATTGAACTGTGCTGCTGTGCTGATATATACATTTTTTATGCAAAATTGAAATGAGCTGCCACATCATATTATATGTACATATTTATGTATTATAATATACAAGTTTATTTGTAAATTTTTTATATTTATTTAACTCAATAGCTATTAGAGCATGCACTCGACTTAAATTCATTTATATATTTTTTATTTTGTAAAAATTTGCTTAATTTAGAACACAGCAAATTGCAATCATCTGCCACTGTGCTGCCTGCTTGTAAAAGTAACACACAGCATTTACAGAGTTGTTGCATATGGTAGCTTTGTTTCTACAGAATATTTGTTCGACGCGGGTGAATCTTCTTTAAACAAACTCTCAGTAAACTAAAATTGTCTCTCAACGAAAATTTCCTGCAGAACGAACGGGTGAATTCACCTTTAGTGTCGACAAAATTGGACGCTAAATCGCAAATTAAATGGGAAGAAAATTTACCAATAAACGAGTTACCAACTTGGTCCTCAATGACAGAGTTCTTAGAATGACGATGTCGTATGGTCGAAAATTTCGAGAACTCCATGGTAAATAAAAACACAAGGCAACCCATTTTGAAAAAATCAAATCATAACAATCGACATGTTCATGTTTCGGTAGAGACGTCTACAAAATTATGCACCTTTTTTAATTCAAAAGATCATTTTATTACCAGTTGCTCACTTTTCTCAAATTTATCGCCTAATCTACGTTTTAAAGAATCAAAGAAAATGAAATTGTGTCTCAATTGCTTAAGAAAGGGTCATATGCTAAGAAATTGTACATCAGGTTGTTGCCGACAGTGCTCTTCGAAACACCACACGATGCTTCATATCGATACTCCATCTACGAATCAGCCCTTAGTAGATACTGCCTCATCACAAGCAGTGCTTATCTCGTCAAATGATACTGATGAAACAACAACATCGTCGCCAGCTGCAAGTGTTTTGCTGGCAACAGCCATCATTATGGTCAAAAATAAATTCGGAACTTTTGTACCATGTCGCGCAATATTAGATTCTGTATCGCAACTTAATCTTATTACAAGTCGTTTCGTGAATCAATTACATTTGAAATGCAACCAGACTTACGCAACTATTTCTGGAATAGGTGATGGTTCTGTTACAGTCAATAAATCTACCGAAATCGTAATTAAGTCCAATACTGGAGACTACTCAACAACTTTTAATGTTATCGTTGTTCCTACAATAACAAGTTACCAACCCAATACTAACACCAATACAGCGGAATGGAAAATACCAAAAAATATACATCTCGCAGATTCCTCTTTTGATAAATGTGGCCGAATTGATATCTTAATTGGAGCTGAATTGTTTTTTGATTTAATGTCGATTGGACAAATAAAATTAGCTGATAACTTGCCAGTACTACAAAAAACATTAATTGGTTGGGTAGTTGCTGGCGGTGGCACTCATTTTCATCGTTCTTGATCTTTAGCTGTTAGTACAAATCAAGATGATCAGCTGTTCTCCGTAGTAAAAGATTTTTGGGAAGTAGAAAATAATTTTGCTAACTGTGATTTATTATCTAAGGATGAAATTTTTTGTGAAAATCACTTCTTAAAAAATACTACTCGCTTGGTAAATGGCTCGTTTTCTGTTCGTCTACCTGAAACAGAAGGGGGTGCTGCGCATCTGCTTGGTGATTCGTAAAATAATGCCTTAAAACGATTTAAGCTTTTGGAAAAGAAATTAGAAAGACAGCCACAGATCGCCACTCAATATACAGATTTTATGCGTGAGTACATTTTGCTAAATCATGTGTCATTAGCTTCTCCGCAGGTTGTTCATAAGAAATATTTTCTGCCAAATCACTGTGTGCATAAGCTTGACAGCACAACGACCAAACTAGGAGTTGTATTCGATGGCTCAGCAAAAACAACAACTGGTTTGTCGCTCAATGATATATTGTATGCTGGTCCGGCCATACAACCTAAGCTTTTTAATAAACTTTTGCGTTATCGCTGCTTTAAGTTTGCTCTTAGTGGTAACATTTGTAAGATGTACAGAGTTGCAAAAGATTCACGTCAGTACCTGCCCGAAGGCCTAACCTGACGGTGCACTATTGCACAAGGGTGAATAAAGCACGTTCACCACCGCCCCAGTAGCCCCCGCCAAAGGCACATGACTGGAGCGCCAACTAACATGTGCCCCTCTCAGGGAAAACATGGTAACAAGTTCCGTACAGGCTGCAGAACCATGTACATACACCTTGCTAAGATGCTTGGAGCTTCTAACCTCCTACTACCCAAATGGCACGGCAGTGGAAATTTTGCCCCCATCTGGCCTGAGGCTTCACCTACCGTAACCATTAGAGTCGAATAGCAACACCACCTAGAGATATATGGCCTGAAGAGAACATCTACATCATGCCACTAGCCCATGATTGAAGACACACTCATCCAGCCCATAACTCTCCCCGCGTATCTTTGGGTTTTAACCACAGCCACCACGTGATCCCCGAAGGGGCCTCACCAACAACCAGACTAGGACAAGTCCTAGGGGCTACTGGTTCCCGTTGCACCAGATAGGAGTCTGGTCGGCCTTGTATTAAAAACACCTCCGATTTTAGGTTCCTTGCACACCTGAGGCATCAGTAACACCTCTACCCAGACTAGCGTAGCAAGCTACTTCCTTAATTACTTATATGCACGCCCGTTACCCTGGTGTTTCAGGGATTGGGTAGTAACATATTAAGTTTTAGGGCAATTGGCCAAAGCTCAAGGTCTGGAAAGACCAACTACCCCTCCGCACGAGCGAGCGAACCCGCTTTTACCTTTAGTTTACTTGCATGCGCGCCCATTGCCCTGTTGTTTCAGGGATTGGGTAGCAACATACAAGTTTTTAGGGGTTATCAGCAAAAAGGCCTAGGTCCGGAAACCTGATAAACCTATACCCCAGGAAGCACAACACCAAGCCACCAAGACAAGATGTATTGACCGTGCCCCCGGGGGGAAAATATGTAAGATGTACAGGTGCGTCCGAGTTTCTTGTCCAGACAACTACATGCAATGTATACTGTGGAGGGAAAGAAAAGAGGATGATATTAGAGCATATAAGCTAGATACTGTTACGTACGGTACGAAGCCAGCAGCATTCCAAGCAATTCGATCAATGCATAAATTGGCAGCTGATGAAGAAGGTAGTTTTCCCATTGGTGCAAAAATAGTAAGGCGCGATTTTTATGTAGATGACATGTTATCCGGTGGTGACTCTATTGAAGAGGTTACGGAAATAAGGCATCAAGTTACTGCTTTGCTAAAGCGTGGTAATTTTCAAATAAGAAAGTGGTGCTCTAATAATCCCAAAATTTTGAATGGGCTACCATCGGAAGATTGTGAAAAGTTTTTAAAATTTAACGATGGTACTGACATCACCAAAACGCTTGGGCTCATTTGGGATCCTAATGAAGACAACTTTATTTTCTCATTCAACGCCATCGATAATTGCAAAATGGTCACAAAACGAGCTATTCTTTCGTCAATTGCTCGTCTGTATGACACCCTTGGATTAATTGGCCCAGTCATTACAAAGGCGAAAATTTTTATGCAATATTTATGGAAGCTGGAGCTACAGTGGGACGCAGGTCTTTCCCAATCATTGCACTCTTCGTGGCGAGATTATATTTCTCAATTTGATAACATTCAGCACTTTAAGTCTCCCCGCTGTGTTTTGATGTCAAACTCAAAGGTGCAAATTCACGCATTTTGTGATGCTAGTTTATCTGCTTATGGTGCATGTGTATACATAAGATTTGAATCAGAAAATACTCCCAAATCATCGTTGCTGTGCTCTAAATCGAGAGTCGCTACCCTAAAGGCGATAACAGTGCCAAAGCTGGAGCTTTGCGCAGCATATCTTTTAGCAGAACTTGTAGAAGTAGTTGTCAAAACTCTGGCATTTAGTTGTGACGTACATTGCTGGTCCGATTCTATGGTACTTTCATGGTTCAAAGAGGAACCTTCAAATTTTAACGTTTTTTGTATCGAACAGAGTTACTCGTATACAAACAATCACAGATAAAATGACATGGCATTATGTTCCTACTAACTTGAACTCAGCCGACGTACTTTCAAGGGGTACTTCGTCTAAGGAGTTACTTAATTCAACTTTGTGGAAAAATGGACCTAGTTTTTTGTGCCTTGATTCTTCATTGTGGCCTAATAATGAAAAATTTTTAAATGAGCTACCTGAGAGACGTCGAAATATTTTGGTGATGACCTCGCTGTCAGACTTGTCAATAAATTGTAAGTACTATAATTCCTTCGCAAAAATGCAACGAGTATTTGCGTATGTATTCAAATTTTTGTGTCCTAAACTCGCAAGCCAAAATGAAATACTGACTCCAAGTGACATAAAAAAGAAACATATCTCTTAATAAAAACATACAGATGATTCATTTTGCAGCTGATTATAAGGCCTTAAGAGAAAACCAAAGCATTTCTCCATCCAGCAAGCTTCGTTCATTGATGCCTATGCTTGATTCTGTTGGTTTGGTTCGTGTTGGTGGTCGTCTTCAGCATTCGGCTCTATATTTTGATGCACGACATCCTATTATCAAAATATCACCCATTAACTTCGCCTCTTATAATGCATTTTCATAAAAAGCTTCAATTCGGCAGCAGTATTGGTCAATGGGTGGCCGTAAATTAATTAGTAGTATGATTTTCAAATGCCTAAATTGTTTTAGAATGAAACCAATATTAAGTCAACAAATTATGGGTAGCTAGCCTGCTGAATGAGTGACACCAAGCAAAGCCTTTGATGTTACTGGAGTGGATTTTTGTGGTCCGTTTTATTATAGGTCTGAGGTAAATGTTACGTATCAATCTTTGTATGTTTTTCAACAAAGGCTACTTACCTAGAGGTGGTTCAAGATTTATCTACGTCAGCATTTCTGTCGGCTCTTCGTCGTTTTATTGCAATTAGAGGAAAACCTAAAACAATTTGGTCTGATAACGCAACAAATTTTGTTGGCGCTAAAAACGGGCTGGCTGACTTAAAACAATTATTTTTAAACGCATCACACCAGCAATCAGTTCAACAGCAATGTCTTGGATATGAAATAGAATGGAAGTTCATTCCGCCAAGGTCGCCCCATTTCGGAGGATTGTGGGAGGCTGCGGTAAAATCGGCTAAACTGCACTTTTATCGCACAGTAGGGCTCAATACTTTAACATTTAATGAGCTACGCACTTTGGTTTACTAAATTTCTGCAATTTTAAACTCTCGACCGCTTTGTCCAATTTCAGAGAACTCTGATGACCTTGATGTTTTAAATCCCGGATATTTTTTAGTAGGTGGTCCTTTAGTTTCTATAGTTGAGCCCGATATCACTCAAATAGACATAAGCCACCTAAGCACATGGCAAAAGGTTAACCAAATGCAACAATTTTTTTTGGAAAAGGTGGAGTAGTTCGTATCTGTCTCTTTTGCAAGAGCGCACAAAGTGGCGTGACCAAAGTAAAAATGTAATCTGTGGAGCAATGGTGAGTTTAAAGGACGAAAACCAACCCCCATTAAAGTGGAAAATGGGCCGTATATCGGATGTGGTACTTAGAGATGATGGCGTAGCCCGAGTTTCAATTGTGCGAACAAGTAGTGGTTTGATTAAACGCGCTGTTACCAAACTTGCTGTTCTTCCTATAGAATCATCTGTTGAAGGTCCTCACCTTCCAACGGAGGGAGGATGTTGACCGCAAATACGGCCCTGCAGAATGCACAATTATTTTTTATAACTTTGTTTACGCTCAAATTATAAGTGATATGTGCATATGTACATACATACTGTTAAGCCAAATTTGTTGTATTATAATGTTCGCTAAGTCAGCAAATATGTACTTATATACCTTCATCTGCTTGTATATAATATTACTTTAAAATATTGCAAAAATGCGTTTACTGTTATACATATTATTAATGATCATTTACGTTTGTAGCATTTGATTTCTTTAATAAAGTGTATCACAAATTTTGTCAGTCCTTCTATAGCAAACAAACAAACAATTCAGTAATTTATTTTCGTCATGACTAACAGCCTGTCCCATGATATCGATCGACAACTAAAGCGAACGACATCCAGTCACTCATTATCGTTCGCTTAAGCGTCCCACTATCTTTCGACTTGTCGTTCGTTTGGTCGTACGTTTGTAACGCAATCCAATTACGCACTGTTAAATTACGATATTGCCATATGAGCAATTTCAAAATTAATCGCTACTTTTAAAACAAAAGTCGGTAAAATATCGAATTTGTACTATACAAAGTGCAACTATTACCACGTTTATACGTTTTTTCTTTGCTGAGGAACAGCTAGGAAACTCATCTTCATCACGTTCATGTTGCCGTTTTTGTGGTTGTTGCAACTGAGGCGGTTGTAGAGTGGGAAGCTGATTTTGTTTCACATTTTGTTGTTGCCTAGAAGGAGTAACAACTGCTACAACCTTGCTACTCCTGGGTGTTGTATCCACTATCGCTTTCGATAGGATCAATTGTTTCCGAAGTTGCTTTGTCCACATGACAAAAAACTTTCAAAAAGGTGCAGCAGCTTTGGATAGAGAAAACGTACGATCCACATTTTGCTCCAATTCGGAAAGTGTATTTATCCGATAGAGACCACCACCAGTTTCAGACAAACTTTTCTATTCTCCGCAATTTTCTTCTTGGTGCGAGATTTTAAATCGGTCCAGGACTGAAATTAAATAATTAATATTCATACATATCAGGATAAATATGTATATATGTTTGTATATTAGAGAAGAAGTAAAATTACACATACATATTTTACTAGAATCGTTAAAAATCTTCATTAAAGTCGCATCCGACGGTGCATTAAACTACTTTAGAAATAGAGATATTAGATAAATTCTATGCATGATTAAACGCGGCGTAAAAGCAAAATTTTTATATAATTTATAGACATACATATATCCATAATATTTGTATGTACATATGTATATACATACTAGCGGGCCCGTTGCCTGCTTCGCACGGCAAAACAAAATAAGAAAAGAAACACACTTGTTTTTAATAAAGTTGGTTTTGTTCCCAAAAACACACTCCCTTCACATACGCACCGCACACACATGCGTTATCGGATTTTAACCAAACTTCATATAAACCATATATGGGCCACTGCCTACGTAGTGTATAAATCGCTCGACGCGTTTATGATTAGTTCGGCGACGTACATATACGGACTTATTTTTATATATATAGATGCACAAGATTTTCTTGAAAAATCAAGCATCTTAAATTTATGGCTATAAATCAATTTGCTCACGTTTTTCCATTCAACAACTGTGCGCACAGGCGGGCCATATGAATTCAACTTTTTCCCCAGCTTTACCCACTCGTTCTCTACAGACTGTTTGCTGCTTCCAAAAACTGCGGAACCCCTAGCAAACTCTGGATTTGCCTCCATATACTCAACCAGTGCCTGTAGCTGCTGCAAACTTGATTCTTTGATGCTAAACATTTTTATAAGGATCATACACATGATTATTAATATGTATGTACATACATACATATATTCATAAATATATAATAATAGATATTTACTTACCACTTATTTTCCATTGTAAAGCTTGTTTAACTAATATATATATATATATATATATATATATATATATATATATATATATATATATATATATATATATATATATATATATATTTTTTTTTTTTTTTGGAATATAAATTTTATTTTGTTTTAAACGACAACCAAAACACAAGTGACTACTTTTGACATTTGTGCTCGCACAATATTATTTACTGGGACGCAAATTTACATGAAAGTGTTTACGTTATCGTTCGCTTTTATTTTCGATCGACTTGTCGTGCTGAAAGTTTTTATTGGGACACAAATCAGCTGTTTGTCGTCTAAAATTAAAGCGAACGATATCGTTCGATATCGTGGGACAGGCTGTAAGACTTTGTCTTAGTAAATCATACTTGTCTGCAAAAACGCTTTCAGATTCGAAACAGACTATTTTGCAGATGGATAAATTGTAGCATACCGAACGTGAACACAAGTCAATAAGTTGTACCGAAAGTAACCCAGCGAATCGAACAACAACGCATGAATAACAAAAAATACTTTGACGAAAAAACAAGAAAATCAAACAGTCTAAGCGTGGGCGATAAAGTATATATAAAAAACATCCAGAGGCTGTGTGGACAAAAGGAGAAATAAAAGATAAATTGTCAAATAGAACATGTATCGTTAGTTCAGACCAGAAATTGTACAGGCGCAACACAATTCACGTAAAGAAACCCAGCGACAACAGCAACACATTCAATATAAGGAACCCCAACAACAAAGTTAGCGAAGAACAACGAACTAATATAGATGTAAATAGCAAACAAAAAAAAAAAAAAAACACTAGTACATCAGCAAACGCAGAAAGAAACTGATCCACCGGGTTGCGGAAACGAATCTGCCGCAGACATGAACCAAAGTAGCGATCGATTAATCGACAGTAAGGGAAATCAAGACCACGAAGGACGGTCAAAATCCCGAAACGTTTTGAGCACAGAATATACACAGAATACCCAACTTTGACATTAAAAAGGGTCCAAATCAGACTTTTAACACTTTGTGAAGAGTGAGATAGGAAATAAAATTAATAAGGGTGATGCAATATACTAAAGGCAACAGATATACATCACAATTGCGAACATATTTTTGAAAAATTAGGATTTTGTTTTGTTTTATTTTCTGTGTTTTGTGGTGTGAAAGTTTTTAAAATTACATTAAAAATGTAATTAAATAAATAATAGAAAATATATGTACAAAAAAATTTATGTGCAAAGTGGTGTAAATATGTTTCCAACTATAGCAATAGTGTACAATGTTAATTCAATAGTTGGAAACAATAATTTCAAGAATATTTCTTTGGGTAAAACATTAGGCAGTGAAAAACTGCAATAGTGAAAATGAAAATGTTTTCAACTATAGCAATAGTGTACAATGTTAATGCAATAGTTGAAAACATTAATTTAGGAATATCTGTTTGGGTAAAACAGTAGGCAGTGAAAAACTGCAATAGTGAAAATGTTTCCAACTATAGCAATAGTGTACAATGTTAATGCAATAGTTAGAAACAATAATTTCAGGAATATCTGTTTGGGTAAAACAATAGGCAGTGAAAAAAAGCAATCAATAATGAAAATGTACACGAAGTTAAATTAGTCTTATAAACTTAATACATATATGTATAATAGAACTTAATATTCATTTCTGTTTCGTTGATTGCCATTCTATAATTACAGCAATTACGGCGGTGTTGAAAAAACGAAGATGTTTTGCATGGAAACTCGTTTCACCGGATGTGGACATTTGCAGCTATTACGCTGTGACTGGCACAAAGATGGCAAATTATTTAATTCAAGGTAAGACAAATATGAATTGATATATTGATAACTTTGTTAACCATAATTTTTCTTATCTCATCGTAGTATTGTAAGGTGTATTTTCTTGATCGCCAACAGCTAGAGCAAACTATGGCGAGGGTTGTTAGTTCAGCCCTTGCCATAATATAAGTGTATATAGTATATAGTGTATATAGTGTATACTAACTCCTATTTATTCCATATCAAATAAAAGTCTTAAGAGAAATTTATGTTAATGCATTTATTTAAAATAAATAGTGTATAGTGTATAGTACAAAAATATTGTTTAGTTTTATTAAAGACTAATTGAATTTTATTTTTAAATTTTCATATTTAAATTTCCATATTAAATAAGTCTTAAAGAATGCGTTTATTTTAGTGTATAATACAAAAATATTGTTTACTTTTATTAATTTTGTTAATTTATATATTATCTATACATTGAAAAGGTAAAAAGAAAATATGAAAAATTAAAAAAAACTATAATTATATTAACTTGCAATAATGTGTTTGTAATTTATTGGAAAAATTTAGTTATAATATACTGTGTTGTTAGATTGCTACCAGTTGTTTTTGTTTTACATGGATATCGTGGTAGATTAGGTTTCTTAATTAATTACCTAGTTTGTGGTAGGCTGTAAAGGACGAAAATCAAGACCTGTAAGGAAAGAAATATATTTATATTATTACATATTTTATGTATGTAAGCTGCAGTACAATACGAACAAACATATAAAATGTAATAGGAACAAACATGTAAAACAATAGGGAAAAAATTTTACAATGCATTACATTAAAAACAAATATAATTTCAGAAAATAATCAAATCAATTATGTAATATTGAAATTTATTATTTGGGATATTCTCCCCAACTAATCATTAAAACAAAATTTCATTTAAGAAAGAATTCTATCCACAACCTGTTCACCACCGCACAGTGGCTGAAAATCGTTTTTCATTGGCCAAAATTCTGTAACTTTTGAACCGATCAAAATATTGAAGTAGTTTTTTTTTAATGGATAGATATTTAGTTCAGCTTAACTCAATTTTAATTACATTAAAATTGATTAGGGACTTTTTAAGGACTTCTAGGTCAAAGTTGAACTTTTGATTTTTTTTTTAACTTTTGGAGTGAAATATGGGTTTATTTTTTTATTTGCATATTAAAAAAATTTATATTTGGAACTTAATAACAATTATAATTATTTTTTGTGATAATGGAATTTTTTTAATGTTACTCTCAAAAAAATTTTTACACTCAAAAAAATTTTTACACTCATTGTGCTCTCTATAAAATCTGTAATCCTTGTTCCTTTTTTCCTGAGCCTCCTCTGCTAGATCTCCAAGTGGCACCAAATGATATTTAATGATATCTTCTCCATGATAAAGGATTTTGTGAACTATTGCAGACATATTTCTCCATGGGTAGTTGGTTGTATATATTTTTGTTTCCTTAGCATAATCTCCAAATTGTTTAGAGTCAATTTCTTCATTGCACGCAAGTACTTCTAGGATTATTTTAAATATGAAAATAAGGTTTAAATCCACTCCTGTTATTTCAGATGCTGTTTCTGGACCTGAAAAGAATCTTCGTGCGGTATTGCCATCATTTGTTTTTGGCTGATCTATAATCAATCCAATTTTGCGATATTCATCTTGAACATGCATGTATTGGTGATAATCCAAATTCATATGCATCGGTATTATCTAATGATTTTGTCGGAACTTGGTTTAATTGGGTTGCTTGGCATATAATGCAGCTGGATGCAGCCTTCGTGTTAGTCAAAGCCTGACCTACTTTTCCATCTATCATTGTAAGGACTAATTGGTAGCTTACTTCAATTTGCTACCCATCTAACTGTAATTGTAATGGCTGTAGTGTTGCAATTTGGGCCTTGATATTACTAATTTCTTTGTTAATGGCATCACGAGGTTCTTTTTGGAGTTTCAAATTTGATTGGCCTGCAGTATTTCGTAGAAAATGGAGTTTAATTTTTCCAAATATCCATTGTTTGCGTTGCACTAGTCGAAGGCTCTGAATCTTCCAAAATTTTTTTCAATCGCAATGGTACAATTGATACCATGAACATATCCGAGTCCGAAATATTTTCACTAACAACTTGTTTGTATTGGTTTTGTCCCGAAGAACCATCACATCCCCATTTGCAAAAAAGAATTAGCTTTGTGTTTCCATATTTCTTTAACGCATTTCCTGGTATTGATTGTAGCAAGCGTTCGGCTGTGTGATCAAGTAGAGATTGTAGTTGTACCTCTGCCGAAATTGGTGTGATTGTAATAGTGTCCTTTGATGGCAAACAGTCCATTTTAGCAGCAGTTATGTGATGATATGCCGGATAGACATTCGAGCCCTTTTCAATCGCACGCAATCTGAGCTTAATATATTGCTGTTTTGTTAATTTTAAATCCAGAAATAAGGATAATGCTTCCTCATTTGTGTACTGTATTGCATCGCTCGGAGTTGGTATACTTTTAAGAATTCGTTTTGTTCTCACTGGACTAGCTTTAATAACTTTTTCAATGATATCCACTTTTGTTAATTGGTTCTGTGATCGTAATTAATGTAGGAAAAATTCTATTATATTTGTGATTGTAATCATTAAAACACACAGTGCGTGTGTGTGTTTTGTATTTATGGAAAGTGTGCTTTTATTTTTGAGACTCCGCTGGCAAGGTGTCTCAAATTTGAAGGTGAAACTCCGGTGGTAAGGTCAATTGAATTGATCGATCGGTGTTGCCGTCGCGGGATTTTGGTCGGATCGGTGTTGCCATTGTTTTCCGGGGAAAATTTCCGGGGAACTTCTGGGATTTTGGGGATTTTCTTCCCAGTTTTCGGGAATCCGGGACCGGTTTGTGTATCGGCTAAGTGGTTGGTGTCTCCACTAAGTCGGGTTTTGACGATACTAAATAAGGTGTGTGTCCGTGCTGGTATCGAGGACTATCGCCCTAACGTCTTCCTTTGGATAGAAGTTCGATAGTTGCTGTTTGCTGGTTGCTGCTTTTGCTGTATTGAAAGGTAGGTGTTTTTTGATTTATTTTTCAATACTGAGTGGGTATGCCGCCTGCCAGTAAGCGGAAGTCCTCTAAGGACAAGGTGGACTCGAGGGCGGAATCGAGTGATGCGGGTGTTGTGGAAGTGATGGGGCCGCCTCCGCCTGGAAGGAGCTTGCTTAAGCACTCGGACAGTGAGACCGAGGGTGAGGGCAAGCGCTTCAAGCCGGGTACCCCGATGCAGCAGAGGAGGGGTGATGGAGCAAATGCGGATTCTGGCGCTGTTGCTGTCGAGGAACCTGCTACATCTGATGGTGAACGGGGAGCAGGGGCAACCAGGAGGGAAGGAAGGCGCAGGCGTCGCGTTGCTGGCGTCGACTCGTCGGCAAGCGATTACATTGCTGAACTGAAAGATATTTCGTCGGGCCTGATGGGAGTGGTTCTGAGGGACGGTGTCGACAGGGCGCTGGTACGCGATGTTCACGAGTGTACATCACGTTTCGAGGTGCTGCTTATGCGGTAGGTTGCTATTGGTGTTGGTACTGGTGCTGTTGCTAAGGCGCCAGTTAGGAGCGTTGTTGGGAGTGCTGCTGTAGCGCCTGCTTCAGTGATGCCCAAGCCTGTGGAGACGTGGTCGGTGGTGGTGAAGGGCAAGGGCACTGCTTCGTCGAAGAAGGTGGTGCAGAAAGTGGTTGGTGAGGTGGGACCTACACTTGGCGTGCGTGTACATGAGGTGCGTGCGACGCGTGATGGTGCGGTCATTCGCACTCCATCAGTATCTGAGCGGCAGAAGATTGTAGAGAACAGCAAGTTTGCAAAAGTCTCGCTGGAAGTCTCTGTGAGTAACAGGCTAGGTCCGAAGATCACGGTGCAGCGCGTACACCAGCAGATCTCGCCTGATGTGTTCATGGAAGAATTGTACTCCATGAATCTTAAGAATTTGATGTCCGCGGAGAATTTCCGACGCGCTGTTAGGTTGAATAGCGCGCCATGGAAATCTGGTGATGGCGAGGTTAATGTCACGCTGGAATGTACGCCGCGGGTGGCGGAGCATCTGCGCTCCACTGGTGTTTATGTGAAGTGGTTCCGATTTTTGGTGCGTGTGCTCGACGTGATTCCCGCTTGCCACAGGTGCTTGAGTTTTGATCATCGTGTCAGGGAATGCAGAATGACCGAGAATGTGTGCAGAAGGTGTGGTCAGTCTGGTCGTGAGGTCCATCGCTGCCAAAACGACGTTAGATGCCGGAATTGTGTATTCAAGGGACTTCCCTCGGATCACCTAATGATGTCTGCTGTATGTCCGGTGTGTGCGGCGAGGATTGCTAGGGCGAATGCTAGACACTAGATATGGAGGGACTCATTATTCTACAACAGAATCTCCAGAGGGCTTACGTGGCAACATGCGAGTTTGGACAGGCGATGCGACGTCGAGGTGCTCCTTTTGCATTATTGCAGGAGCCTTATGTCACGGATGGCCAAGTTAGGGGCCTTCCGGGGGGAGTGAGGGTTTTTACGGACTTGACAGGGGGAGCCGCTGTTGTTGTTGATGGCGATGACTTTGACTGTACGGTACTTAGTCGTAGCCAGTGGGGGGTCTGCGTTGCTGTGGAGGGGGGTTTTGGGAGGATGCTTCTGGCTAGCATCTACTGTAGGTTTGGGTGCCCATTGGACCCGTACTTGGGATATATGGATGCGGTGTTACTCCTAGCGAGTAACTCTCCGACTATCCTTGGCCTGGACGCGAATGCATGCTCTCGTGCTTGGTTCAGTAAGATGACCAGGAATGCTCCTGCTCATCAGAACTATGAACGAGGAGTTATGCTAAGTGAGTGGCTGGTCGCAAATGGTGTTTCTGTGTTAAATGAGGCTAGCGATCTTTACACCTTTGATGGGCCCATGGGTGCCAGTGACATTGACGTGACTCTTGCGAATGGGGCGGCGGTGGCGTTCTACCGATTTCGGTGGAAGGTGCGTGACGGTGCGGGGGTGAGTGATCACAATCTCATTGAGATTTTGGTCTCTTACCATGGGCGTGCGGTTGTGGCTGCGCCGCCTCGTAGATGGCGGCTTCGCGGGGTGGACTGGGACAACTACGCGGACTGTTTTCGGGGGGCTGCTCGGGCGCTGCCATTGGATGACTTTAGGGCAATGTCCTTGGATGAGCAGGTTGACCAGATAGATCAGTGGATGTGCATGGTTAATGATGCACTACTGGGACGGTACCATTGTGTCCGGCCAAGTGGGGTCAGGTGGTAGACCCGATAGTTGGATATGATGCGGAGCAGTGTCAGGCGTCTCAGGAGGTTACTCCAGAGGGCACGGCGCTGCAATGCTGAAGATCTAGCTCACCGTAAGGCTGAATATCTGGCTGGCCTGCGTTCATACAAGGACTTGATTGTTAAGGTTAAGGAGGACGAATGGAGGCGTTTTGTGCGGGACAATAGGGACGACCCCTGGGGTATTGTTTACCGTATCTGCAGGGGTAGGACTAGGAAGCTTGACGTGGAGTGTCTCCGAGTTGATGGTGTTGAATTGTCGACTTGGAGGGGCTGTACGGAGGCTTTATTGGGGGTTTTCTTTCCGGTGGCGGAGTCGGTTGGTTACTCTCCTCTCATTAGGGGGCTGGTCCTCCCAACCTGGAGGGCTTTGAGATAGGTGACAGTATCTGCCGGATCAGATGTAGAAAATCTCCTGGTATTGACGGCATGACTGGAGAGATGTGTAAAAGCATCTGGAAGGCTGTGCCGGAATACTTGGAGTCAGTTTTTGGAAAGTGTCTGAGTGAGGGCTATTTTCCGAAAGCTTGGAAACGTGCACGTGTCGTCGTGCTCCTGAAGTCGCCTGATAGGGTCAGGAGTAATCCTCGCTCATATCGGGGCATCAGTCTTCTCCCAGTGCTTGCAAAAGTACTTGAGAGAATAATGGTGTCAAGACTGAAGGAGCTAGACGGTATGGGTAGTTCTGAGTACAGGTTGGATTTCGGGAGGGGAGGAGTGTTGAGGATGCGTGGCTGCATGTTAGGCGTAGTGTTGGTGACTCATCTAGTAAATATGTCCTTGGCATATTTGTGGACTTTAAGGGTGCGTTTGACTATCTCTCGTGGGGTGCGGTTTTGGACAGACTTCGAGAGAAGGGCTGTCGGGAACTGGCCTTATGGAGAAGTTACTTCAGCGACAGGAAAGCTTGTGTAGTTGGTGCCAGCAATACAGTTTGGAGGGATGTTACCCGTGGCTGTCCTCAGGGGTCTATCTGTGGTCCATTTATATGGAACCTCATGATGGATTCTCTGTTGCGGCGGCTGGGGCACTCCTTTAGGCTGTGTGCGTATGCGGATGACTTGCTTATCTTGATTGAAGGTCAGTCTCGTGCTGAACTGGAGAGAAAGGGAGGGCAGGCCATGCAAGACGTAAATGAGTGGGGTAACCTAGTTGGGGTTACTGTAGCTCTGGATAAGACTGTGATGATGCTGCTGAAAGGCAGGTTGTCGCAGGCTCGTCCACCGCTCATTCGATCTGGCAACGTTAGTCTCAGATACGTGACACAGGTCAAGTATCTGGGTGTAATGATGGGTGAGAGGATGAACTTTTTAGTTCATCCTGCTTACATTAGGGACAAGCTGAGTGCCGTTGTGGGTAAAGTTAGACGCATACTTAGAAGTGACTGGGGCCTAAGCAGACGTGCTACTCGTAGCATTTATAGTGGACTGTTTGTTGCTTGCGCAGCTTATTGTTCTGCTGTGTGGTACGAGGTGGTTTTGTCTGTTGCTGGTAGAAACAAGGTCTTGTCCTGTCAGAGGATTGCTATGCTCGCCTGCATGCCAGTTTGTCGGACGGTCTCGACAGATGCTCTTCAGGTCTTGCTGGGTGTGGTCCCGCTTGACTTGGAGGTGATGCGCAGCGCTATTGCCTTCAAGGTCAAGCGTGGACTACCACTTTCCTCACATGACTGGCTTTCTGCGGATGATCTGGTGGGCGTGGACGGTGGGAGAATTGAGGTGCTCTTAGATGGGCATCTTGTTTCTATTTCAGCCTTAGCCTGGGGTTTTTGCTGACGGGGCACGGCTCTCTCAATGCATTCTTGCATCGACGAGGCCTGTCGGATACTCCGGACTGTGGGTGCGGGGGAGGGCTGGAGGATTGGAGGCACATACTGACGGAGTGCCGACTCTACGCGGACATTAGGGATTTGGGCGCAATGGGGATTTCTCGCGTTGGGGAGGGTTGGGACTTCGGTGGTGCGTTGGGGGATGAACGGACATGGGCGAGGTTGGGCGAGTTTGCTTGGGAGGTGTTTAGGAGGAGACGGGGACAGGGTTAGCATGGAAGGATCTTGCTTGGCTATCCGTGATCTCGAGCTCGCGGATATCACAGTGTGCTGTTCGCTCAGCATTGTTGTTACCTAGGCTTGATGTTGGTTACTGTCTGTGGGTGGTGGTCTTCTCTGTGTATGGTGTCTGGAATTGGTCTTGCTCTCCTTGTCGTGCTATAGTGCCCCTACTCTTGGTCCCTAGTGACCTTGGGAGGGGTTGCTGTGGCTATACGCCTGGCTTGCGGAGGCTGAATCCGGCAGACCTCGGTTGTGCCTATGCTTTTTGTTTGTTTTGCTGTTTTGGTTTGGTTGCTCTGTCATTTTGGTGACCTGAGTTCATCCGTGAGGAGGACTGTGTTCAATGTTGTCCTAACTTGTGAGTATTGTCCTTTGCTGGTCTCACTTGTGTGAGCAAAGTGTCCTCCGTGAGGGTGGCTGTTAACTGTTTTGTGTGTTCTGTCTGGTATCCTTGCTGTTGATGTATGTTTTGTTGTTGTTGGTGGTGGGCCACCAGTCCGGAACCATTTGGGGTTCAACTGGCAGTAGCTTCAGCTACGAGGTCTGACCGGAGACTTAATTCTGGTACCACGGGAACCAGTGGCCCCTAGGACTTGTCCTAGACTGGTTATTGGTTGAGGCCCCTTCGGGGACCACGTGGTGGCTGTGGTTTAGACCCAAATCGCGGGAAGAGCATGCGCTCGGTGTGGAGTTGCATTGCAACCGGGTGCCGTGACCCATAGAACGGAAGGAGTGTTAGACAGGCTCCGCTCCTGACCAAGGGGGAGGCCATGTCCAAATGCATGTTTTCGAATTGGTACTCAGGCGTGACAATTTGTTGCGTGTGGGGGCGTTGGTGGACGCATTGTATTTACCCAGTGCGAAGAGCACCGTCAAGTTGGGCCTTCAGGCAGGTATTGACGAGAATCTTTTGCGACTCTCCACTAAAGTTTAAATTTCCGAAAAATATAGTAGTTTCATAAATATTTCATAACACCTCTAATATTAAACGCTAGAGCGGTAGCCACTTACAACAACTAAAGACTATAATCCTACCAACATTATAAAAGAGACCGCAGGCCATTATCGATGATAGCTTGCGAGTAGTAACCATTTATTTTTGACAAAAAACTGATAGAAAAACACCTTTTTCTGAAGTAACAAAAACAGTTGTTTGACAGCATGCCACGCCCACAAATATCAATATTTTAACCTAATTTTTTAGGCTACCTTAGTATGGATATATTAGCTCCAAAATGGCGTAAAAATTTTAAAAATCGGTGACAAAAAAAAATCGACTTTTGGCCAATGAAAAACCATTTTCAGCCACTGTGCGACGCGATGCGTCTTGCTTTATTTTATTTTCTTAATAACTAACTTAATTTGAGTTTACACATGAACTGAGTTTACTATGTTTTACTTATGAACTGAGTTTACTATGTTTTACTTATGAACTGAGTTTACTGAGTTTTACTTATGAATTGAGTTTACTGAGTTTTACTTATGAACTGCGTTTACTGAGTTTTACTTATGAACTGAGGAACGAAAGTATTTACATTTCTATTTATACCCTCGTTCTGTATATTTTGTTTACATATTAGGTTATTATGCTTCAAACAATCATATCTTTACTTTAATTACTTTGTTTACATAATATGGTTTTTACTTTATTTACTTTGTTTACTTATTATGGTTATTATGCTTCAAACACATTAATTACTTTGTTTACAAACCATCATATCTTTACTTTAAATACTTTGTTTATATATTCATATCTTTACTTTAATTACTTTGTTTACATATTATGTTTATTATCTTTGTTTACAACATTTCTTAATTTTAATATTATTTTCTTTGACGCCATGTTATCAGCGGAAAGAGTTTTCGTGTTTATTATCTACCTGATCTTAACTCTCCTCCTACTTTAACAACATCGTCCCGATCTTTCCTAATGCATTGTAATTCTATTTGATATACTTTTTTAAGTCTATTAATTGGTGCTTGGCGTCTGCATTCCTTTATGCATGACATAATTTTCAGTATGAAGCAAATTATTATTATTAATGTTATGAAAATGATTGTAGTATAGAAATTTGATCTGATGGGGTGTTCTTCAAAAGGTATACTGTCTTTTTAATGAATCTATGTTTTTAAAAGCCCATGGTGTATTAGATTTTATTATTTCTAATATCTCAAAGTCGTCATAATGTTTCATTAGTATAGCTTCTCTGATCTGATTCTATAAATTTTATTGTCTATTCTTATGGTATCTGTATATTTTATTAAATTAATTCCGTCTATGGTTTGGTTGTTTACTTTGTGTTGTCCGTTTAATAGTATAACTCCATCTTCTATCTGTTCTAAGTCCCTGTTATATTCCTGTATTATATTACACTTACTGTTCCTATTCTCGAGTAGTGGGATTATATTCTTCTGTAACAATTTCTCTGTAAGGTATAAGTATTTTCATTATATTGGTGGCGTGGAAGAGGTATGAGTATTCGTTGAAGAGGAGGACGTCATCTGTTTTTGTCAAAATAAACTTCTTGTTTTCTACTTCTTTAATTTTAATTATTGCTTCTGGTGTCTGGAACGATGTTGCCAGCACGGCTAATATCAGTTATATTGGTATAATTTTCTTTAATTGTAATGTCCTGAATATTATTTTTATGAACAGTTTTTCCTCCTCGGGTTAAGATCGTGTCTCCACGGTCTTCTTCTACAATCTCTTTTTTAAACCTGGGTTGGCTTTTCTTTCTAACACATGCGATTCTTAGCAAAATTTGGGTACCTTTTTCGAATGTTCGGTGTTTTGCGTGTGTGTTCAATCTTTCTAGTGCCTTAGTTGATGCTTTACGTAAGTTTTTTATAACTTCCTCTTTACTGTAATTTATTGTACCGAAATGTATTTGCCTTGGTCTGTATCCTGTTATAGTATGTATTGAGTTGTTTAATTCTTTCACAGCTTTAAATATTTCTTCTTTTACTGTAGAGGACTTTTGTATTTTAAAAATGCGTGTTAACTCACTAATAGAATTATGAGCTCTTTCTACTTATCCGTTTCTGTCTTTTGTATGCCATGCTTTATTCACATTTGTTTGAATGCTGGTATAATGAAACTTGCTTCATTATCAGTCATGAGTTGTTTGTATTCGGGAAAATTATTGATAATTATTTCTTCCATTTTATCTTCTACTATAGTTTGCTTTTGTATTTATTTCTTGGGCGACTATGTATTTGGAAAATTTATCTATGGTCACAAGATACGTGTTATTATCATTAAAGTAAATATCCTCATGTATGTACTCCCTTGGTTGTGATGATATGTCTGATTCTCGGAGAGGCTCATTAGTTGGATTTCTCTCATATCGTCCAAATAAACATGCAGAACAGTGATTATTAATTTGCTTACTATCTTTTTTTATAGTTGGCCAATAATATTTTTCTAAAATTTGTTTTGTTGTATTAACGTAGCTTCTATGAGCCCTGAAATGTGTTTCCTTAACAATTCAAAGTTGATTGTTTCTATCATTTATATCTTTTAATTTTCTTTGTGTATGTACAAAATTTGTACCTATAAATGTTTCTTTAATTAGTACTGCGTATGGTACAAATCTTGTATATTCATATGTATAGCTACGATTCGGTTTGGGACCAATATCTTTTTTAATTCACTTATCAGTTCATTATTATTTGAAAACTTAATAGTGTGGCGTACTAAATTAGGAAAAATTGTGCGTGTTCGTGTTTCGGTAAAATTTGGAGTAGGTACGAGTTCTAACTGTATACCATATGTATTAAATGGATGTTTTTTTTCACGCTTATATTTATTTATTGTATCTTCAAAACTGAACTAACAATAAGTATACAAAACTTAAATATATATAATTATTAGGCCCAACCAGTGTCAGACATAAACTTAGTGATAATAATTAATAATACATAAATGTTATGTTAAGCACAAAAATATTTTTAAAGAGTTTCATCTGGAATGTTGCGTATTAATGCCGTAGTATCAATTTTTTAAGCGGATGTGTCCAGTAAAGTTCAAGATATTACGAGCAAGGGGATTAGAATGGGACTCTAGTTTTGTTAAGTATTTGCCTGCAGCCAATGTATCTATGTTATTTGTGATAGCTTAGAGTCAATGTGGTGTTTCCATGTAAGCCGTCGGTCAAGGTTTATACCAAGGTATTTCACCTGTGAATGTTGAGGAACAACTTGATTGTTGATTCGTATGGGGGAACAAGTGCCTCTTCGTAGGGCAAATGTGACATGAACACACTTTTGTTCATTTACTTTTATTCTCCATAAGTTCAACCACAGTTCCAACAGCTTAATATGTTCCTGAAGATATCGGGATGCCTCGTGAGGGTTTTCATTCATACTTAGGCAGGCTGTATCATCGGCAATTGTAGAAGTGTGGATATTACTGCTCACAGGCCTATCACAGGTATAAATCAAATACAAAAGTGGCCCCAGTATACTCCCCTGTGGCACACCGGATGAGATAGTTTCGGGCACACTCATTAAGTCTCCTTCCACAACAGTAAACTTCCGGGCAAGAATATAATTTTCCAATAGATTTACAATGTTTATTGGTACATATGTCTTCAATTTTAAAATTAAGCCTTCATGCCACACTTTATCAAATGCCTGAGAAACATCAATAAAGAGGGAAGAACAATACTTCTTTTCTTCAAATGTTCTTCTTATGAAATGAACCAATCTATGAGTTTGTTCAATGGTGCTATGCTGACTTCCAAAACCAAATTGATGGTCCGGTGTAATGTGGCACGAATGGCCATGTAGGATCGCCAAAGGATTAGTAAAAATAAATTGAATGTTGTGTGTTGGCAACTTGCGACCGGTCACGTCGCAAGTGCTCTTTATTCACTTGAGTTCTAATTAAGACTAACTGTACAATTAAATCTTATATTCTAAAGACCTAAAAGTACACTAATACTAACACATGTGAATACTTATGAATATGATACTTATAACTAAACATTAGGATGGGAATGAACTAGTCAGCACATTTACAGTGTGTGTAAATGAGCCACTCAGCATATTCCCAGTGTGTGTGGACAATGTTGCTACAACAAAGTATGTAGCTCGTGTTACATACAGACGGTATGGTAACTACGACTTGTCAAACACACTACACCTCCCTTTTTTGGAAAAGAATAATCAATACAAAATTGATTATTCTTTTATATAATACAAATATGTATCTTACATGTAAAATAAGGAATAACTTATTTTAAGGAATTTTGTCAATTTAAAATTAATTTATTCTATTATATAGTTATTATTGTTAATCTTTTACATAATAAAAAGTAATTAAATATATATATATATAAAACAAATCGATTATTATTAATATTTATGGATTACAAATATGTACATTACATGTTAAGTAGGAATTAGTTTGTTTCAAGAAGGTTTTTTTTTCAATATAAAAGTAATACAAACATATTAAATAGTTTGTTTTAAAGAAAAATTTTTTCCAATATATAATTAGTACAAACATTAAATAGTTTGTTTCAAGGATTCTTTTTCAATATAAAATTAATACAAACATGTACTTTGCATGTTAAATACGAAAAAAAACTGTTTTTAAAGAATCTGTATTTCATTTTATTTTAATGATTGTAAATTGTTAATTGCGATGCAATTGTAAAAATACGAAATTATCTTAAGCTTTTTTTTTTATATTGATATTGAAGCTTTACTTTTTTTATTGTATGAGTTATTCCTGGATATTCACCAGTATCGGGATCATCATGGTATGTTTGTAGAATTTTAATTTTTTCAGAATCAGAAGAAACTTTAGTAAGTTTTGGTACGAGCACAATTGTTAAATTAGAATCTTGCAAGATTGTATTACCTTTACATTTGAAGGTTTCTATATTTGTTCCTAGGTAATTAAGCATACTATCATCTAGTGAAAGTAGCAATGTTGTGAGATCAAGCTTATTAGCTATTTTTTCAAGCTTTAGAAAGAGGTGACCTAGGTCGACGTTTCTATTAATAATAAGATCTTTCAACTTAAATTCGGAAAGTACTTGCTTTCCTTTATGGATAATTACTTTATCCTTAGTAAAATACAATTTAGGTATTTTACGGTGCTCTTGGGCATTTATAGCCTAATATATTTTAAAATTAACTGATTCTGTTTTTTGTGCAGGAGTGTCGTTCGCACTTTCTCTGCTTGTTTTAGCCTGTAGTCTTGTTGTAACTCTCAGGACTGTATTGACTTCAATATTTTTAATATCTTTAAATTCTATTCGTGACAGTGCGTCTGCCACTGTATTTTCTCGACCCCTAATATACATAACTACAAAATCATACTCCTCGAGGTCAAGTCTCATACGTGTGAGTTTAGATGATGGATTCTTTAAAGAAAATAGATATGTAAGTGGTTTGTGATCACTTTGAATTACGAACTTTTTACCGTAAATGTATGGTCTGAAATATTTTATAGCCCAATGTATTGCAGTTAGTTCTTGCTCTATGGTGGATTTATTACTTTCACCTTTAGTGAATGATCTAGAAGCATATGAAATTGGCATTAATATACCTTGTCTTTCTTGACTAAGGACAGCACCACAAGCGTGTTTACTTGCGTCTGTCGTAATAAAAAATTCTTTAGAAAAATCAGGGTATTGTAAAATTTTAGAACTTATTAATTGATTTTTGAGGTATTGGAAAGATTTTTCGCAATCTTGGTTCCATTCAAAAGGAATATTTTTTCTTGACAATCTAGTAATATGTCGGGATGATTCAGCGAAGTTTGGTATGAACCTTCGGTAATAATTACAAAATGCTATGAAGCGTTTAGCTTCATCACCATTCTTTGGTGTAGGATAGTTTTGGACTATAGAAAGTTTACTGTTGTCAGGCGATATACCTTTATCAGTACATTTGTGACCTAAGAATGTTACTTCAGTTCGGAAAAATGAACATTTGTCTGGATGTAGTTTTAGATTATGTTTTCTGCATAATTCAAATACATTTCTTAAATTTCGTAACATATGTGTTTGTGAGCAACCAATTACTACAAGGTCATCCATATACACGAATGCTTGTGCTGGAGATAGACCTGAAAAAGCTAATGACATCATACGTTGAAAAGAATTTGGTGCTATTTTTAAACCATACGGTAATCTTTTAAATCTGAATGATCCTTTATCTGTGGAAAAGGATGTGATATCTCTAGATTCCTCATCAAGCTCTATTTGATGAAAACCTGACATAAGATCAAGGCAAGAAAAGAATTTAGCTCTGCCCAATTGATCAAGAATATCATCTATGCGAGGTAAAGGAAATTTATCAGCTATTAAATTTTTATTTACTGCCCTGTAGTCTACTACTAGTCTCCATCTTTTTTGCGTTGTACCAGGTAAAGGTTTCTTTGGTACTAAGAGTATAGGACTATTGTGATCTGAAATGGATGGTTCAATAATATCATCTTTAATTAGTTTATCAACCTGATTATTTATTTCCTCTTTTTGAGAATGAGGTATTCGATAGTTTTTAATGTAGACAGGTTGTTTATTATTTACTTTAAGTTTTTGTTTATAAAAATTATTGACTGATATGTTTTCAGATTCTAGAGCGAAAATATCTATAAATTCATGGCATAAGGATTTCAGATCATTTTCTACGAAAGATGGGAAGTTTTTAGAAAGTGGATCTGGCGGGTGCGCCATTTTGTTTTGCAATTTTATAATCTTTAAGGGATTCGGTAACAAGTTTAATATCAGAAATTATTAAATCTTGTTCAGTGGTATTAATTATTTTTACCAGAGGATTTGACTTGGAAGTTATTGTATTTGCGATGTAAACGCCATTTTGAATTGTTTGATAAGGTATCAAAACATTTTGTTCTGTTGATTCAAATTGTATGGATCTTATAACTTCAGATCTAGCAGGAAGTGATATTGAGTTTATGGTTGGACCATTTCTGAGAGGTATTCCGATGTCATGATCAATTTCATTTGATCGGATAATAATCAAATCTCTATCATTGGAGTATTGTAAGACACAATTATACTTTCGTATGAAATCCATTCCAATTATTCCATCTGCTTGTATTTTGAAATCATTTGTAACTACCTGAAAGGTATGTTTTATTAGGTATTTGTCTATTTTTAATTCGCATTGTACACTGCCTAACGTTGAAATTATACCATTACCAATACCATTTAAATTTTTTCTATTATAAACATTTATTGATTCATTTAAGACCTGGTTGTGCTTGATAATTGAAATATCAGCGCCAGTATCTATTAATAAAATTGAAGTTCCATCATTTAGAGTAGTTCTACAGCGTAAATAGCTACATAAATTTAAGTTAATATTGTACGTTTTGGTTCCTACTGAGTAATTAGAGGTCGTTGCTCGTTTCCCGAGTCGAATTCTGCGGATAGATTTATGTTTCTGTTTTGAGAATTGTTGGAATTATTGTAACGGTTTCTATTATCGTTATTGTTACGATAAGAACCAGAATTATTGTTATTGTAATTACGGTTGTTAGTGCCGTTATTACGATAAGATACGTTATTACTGTTTCTATTGCGATTGAAACGGTTGTTTCTATTTTGAGAATTGTTAAAGGATTGATTAAAGCTGTTGCTTCTGCCTTGGTTACTATTATTATTATTATTATTATTATTATTATTATTATTATTATTATTATTATTATTGTAACCTTGGCGTCTGAAGCCATAGCTAAGAATAGAATTTTCTTGACCGTATGCTTCGGTGCAACTGTTTATGAATTTTGTTACTACTTCATTCATGTTATTGAAGTTAGCTGATTGCATAATAATTTTAACTCTGTCATTGGATGTGTTTTTGGTTATAGCCGTAACTGCTGAACGTGTAGCATATTTGTTGGCTATTTCATGTGGTAATCCATCTCTAATATAGGCTGTTTCTAATTTTTTCGTTAATTCCTCCATCTCATTGACGTAGGCATTAACGTTTTTTCCTGATTGTCTTATACTCAATAATTTGGCATTAATTACATCAACGGATTCACCTTTAACCGTTGTTTTTAGTTTAGAGATTATTTGTTGTAATGTAATTTCTGATGAAATTAGATTTCTTGCTGTTCCTTTCAATTTTGTTTTGATAAGGTTTACAGCTACTGATTCGTGAGTTTCTTTAATTGAATCTACTAAATCAATAGCATCGATAAAGCTTTGCAAGTTTTCGGAATTTCCATCAAAGTCTGGAATTAACCTAGAGGCAGTATTTAAAAATTCTACTACCGTTTGAGGCATTTTGGATATTTGTTTTTGTTCCGTTCCGGGTAAAGGATCGAACACTATTGGTTCATGGATTGAGTGTGGAACAAATACTTTAAAGTTTTTTCTGTAACTTACGGAAATTAATTTTTCACGTAGGTCGGAATAAAAATTATCAGCGGAGGTTTGATGAGCTTTTGTAAACCTACTATAATTTATATTAAGTAGTACTCTGAGTTTTTCCAACTGATTGTGAAGAATGTTTATATGCTTGTTTATTGTTTCAGGTTTTGTATCCCTGTCAGTATTTAAGCATTTGTATGATTTAAGGAATATTTCTTTTATCGCCTTAGCCCTGGATACGATTGTTTCCCATTCCATTAGTTAAAGAACTGATAAGGAAATTGCATAAAAGCAAAGCATATTAGACTCTGTCTAAATTGTTAGCTATTGACGCAGCTCTAATGTAAGTCTTTTTCAAGGATCTTTTGTGCAATTGGTAAAGAGTTACCAAGAGTTGCACGGCTAATAGAATAATTATTATTATGAAGTAGACTGGCGAGAAATCAATTTTGACCACTATGTCATTTACGACATTAGCGTTTGGTTGTTCAATTTTCGATTCCTTACCGCCCATTCTAATAACTTTTGATAAGAAAAATTTTCAAGAATAATGGATTAAGCTAAACTTCTAGAACTGTTACGTACGTTAGTAGCTTGACCGTTTACATATACAAAATGAAAGTTTACAATAGTATTACTTATATTAAGTTTACACGGCTAGCCACTTGTTAGTATGTCTCTGTCTAGGACGTTTTAGTACTTAAATTTAAAGGTACTTAAGTCATTACGACCGTCACCATGTTTTTGCAGGGTGAATAGTGGCAATGGCATAAGCCGGTCATTACCAATTAATGATCGAAACGGTTAAATCTTGAATTGTTATACCCATGCAGGGACACGTATGTATGCAGGGGTGATTTAGTTTTTAGTAATTTGGTTTGTGGTTATTATATATATATTTTTTTTTATTATACCACGTTGATAGTGGTTATTTATTTATTTATATATAATATATATATTTTTTTTGTTAGTTGTACACATGTATATATAAATAAATATTGTGTAATTATTTCTATAAATTGAGATATTACCATTTACGAGTGTAGTAGGATGAGTTTTGCTGTTATTGCTGCTGCTTCTACTGAAGGATACTCTATTTTAGCCATTTTGAGGAATATTAGGCTCTCCATGTAGTGTGGAAGATGATAATATGTTCGTGTAATTAAAGGATCACGGCAAGTTTACAGGATTTCAAATTATGATGATAAATACGTATTTGATGAAGATGCTCTGTTGTTATTTCATCAGTACCAAAGTCTCTCATAGCCTTACGCAAATCACGGGTATCATTGACGGAATCATAGTTTTCTGCTTACAGGATTTATGTTTACAGGATTTCAAATCATGATGATAAATATGTATTTGATGAAGATGCTATGTTGTTATTTCATCAGTACCAAAGTCTCTCATAGCCTTACGCAAATCACTGGTATCATTGATGGAATCATAGTTTTATGCTGGTAAAAAGAGTTGGTGTATCTAATGGATACATTTGTTATTTTTTTTTGTTTAAATTTGGCATTCTTTTTATGTATATATAAATTATTATTATTTGTTTTATTCCAGGATGGCAGGATCGCCATGTAATGTGGCACGAATAGCCATGTAGGATCGCCAAAGGATTAGTAAAAATAAATTGAATGTTGTGTGTTGGCAACATGCGACCGGTCACGTCGCAAGTGCTCTTTATTCACTTGAGTTCTAATTAAGACTAACTGTACAATTAAATCTTATATTCTAAAGACCTAAAAGTACACTAATACTAACACATGTGAATACTTATGAATATGATACTTATAACTAAACATTAGGATGGGAATGAACTAGTCAGCACATTTACAGTGTGTGTAAATGAGCCACTCAGCATATTCCCAGTGTGTGTGGACAATGTTGCTACAACAAAGTATGTAGCTCGTGTTACATACAGACGGTATGGTAACTACGACTTGTCAAACACACTACACCGGTATACACCCATGATTAGTTAGAATTGGAGACAATTTTGTCATGAGCAGCTTTTCGAAGAGCTTTGAAATTGTTGTCAGTAAACTTATTGGCCTATATGACTCAGCCTTGGTAAGATCTTTGCCCGCCTTTGGAATGATTTTGACCATGGCAAGTTTCCAGCTGTGTGGATAATACTCCAGTCGTAAAATGCCATTGAAATTAAATAACAGGATTCTAATAGCAATACGAGGCAACTTCATCAGCATCTTGTTACTAATTCCATCAATACCCGGCGCTTTCTTCGGGTTGGTTTCAGCAATTAGTTTTTGTACATCACGCATCTTAAATTTCATGGGTCGAGGGGGTAGAGCAACTACACCCGGCAAATCAACAGCACCAGTACATGTGTTTGGGGTAAATACGTATTTTAAATGCCCAGCAAATATGTTACCTTTTAGTATTAGTTCTTGTCCACCCTCCGGTAGAAGTGCGCAGGGGTGGTTTAGACACAACGGGTGTTTTAAGTTTTTTAGCAGCGCGCCGCAAGGAGTAAATAGATGCTGCTGTGACATCCACACCTTCCAGATAGTTTTTAAGAAATGCAGATTTTTCAGATGCAAGCAACTCTTGGAGTCGTTTAGTGCATTCTTTAAGTCTTTTTTATTTTGGGGTGATCTGTGCTGTTGCCATTCCCTTCTAGCTCTTCTTTTTTCACATACGAGACGTTCAATATCCGCAAAATAAATTCTATCAAACCCAGTTTGCGGATGGGAGGTAGTGGAATGTTTGGCAGCCTGTTTAATATTTTCGGTAAGATTGGCAATGTTAAATTCAATATCATCGGAAGTTCTTTGAGATTTGTACAAAAATGTTCGATGCAAATATTTGTTGCCTGTAGATGGTTTTCACAAGTGTTCTCAAGAATATAGTGCTTGAGTCTTGACTTTATTAGAATTGCTGACCCTCCGCATGCTCTTCCTCACGGGTCCTTTGAATCATATAAGGTGTAGCCATTCATTTTAAAAAGGAATCAAATCTCGGAATCAAATGAGTCTCAGATTCCAACATTATATCAATATTTTTTACCGTGAGGAAGTGCTCAACTTCATATTTGTGTTGACGAATGCCGTTTGCGTTCCAGAAACATACTTTTAACGTGTTCATGGCTTGTTAGCTAATGCTTGATACAGTGTGTTCTGCATTCGCAGCATTTCTTGCATCATGCTAGTCATATTTGTTGTAAAGTTGTTTATAGTTTGCACCAAATTGTCAATAGTAGCTTCCAGGCGACTAATATTAAAGCTTGGGTTCGCATTTGTTGTATTATTTGATGGTGACACTTTTTGAAAGGGAATAGAGTTGACCTTCACAGCGTCAGCATACGATATATGTGAAGTGATTGGTTGGGCCATTAGGGGATGATTAGCAGAGTACGTATTTTCTGCTTGAGCTGGGGTTACTTTAGGTTTTTGATTCATGGCTTGTGTCTCATTTTTCTTCAATTTAATATCATTTGGCTCCAGTTCAACGCGAAATAAAGGTTAGGGGATCTTCTCCCTGTTTATTATGTTAGAGACATTCTTTACCTTAAATCCCTGGAGGGTGAGAGCATCTTTTATTTCCTCAGGAACAACATAAGAATCTATGCCCTTCAGTACGATATGTAGGCCTTCAGCACTCTTAAGCTGGAATGTTTACAAACTTGTTTTATTTTTCTCAAATTCAGTTACCATTCTGCGGAAGTCTTTTTCATCATATATTTGAACTTTTTTTTCATCAATGTTACCACGTTTATTTCACATGCCTTTTCACCAATGACCGAGATTAGTTTTTAATAAGTGGGTTTGAGTTTTTTTGTCTCAGATAGATTGGTGGTGGTTTTGAGGTTTTTTCGAAGATTCTTCGGGTTTGTCGCTGTCATCTTGCAATATTTTAAACCGGTTTTGACGATTAGTTGAGGCGGACTCGTTGTCCCTAGATATTTTCAGAACAGATGGGATTTTAGATGAATTTGGGCTTCGCCCGCGCTTTACCACCGTTACATATCTGTCCATTCCGACAGGCACTTTAGGTTTCTGAATATTATCGTCCATAGTGATAACTGGGTTAAGTGATGAACACGAGTCCGGAGCGGATAATGGCGCTGACTTAAATAAAGAAGAACTACGCAACGGTACTGTTAACGAATCACTACTTGGCATTGGAGTAAGCGAAGTTGATCGCTCGCGTAAAATTGGCTTTGCCGTTAGAAATAGACTGTCATCTGATTTTTTGTTTTTATTGTTTGCATTAACAGCTTCAGAATTCACAGTAAAATAGGCATTTCTGCCGTTAGAACTCACTTCACAATTTTTTGTTTTTGAGGTACTCATGCAGAGTATTCCTCAGTCACTTTGTTTCTGGAACGCAAACGGCATTCTCCAACATAAAAATGAACTTGAGCACTTTCTCACAGTAAAAAATATTGATATAATGTTGGTATCTGAGACTTATTTGGCTTTGAGAAGCCTTTTTAAATTGAGTGGCTACACCTTATATGATACAAAGGACCCGAGAGGAAGAGCATGTGGAGGATCAGCAACTCTAATAAAGTCAAAACTCAAGCACTATATTCTTAATTACATTTGTGAGGACCATCTGCAGGCAACAAATATTTGCATCGAAAATTTTTGTTCAAATCTCGTGATATCATCAAGTTACTCCCCTCCCAGATTTTCAATCACTGAGGATCAATACGAGGATTTTTACAAAACTCTTGGCCCTTGTTTCGTAACAGCTGGCGACTACAATGCAAAACATACGTTCTGGGGTCGCGTCTTATTACACCTAGAGGTCGAGCATTGTTCAACACAATTTCAAAAATGGGTTTGGATGTCATTTCTAGCGGGGAGCCCACTTACTGGCCTACTGACATACAAAAAATTACGGATGTTATAGATTTTGGAGTCATGAAAAATATCCCTAGGGATTTTATTCATGTTGAAGCTTCACATGATCTCTCCACCGATCACTCTCCCACGATCGTTTCAATTTGTAGACCACTAAGAAGTGACTTAACTCACCCATATGTGAAGATGATAAATCGGTTAACTGGCTGGGGTTCAAAAAATATCTCAGTAGTCATTGTACGGAAAACATCAGGCTTAGAACTTCCGATGATATTGAATTCAACATTGCCAACCTTACCGAAAATATTAAACAGGCTGCTAAACATGCCACTACCTCCCATCCTCAGACTGGGTTTAATAGAATTTATTCTGCGGATATTGAACGTCTCGTATGTGAAAAAAGAAGAGTAGAAGGGAATGGCAACAGCACAGATCACCCCAACATAAAATTAGATTTAGAGAATGCACTAAACGACTCCAAGTTGCTTGCATCTGAAAAATCTGCTTCTCTTAAGAACTATCTGGAAGGTCTCGATGTTACAGCAGCATCTAATTACTCCTTGTGGCGCGCTGCTAGAAAACTTAAAACACCCGCTGAGTTTAAACTACCCCTGCGCACTTCTACCGGAGGTTGGGCAAAAAACAATACTGAGAAAGGTGACACATTTGCTGGGCATTTAAAATACGTATTTACCCCAAACACATGTACTGGTGCTGTTGATTTGCCGAGTGTAGTTGCTCTACCCGCTTGACCCTTAAAGTTTAAGATGCGTGATGTACAAAAACTAATTGCTGAAACCAACCCGAAGAAAGCTCCGGGTATTGATGGAATTAGTAACAAGATGCTGATGAAGTTGCCTCGTATTGCTATTAGAATCCTGTTATTTATTTTTAATGGCATTTTACGAACTGGAGTATTATCCACACAGCTTGAAACTTGGCATGGTCAAAATGATTCCAAAGGCGGGCAAAGATCTTACCAAGGCTGAGTCATATAGGCGAATAAGTTTACTGTCAACAATTTCAAAGTTCTTCGAAAAGCTGCTCATGACAAAATTGTCCCCAATTTTAACTGATAATGGGTGCATATCGGACCATCAATTTGGTTTTAGAAATCAGCATAGTACCGTTGAACAAACTCATAGATTGGTTCATTTTATAAGAAGAACATTTGAGGAAAAAAAGTATTGCTCTTCCCTCTTTATTGATGTTTATCAGGTATATGATAAAATGTGGCATGAAGGCCTCATTTTGAAATTGAAGACATATCTACCAATTAACACTGTAAATCTTTTGGAAAGTTACATTCTTGCCCGGAAGTTCACTGTTGTGGAAAGAGACTTCATGAGCGTGCCCGAAACTATCTCATCCGGTGTGCCACAGGGGAGTATACTGGGGCCAGTTTTATACCTGTGATATGCCTTTAAGCAGTAATATCCTCACCTCTACATTTGCCGATGATACAGCCTGCCTTAGTATGCATGAAAACCCTCACGAGGCATCCCGATTTCTACAGGAACATATTAACCTCTTGGAACTGTGGTTGAATTTATAGAGAAGTAAAGTAAATGAACAAAAGTGTGTTCATGTCCAATTTACGCTACGAAGAGACACTTGTTCCCCCATTCGAATCAACAATCAAGTTCTTTCTCAACATTCACATTCACACCTTGGTATTCACGTTGACCGACGGCTTACATGGAAACACCACATTGACTCTAAGCTAACACAAATGAAGCTTATTTTTTTTAATGTTTATTTATAGAAAATCCATATTAGCCTAACTACAAAATAAACAAATAGTTTGAAATATAATTTAATCTATACACAAAGTCCAAGCATTACGAGCTCTCAAGTATGGTATATATCAATTATTTCATTATTTCTAACTTCATATAATATACGATAAATTCAGATATATGTATATGCATATATATAGATACATTTTATTTGTAAGCAAAAAATTAGAAAAAAACTTATTTCCGTATTAAGAAAAATAAAAAGGTCAAGGATTAGAAACAAAATGTAATACTTAGGTGATCCACCAGTATTTTTGAGTATTTAAATTTGGTTTAATATTCTTATATAATATATAAATACTTGTATCAAAACGACAATTGTCTGGTGTAAGCTCATTACTACTTATAGCATTGTTATTAGCTCGTCTATAAATGTGATAAATTATAGGAATGCCGTCATCGTTTTGGATATAGCCATTTTTATAAAGATAAAGGAAAGATGCGGGTGGAATGTATCCGTTTGGTAATATTTTTGATATAAACTCATCTGAAACGTAGTAAGGAGCCATTATAAGATTATTTTGGTGAGTCTTTACGCTGTTTAGAATATGATTTCTTGTAACATGTATAATGAAGTTGTCTATTCTATTGATTTTAGCTTTGTCATACAATATTTTATTTTATATACATTTTTTAAAGTCACTACTTGATGATCTGTATACTTCAGTACAGCATCTTAGGCATTTTCTTTCAAATACTTTTATTTTTTCCAAATAAGACGGTGATATATTAAACGATATTTGACACCCATATGATATAATAGGTCTAACTAATGATTTGTACATGATAATTTTATCTTTAGTTTGTAGGTGTTTAGAGTAAAATAATTTTTTAATAATGAAAAATGAACTTCTTGCTTTTAGAGCTTGTTGATATGTAATTGTTCAAATACAAAAATTTGTCTAAATGTATTCCTAACACTTTAACAGTATTTTTGATAGGAAAATTTGTGTTGTTATTTGATTTTATACCGAAGGACTTCCAATTCTTCCTCAAATCGATATAGCATTTATTAACTGGTGGTCGAAAATGAATACTTTCGCATTTGTTGAAATTAATTTTAATATGCCAATCTATTGAGTATTTCTCAATTGCTAAGAATTTTTCTTGCAAACCAATATTAATTCTCTCGATTTTATTTTCACTATGATATATAGTAATATCATCTGCAAATGCTATAATATTTTCTATTTTGTTTAAAAGTTCATATATGAATAAGTTAAACAGTATAGGGGAATTCACAATACCTTGCTGTAAACCATTGACTATTGTAAATTTTTTTGCGCTACTATTCTTATTATTATATACGAAAAACGTTTCAACATATTAGTTCTGTTCCACATGCATAACGAAACAGTCCGAACTAGCCCAAAGTTACCCAAAACCGTTCCACATAACAATTTTTGTGCAAAAAAGAGAGAAATTGAGAGCGTAACTTTTTTCGTTTCCTGTACACATTTGCACGAACTTTTTCTTTGGGTAAGTTCGGACAAGAATTTAACAATCAGCTGTTTTTTGTTTACATATGAAACTGATAGATTATCAGAAAATTTGCAAGCAAAAGAAAAAGTTTAGTTTTTATAAATAAATATATTAATAAGCAAAATGGAGAGTTTCAATGAAAAAATTAAAGTGGTAAATACGTTAGTGCATAAACATTTTCTTTTTTATTTAATATTTAAAATGTTTTTATAGCTACGTATGTGAAGAATTTTTTTGTTTCTCAATTATTTTACAGTTGTTGACAATGATGCAAAACTTAAATATATATAATTATTAGGCCCAACCAGTGTCAGACATAAACTTAGTGATAATAATTAATAATACATAAATGTTATGTTAAACACAAAAATATTTTTAAAGAGTTTCATCTGGAATGTTGCGTATTAATGCAGTAGTATCAATTTTTTAAGCGGATGTGTCCAGTAAAGTTCAAGATATTACGAGCAAGGGGATTAGAATGGGACTCTAGTTTTGTTAAGTATTTGCCTGCATATTTTGCAATTTCAGCGGTCACAAGTGGTATATTTAAATCACGAAGTAAAATTGAATTTTTCATGTACCATGGAGCCGATGTTATTAACCTTAAAATTTTGTTTTGCATTCGTTGGATTCCCTCTACATTCCGTAACACCATATGGGTTTCAAAAGCGACTTGTATATTAAAAGTTTACAAACTAGACTGAGGGTTGAATTTCTACCAATCAGCCAATGTATCTATGTTATTTGTGATAGCTTAGAGTCAATGTGGTGTTTCTATGTAAGCCGTCGGTTAAGGTTTATACCAAGGTATTTCACCTGTGAATGTTGAGGAACAACTTGATTGTTGATTCGTATGGGGGAACAAGTGCCTCTTCGTAGGGCAAATGTGACATGAACACACTTTTGTTCACTTACTTTTATTCTCCATAAGTTCAACCACAGTTCCAACAGCTTAATATGTTCCTGAAGATATCGGGATGCCTCGTGAGGGTTTTCATTCATACTTAGGCAGGCTGTATCATCGGCAATTGTAGAAGTGTGGATATTACTGCTCACAGGCCTATCACAGGTATAAATCAAATACAAAAGTGGCCCCAGTATACTCCCCTGTGGCACACCGGATGAGATAGTTTCGGGCACACTCATTAAGTCTCCTTCCACAACAGTAAACTTCCGGGCAAGAATATAACTTTCCAATAGATTTACAATGTTTATTGGTACATATGTCTTCAATTTTAAAATTAAGCCTTCATGCCACACTTTATCAAATGCCTGAGAAACATCAATAAAGAGGGAAGAACAATACTTCTTTTCTTCAAATGTTCTTCTTATGAAATGAACCAATCTATGAGTTTGTTCAATGGTGCTATGCTGACTTCCAAAACCAAATTGATGGTCCGGTGTAATGTGGCACGAATGGCCATGTAGGATCGCCAAAGGATTAGTAAAAATAAATTGAATGTTGTGTGTTGGCAACTTGCGACCGGTCACGTCGCAAGTGCTCTTTATTCACTTGAGTTCTAATTAAGACTAACTGTACAATTAAATCTTATATTCTAAAGACCTAAAAGTACACTAATACTAACACATGTGAATACTTATGAATATGATACTTATAACTAAACATTAGGATGGGAATGAACTAGTCAGCACATTTACAGTGTGTGTAAATGAGCCACTCAGCATATTCCCAGTGTGTGTGGACAATGTTGCTACAACAAAGTATGTAGCTCGTGTTACATACAGACGGTATGGTAACTACGACTTGTCAAACACACTACACCGGTATACACCCATGATTAGTTAGAATTGGAGACAATTTTGTCATGAGCAGCTTTTCGAAGAGCTTTGAAATTGTTGTCAGTAAACTTATTGGCCTATATGACTCAGCCTTGGTAAGATCTTTGCCCGCCTTTGGAATGATTTTGACCATGGCAAGTTTCCAGCTGTGTGGATAATACTCCAGTCGTAAAATGCCATTGAAATTAAATAACAGGATTCTAATAGCAATACGAGGCAACTTCATCAGCATCTTGTTACTAATTCCATCAATACCCGGCGCTTTCTTCGGGTTGGTTTCAGCAATTAGTTTTTGTACATCACGCATCTTAAATTTCATGGGTCGAGGGGGTAGAGCAACTACACCCGGCAAATCAACAGCACCAGTACATGTGTTTGGGGTAAATACGTATTTTAAATGCCCAGCAAATATGTTACCTTTTAGTATTAGTTCTTGTCCACCCTCCGGTAGAAGTGCGCAGGGGTGGTTTAGACACAACGGGTGTTTTAAGTTTTTTAGCAGCGCGCCGCAAGGAGTAAATAGATGCTGCAGTGACATCCAGACCTTCCAGATAGTTTTTAAGAAATGCAGATTTTTCAGATGCAAGCAACTCTTGGAGTCGTTTAGTGCATTCTTTAAGTCTTTTTTTATTTTGGGGTGATCTGTGCTGTTGCCATTCCCTTCTAGCTCTTCTTTTTTCACATACGAGACGTTCAATATCCGCAGAATAAATTCTATCAAACCCAGTTTGCGGATGGGAGGTAGTGGAATGTTTGGCAGCCTGTTTAATATTTTCGGTAAGATTGGCAATGTTAAATTCAATATCATCGGAAGTTCTTTGAGATTTGTACAAAAATGTTCAATGCAAATATTTGTTGCCTGTAGATGGTTTTCACAAGTGTTCTCAAGAATATAGTGCTTGAGTCTTGACTTTATTAGAATTGCTGACCCTCCGCATGCTCTTCCTCACGGGTCCTTTGAATCATATAAGGTGTAGCCATTCATTTTAAAAAGGAATCAAATCTCGGAATCAAATGAGTCTCAGATTCCAACATTATATCAATATTTTTTACCGTGAGGAAGTGCTCAACTTCATATTTGTGTTGACGAATGCCGTTTGCGTTCCAGAAACATACTTTTAACGTGTTCATGGCTTGTTAGCTAATGCTTGATGCAGTGTGTTCTGCATTCGCAGCATTTCTTGCATCATGCTAGTCATATTTGTTGTAAAGTTGTTTATAGTTTGCACCAAATTGTCAATAGTAGCTTCCAGGCGACTAATATTAAAGCTTGGGTTCGCATTTGTTGTATTATTTGATGGTGACAGTTTTTGAAAGGGAATAGAGTTGACCTTCACAGCGTCAGCATACGATATATGTGAAGTGATTGGTTGGGCCATTAGGGGATGATTAGCAGAGTACGTATTTTCTGCTTGAGCTGGGGTTACTTTAGGCTTTTGATTCATGGCTTGTGTCTCATTTTTCTTCAATTTAATATCATTTGGCTCCAGTTCAACGCGAAATAAAGGTTAGGGGATCTTCTCCCTGTTTATTATGTTAGAGACATTCTTTACCTTAAATCCCTGGAGGGTGAGAGCATCTTTTATTTCCTCAGGAACAACATAAGAATCTATGCCCTTCAGTACGATATGTAGGCCTTCAGCACTCTTAAGCTGGAATGTTTACAAACTTGTTTTATTTTTCTCAAATTCAGTTACCATTCTGCGGAAGTCTTTTTCATCATATATTTGAACTTTTTTTTCATCAATGTTACCACGTTTATTTCACATGCCTTTTCACCAATGACCGAGATTAGTTTTTAATAAGTGGGTTTGAGTTTTTTTGTCTCAGATAGATTGGTGGTGGTTTTGAGGTTTTTTCGAAGATTCTTCGGGTTTGTCGCTGTCATCTTGCAATATTTTAAACCGGTTTTGACGATTAGTTGAGGCGGACTCGTTGTCCCTAGATATTTTCGGAACAGATGGGATTTTAGATGAATTTGGGCTTCGCCCGCGCTTTACCACCGTTACATATCTGTCCATTCCGACAGGCACTTTAGGTTTCTGAATATTATCGTCCATAGTGATAACTGGGTTAAGTGATGAACACGAGTCCGGAGCGGATAATGGCGCTGACTTAAATAAAGAAGAACTACGCAACGGTACTGTTAACGAATCACTACTTGGCATTGGAGTAAGCGAAGTTGATCGCTCGCGTAAAATTGGCTTTGCCGTTAGAAATAGACTGTCATCTGATTTTTTGTTTTTATTGTTTGCATTAACAGCTTCAGAATTCACAGTAAAATAGGCATTTCTGCCGTTAGAACTCACTTCACAATTTTTTGTTTTTGAGGTACTCATGCAGAGTATTCCTCAGTCACTTTGTTTCTGGAACGCAAACGGCATTCTCCAACATAAAAATGAACTTGAGCACTTTCTCACAGTAAAAAATATTGATATAATGTTGGTATCTGAGACTTATTTGGCTTTGAGAAGCCTTTTTAAATTGAGTGGCTACACCTTATATGATACAAAGGACCCGAGAGGAAGAGCATGTGGAGGATCAGCAACTCTAATAAAGTCAAAACTCAAGCACTATATTCTTCATTACATTTGTGAGGACCATCTGCAGGCAACAAATATTTGCATCGAAAATTTTTGTTCAAATCTCGTGATATCATCAAGTTACTCCCCTCCCAGATTTTCAATCACTGAGGATCAATACGAGGATTTTTACAAAACTCTTGGCCCTTGTTTCGTAACAGCTGGCGACTACAATGCAAAACATACGTTCTGGGGATCGCGTCTTATTACACCTAGAGGTCGAGCATTGTTCAACACAATTTCAAAAATGGGTTTGGATGTCATTTCTAGCGGGGAGCCCACTTACTGGCCTACTGACATACAAAAAATTACGGATGTTATAGATTTTGGCGTCATGAAAAATATCCCTAGGGATTTTATTCATGTTGAAGCTTCACATGATCTCTCCACCGATCACTCTCCCACGATCGTTACAATTTGTAGACCACTAAGAAGTGACTTAACTCACCCATATGTGAAGATGATAAATCGGTTAACTGGCTGGGGTTCAAAAAATATCTCAGTAGTCATTGTACGGAAAACATCAGGCTTAGAACTTCCGATGATATAGAATTCAACATTGCCAACCTTACCGAAAATATTAAACAGGCTGCTAAACATGCCACTACCTCCCATCCTCAGACTGGGTTTAAAAGAATTTATTCTGCGGATATTGAACGTCTCGTATGTGAAAAAAGAAGAGTAGAAGGGAATGGCAACAGCACAGATTACCCCAACATAAAATTAGATTTAGAGAATGCACTAAACGACTCCAAGTTGCTTGCATCTGAAAAATCTGCTTCTCTTAAGAACTATCTGGAAGGTCTCGATGTTACAGCAGCATCTAATTACTCCTTGTGGCGCGCTGCTAGAAAACTTAAAACACCCGCTGAGTTTAAACTACCCCTGCGCACTTCTACCGGAGGTTGGGCAAAAAACAATACTGAGAAAGGTGACACATTTGCTGGGCATTTAAAATACGTATTTACCCCAAACACATGTACTGGTGCTGTTGATTTGCCGAGTGTAGTTGCTCTACCCGCTTGACCCTTAAAGTTTAAGATGCGTGATGTACAAAAACTAATTGCTGAAACCAACCCGAAGAAAGCTCCGGGTATTGATGGAATTAGTAACAAGATGCTGATGAAGTTGCCTCGTATTGCTATTAGAATCCTGTTATTTATTTTTAATGGCATTTTACGAACTGGAGTATTATCCACACAGCTTGAAACTTGGCATGGTCAAAATGATTCCAAAGGCGGGCAAAGATCTTACCAAGGCTGAGTCATATAGGCGAATAAGTTTACTGTCAACAATTTCAAAGTTCTTCGAAAAGCTGCTCATAACAAAATTGTCCCCAATTTTAACTGATAATGGGTGCATATCGGACCATCAATTTGGTTTTAGAAATCAGAATAGTACCGTTGAACAAACTCATAGATTGGTTCATTTTATAAGAAGAACATTTGAGGAAAAAAAGTATTGCTCTTCCCTCTTTATTGATGTTTATCAGGTATATGATAAAATGTGGCATGAAGGCCTCATTTTGAAATTGAAGACATATCTACCAATTAACACTGTAAATCTTTTGGAAAGTTACATTCTTGCCCGGAAGTTCACTGTTGTGGAAAGAGACTTCATGAGCGTGCCCGAAACTATCTCATCCGGTGTGCCACAGGGGAGTATACTGGGGACAGTTTTATACCTGTGATATGCCTTTAAGCAGTAATATCCTCACCTCTACATTTGCCGATGATACAGCCTGCCTTAGTATGCATGAAAACCCTCACGAGGCATCCCGATTTCTACAGGAACATATTAACCTCTTGGAACTGTGGTTGAATTTATAGAGAAGTAAAGTAAATGAACAAAAGTGTGTTCATGTCCAATTTACGCTACGAAGAGACACTTGTTCCCCCATTCGAATCAACAATCAAGTTCTTTCTCAACATTCACATTCACACCTTGGTATTCACGTTGACCGACGGCTTACATGGAAACACCACATTGACTCTAAGCTAACACAAATGAAGCTTATTTTTTTAATGTTTATTTATAGAAAATCCATATTAGCCTAACTACAAAATAAACAAATAGTTTGAAATATAATTTAATCTATACACAAAGTCCAAGCATTACGAGCTCTCAAGTATGGTATATATCAATTATTTCATTATTTCTAACTTCATATAATATACGATAAATTCAGATATATGTATATGCATATATATAGATACATTTTATTTGTAAGCAAAAAATTAGAAAAAAACTTATTTCCGTATTAAGAAAAATAAAAAGGTCAAGGATTAGAAACAAAATGTAATACTTAGGTGATCCACCAGTATTTTTGAGTATTTAAATTTGGTTTAATATTCTTATATAATATATAAATACTTGTATCAAAACGACAATTGTCTGGTGTAAGCTCATTACTACTTATAGCATTGTTATTAGCTCGTCTATAAATGTGATAAATTATAGGAATGCCGTCATCGTTTTGGATATAGCCATTTTTATAAAGATAAAGGAAAGATGCGGGTGGAATGTATCCGTTTGGTAATATTTTTGATATAAACTCATCTGAAACGTAGTAAGGAGCCATTATAAGATTATTTTGGTGAGTCTTTACGCTGTTTAGAATATGATTTCTTGTAACATGTATAATGAAGTTGTCTATTCTATTGATTTTAGCTTTGTTATACAATATTTTATTTTATATACATTTTTTAAAGTCACTACTTGATGATCTGTATACTTCAGTACAGCATCTTAGGCATTTTCTTTCAAATACTTTTATTTTTTCCAAATAAGACGGTGATATATTAAACGATATTTGACACCCATATGATATAATAGGTCCAACTAATGATTTGTACATGATAATTTTATCTTTAGTTTGTAGGTGTTTAGAGTAAAATAATTTTTTAATAATGAAAAATGAACTTCTTGCTTTTAGAGCTTGTTGATATGTAATTGTTCAAATACAAAAATTTGTCTAAATGTATTCCTAACACTTTAACAGTATTTTTGATAGGAAAATTTGTGTTGTTATTTGATTTTATACCGAAGGACTTCCAATTCTTCCTCAAATCGATATAGCATTTATTAACTGGTGGTCGAAAATGAATACTTTCGCATTTGTTGAAATTAATTTTAATATGCCAATCTATTGAGTATTTCTCAATTGCTAAGAATTTTTCTTGCAAACCAATATTAATTCTCTCGATTTTATTTTCACTATGATATATAGTAATATCATCTGCAAATGCTATAATATTTTCTATTTTGTTTAAAAGTTCATATATGAATAAGTTAAACAGTATAGGGGAATTCACAATACCTTGCTGTAAACCATTGACTATTGTAAATTTTTTTGCGCTACTATTCTTATTATTATATACGAAAAACGTTTCAACATATTAGTTCTGTTCCACATGCATAACGAAACAGTCCGAACTAGCCCAAAGTTACCCAAAACCGTTCCACATAACAATTTTTGTGCAAAAAAGAGAGAAATTGAGAGCGTAATTTTTTTCGTTTCCTGTACACATTTGCACCAACTTTTTCTTTGGGTAAGTTCGGACAAGAATTTAACAATCAGCTGTTTTTTGTTTACATATGAAACTGATAGATTATCAGAAAATTTGCAAGCAAAAGAAAAAGTTTAGTTTTTATAAATAAATATATTAATAAGCAAAATGGAGAGTTTCAATGAAAAAATTAAAGTGGTAAATACGTTAGTGCATAAACATTTTCTTTTTTATTTAATATTTAAAATGTTTTTATAGCTACGTATGTGAAGAATTTTTTTGTTTCTCAATTATTTTACAGTTGTTGACAATGATGCAAATGTTTTGTTTTTATAATTTGAAGACTTTTAAGCGTCTAAAAGCACTTAAATAGATTTTAGTTTAAAAAGTAAGCAGCATTAGTATTTCAGGAACTACAAAAATGGTTTTTTGCGTTCCAGCTATTTTGGGTAACTTTGGCAAATTTAGAGAGTATTTTTCATTTTGCTCTCAATAGTCCGAACTTGTCCGAGATCTTGTGGAACAAACCTATTGTGTAAAAGGTAAATAAGATGCAATGGGAATTTAAACTTTATTAATTTGTATATTAGTCCAAGTATCCATATATTGTCAAAAGCTTTTTCAAAGTCTATTAAACATGCTCCAGTATACTCGGATTTATTTAGACTCCATTGGATGTCTGAAACGAGCAAACTAATTGCATGGATTGTCGAATGTTTGTACTTGAAACCAAATTGTCTATCATTAATAATCGTATTTTCATGGCAAAACCTGACAATCATATTGTTTACACCTGCTTCGAAAACCTTACTTATGTTTGGTAATAAGCTAATTGCCCGTATATTCTTTGGGTTAGTAGTGTCCTTATCCTTTTTAGGTAACACGATAACTTTCGCTAATTTCCAAGCATGAGGAAAGTAACTGTTGTTGATGATGTCATTAAAAATTATACAATATTTATCTATTATGTCATTTGGCAAGTTTCGTAAAACTATGTTGGGTACATTATCGACACCTGCTGACAGTTTTGGTTTTAAATTTTTAAAAATGGATGTAACCGTCCTTTTGCATGAATGTATTATCTAGTTGGGTCTCATTCAAGTCATTTGCCCTTTTTAAATTAGAAAATGTTGATTTAGTTGAGTTGTTGTATTCATACTGATTTTTTTCTTCTAAAAATTCAGTGAAGCAACGATTTACTTCCACATGCAAATAATTATCTTGATCAATCTCCTTATGAGAGTGAACTGATTCTAAATAGGATCCAATTACATTCAGTTTTTGAGTATGATCATTAATGAGATAATTGCTGGTATTATCTTCTCTTTCCAGACCTATTCCTGCATTTATAATTAAAGCTTCGTTTTCATATGGTATTTTTAAAATTTTAAGGTCAAGTGGGTATATCATCCCACACTGTTTCTTGATTTCACTGAACATTTTTTGGGGGTCTTTTGGATTAATTTCCTTTAATTTGTGTTGGAAATATTTATTGACTGATATTCTAAAGTTGTCATTTATCATTTTTCTAATTAGTTTTAGTTTAGTTCTAAAAAAATTAAGATCTGTTTGTGTTAAGAAACATTCTAATCTGTTATAGCGTTTTAAAATTGTGACTATTTTACTTTTCTCAGCTTGTAATTTTCTAGTTATTGTATTTGTAAAATTATCAAGAGGATTGTTGCTTTTATATTTTGGAACTGCTAACTCAATAGCATAATTTATAGATTGGTGTAATTTTTTTAAATAAAAATCTATTTCGCAGTTCCTTAAGTTTCTGTGATTTGGAATTATGACGTTTTCAGAGGCAGTTTTTAAATTTTTTCCAATTTGTTTTCTTAAAATTAAATTGGTTTTTAGGAATGTCATTAAAGAGCGTTAGTGGGTGGTCGTTGTCCAATTTTAACAATTTAATTTTGATCGCTGTTATAATCAAGAGTTTCTAGACAATTTATAGAATTCTCAAGCTTATGGATTACTAGTCTAGAGTCAGATATACATAAAGCTAGATACGAATTACATCGGGAGTATGAAGGTAAACGCGATGCATATAATATCCATCTATATCTGATTTCATAACATTCAATCCATTCTTTCAGTTTATTTCCTTTGGAGTTATAGACGTCGTTTCCCCAGTTACTGTGTTTGCAGTTTAAATCTCCTGCTAATATGTAGTAGTTATGTGGATTTTCAAGACTTAAGCATTGGAAGAGTTTTGAAAGTTCTGATTTAAAAAAGTTACAGTTATTTCCCGAAGGATAATAAGCAGAAATTACAAGAAGCATTTTGTTAGAGAGCAATGGTATTTTTATAATAGATAATTCTAAATACTTAAATGAATTAATTGTCATATTGCTATAGTGACTGAATTTTATTCCATTTTTAACTAGAATTGCTGTTACTCCGCCCATTTTTGCATTTTTTCTATCATTCCGTATGAATGAATAGTTTTCAAATTCTGGCTTGTGCCGAAAATTAAGTTTGGTTTCATGGAGTAGTACAATGTCGGGGTTGTGTTTTCTTAAGAATATATCGAGATCATATCTTCTACTTAATTTAATTAAGGAGTTTACATTTATTTGAATTATATTTAGTTCTTTTACAATTGGTCTAGCTATTGTGAATATTTAAGGTTCTGGCATAGAGAAAATAGTGTCTATTCGGGACGTTTGTATTTGTAGTTGTTTGTTTAAATTAATTATTTGGTTTGCTAGGCTTTCAATAGAGTTATTTAGTTGTTCCAATACATTATTAATTGGGTTATTATCAGAATTGTTTTGAATTAAACTATTTTTAACTACATTTGCATAACTTAAATTATTGGTTAAAGTGTTTTTAGTTCTTCTTTCCGGCATTAATTGTTTTTTCGCACGTAACTTTTGTTGGAGCTCTTTAAATTTTGGGCAACCTTTATAAGATGCCGGGTGTCCATAGTTACCACATAGTACACAAAAAATCTTTTCCCTCTCGTTTACTGGAACTTCTTGCAATGAACATTTCCCTATTTCGTGCTGATCTTTGCATTTAACGCATCGTCGAGGTAGAAAGCAGTTGAATGCGCTTTGTAGAAAACTCTGACAGTTTCTACATTGTGATATTTCTGGTTTCCTGAGTCCTTCCCATCTGATGCATCAGTGAAGGAGTGTATTGATGTTTTTAAGTTCGTTAACTTTACTGTCGCCGCTTATCTGTACCATATAAATAATTAATTATGACCATTGTTCTCTGCCCTTTTTGTTGTAAAAGGGTTTACTTTAATAAACTTGAGGTTATCATTTTCAAAATTTTTTTTGTTATTTAAAATTATTTCCATGTCCATTTCGGCACTTAGGCCCTTTAATAAATAAGTTTTTGTTTTTAGATCTTTTGGCGTGTATGTACAAAATTTTGCTTTAGTTTTCTCTAAATATGCTTTAATTCTGAAGTGGTCATCTATTGATTATGTGAGTAGTTGAATTTTATTATTATTTTCTCTTATTTTAAATTCAGTTATATTGAGACCAGTTTTTACAAATTCAATAAGAGAAGTAGGATCTACATCAAATATATGTAAAGGTGGAATTTTAAATTTATTTATTGTTTGTTTCTGGCATTATCATTGTTATTGTTTTTCTCTGTATTTGAGTAAAGATTTTCTGGGGCATTTTTTGAACTTGAGGGAATCTCTCTTTCTTTTACATGTTTTTCAAACTTTTGTATTAAGTCTTGATTGCAATTTTTGTCATTCGCAAGAATTGCCCAGTAATTATTTTTTAGTTGTTTAGACATCACCTCTATTTTTGATTAATTTTTTCTCTTTCTTATATAATTTATTGACACTGTATCACTTGTGTTATTATTTATATTGTTTTTATTACTTTTTATTGGAGAATTAAGAGCTTCACGCTTACTGATATTTTGTTTAAAGAGTCTATGTCTCTTGGAATTTCAATTATAACAGTTTATTGGAAATAAAAATATAAAAAAATTCTACAAAAATTCACAACGAAAAGGTGATAAAGAAATCCAATCTCCGTAAGACGTCCGTCTATCATAACGGTCTCCATTAGACTCTCCACAAATGAAGCTTAAATTAACCCAGATACATTGGCTGATTGGTAGAAATTCTACCCTCAGTCTAGATTGTAAACTTTTAATATACAAGTCGCTTTTGAAACCCATATGGTGTTACGGAATGTAGAGAGAATCCAACGAATGCAAAACAAAATTTTAAGGTTAATAACATCGGCTCCATGGTACATGAAAAATTCAATTTTACTTCGTGATTTAAATATGCCACTTGTGACCGCTGAAATTGCAAAATATGCTGGCAAATATTTAACAAAAATCGAGTCCCATCCTAATCCTCTTGCTCGTAACATCTTGAACTTTACTAGACACATCCGCTTAAAAAAGAGGGACACTACGGCATTAATACGCAACTCTCCAGATGAAATTCTGTGAAAATATTTTTTGTGCTTAACATAACATTTATGTATTATTAATTATTATCACTAAGTTTATGTCCGACACTGGTTGGGCCTAATAATTATATATATATTTAGGATTTGAATACTTATTGTTAGTTCAGTTTTGAAGATACAATAAATAAACATTAGTGGAAAAAAACTTTGTTTGTGTGTTCTTTTGTTTTTGTTATTTCAGATTATATGAAAAATATTATTAGTGCAAATAAAGCAAATTTCTCAAAACCAGTACTTACTACGAATTAGTACTTATTTCGAATACTTTTTTTGAATTTTTGTTTGTTTAGTATGTAAAAAAAAACTTCGCTAATACGTCTGTTCACTACGAAGGTTTAACAAATGGCTGTGTAACAGTTTTTATTATATTACTTGCCGAACTCTCGGCTGAGTGTTCCGTGTCTATAGAAGATGTATTAATAGCTTGTCGTGATAGTGCGTCTGCTACAACATTTTCAGTACCTGGTTTGTATTTTATTTTAGCACCATAGTCCTCTATTATGGCTTTCCAACGTTTCAATTTATTGTTGGGATTTTTTTCGGAGATAGCATATGTCAGTGATTTGTGATCTGTAAAAATGGTGAGATCTGCTATTCCATATATATAATTTTGAAGTTTTTGTAAAGCCCAGACTATAGCTAACAGCTCTTTTTCATTCGTGCCGTAGTTTTGCTCTCTCGTACTAAGTGTACGGGATAGGAAATAAAATGGAAATAAAATATTTTGACTTAACACTGCACCAATAGGATGCATCTGTGGTAAGTTCAAAAGGTTTGTCAAAAGAGGGTTGAAATAGTTCAACCTGTTCCTTTAATTTAAGGTTTAATATATTTGCAGCTTCTATGGCTGCGTTGTCTAAATTAATTTTTGTATGTCTACTCTTGTTTTTTCATATATGGACATTTTCTCACTTTAAATGAACTGTTAATGACTTCATGATTTGGGCGTAATTTTGCACGAAACGTCTATAATAACCAGTTAATCCTAGAAAACCTCTAAAACCTTTTAGTATGGTAGGAATTGGAAAATCCTCAATAGCCTTTATTTTTTCTGGATCTGTTGTTATTTTATTATATTTAACAATATGACCAAGAGTTACTTGTATCTGAACAATCTGCTTCTCTTAAAAAATATCTGGAAGGACTCGATGTCACAGCAGCATCCAATTACTGCTTGTGGCGCGCTGCTAGAAAACTTAAAACACCCGTTGAGTTTAAACCAACCCTGCGCACTTCTACCAGAGGCTGGGCAAGAACCATACTGAAAAAGGTAATATATTTGCTGGGCATTTAAAATACGTATTTACGACAAACATATGTACTGGTGCTGTTGATTTGCCGAGTGTAGTTGCTCTACCCCCCCGAACCATAAGTTTAAGATGCGTGATGTACAAAAACTAATTGCTGAAACCAACCCGAAGAAAGCTCCGGGTATTGATGGAATTAGTAACAAGATGCTGATGAAGTTGCCTCGTATTGCTATTAGAATCCTGTTATTTAATTTCAATGGCATTTTACGACTGGAGTATTATCCACACAGCTGGAAACTTGCCATGGTCAAAATGATTCCAAAGGCGGGCAAAGATCTTACTAAGGCTGAGTCATATAAGCCAATAAGTTTACTTTCAACAATTTCAAAGCTCTTTGAAAAGCTTCTCATGACAAAATTGTCCCCAATTCTAGCTGATATTGGGTGCATACCGGATCATCAATTTGGTTTTAGAAGTCAGCATAGTACCATTGAACAAACTCATAGATTGGTTCATTTCATAAGAAGAACATTTGAAGAAAAGAAGTATTGTTCTTCCCTCTTTATTGATGTTTCTCAGGCATTTGATAAAGTAATGCATGAAGGCCTAATTTTAAAGTTGAAGACATATGTACCAATAAACATTGTAAATCTATTGGAAAGTTACATTCTTGCCCGGAAGTTTACTGTTGTGGAAGGAGACTTCATGAGTGTGCCCGAAACTATCTCATCCGGTGTGCCACAACGGAGTATACTGGGGCCACTTTTGTATTTGATTTATACCTGTTATATGCCTTTAAACAGTAGTATCCTCGCTTCTACATTTGCCGATGATACAGCCAGATGCATGAAAACCTTCACGATGCATCCCGATATCTTCAGAAACATATCAACCTGTTGGATCCGTGGTTGAACTTATGGAGAATAAAAGTAAATGAACAAAAGTGTGTTCACGTCACATTTACCCTACGAAGAGACACTTGTTCCCCCATTCGAATCAACAATCAAGTTGTTCCTCAACATTCACAGGTGAAATACCTTGGTATACATCTTGACCGACGGCTTACATGGAAACACCACATTGACTCTAAGCTAACACAAATGAAGCTTAAATTAACCCAGATACATTGGCTGATTGGTAGAAATTCAACCCTCAGTCTAGAATGTAAACTTTTAATATACAAGTCGCTTTTAAAACCCATATGGTGTTACGGAATTCAGCTATGAGGCACTGCTTCAGCTTCCAATGTAGAGAGAATTCAACGAAGGCAAAACAAAATTTTAAGGTTAATAACATCGGCTCCATGGTACATCCAAAATTCAATTTTACATCGTGATTTAATGATGACCGCTGAAATTGCAAAATATGCTGGCAAATATTTAACAAAACCCGAGTCCCATCCTAATACCCTTGCTCGTAATATCTTGAACTTTACTGGACACATCCGCTTAAAAAAGAGGGATACTACGGCCTTAATACGCAACACTCCAGATGAAACTTTTTTAAAATATGTTTGTGCTTAACACGACATTTGTGTATTATTAATTACCATCACTAAGTTTATATCTGACACTGGTTGGGCCTAATTATTATATCTATATTTAAGATTTGAATACTTATTGTTAGTTCAGTTTTGAAGATACAATAATAAAATAGTTGAAAAAAATAATAATATGACCTAGGTATTCAACTTCGGTCATGAAGAATTTAGACTTTTCATCCGAGACTTTCAAAGTTGCTTTATTCAAAGCTTTAAACACTAAGTGTATATGTTCTAAATGTTCTTCAGAAGAAGATGAAGAAATTAAAACATCATCTATGAGACGTATACGAATTAACCTATGAATTTTCGGAGTATGTCATCTACATATCTTTGAAAGATTGATGGGGCATTTTGTAATCCAAAAGGCATACGTTTAAATTCATACTTGCCTCCATTAACACAGAATGCGGTTTTCTCTATATCTTCTTTTTTTATTTTTATCTGGTGAAGTTCAGATTCCAAATCTAGTGTTGTAAAATATTTAGCCATTCCTAATTTCTGTAATGTAATGTTAACATCAGGTATAATGCATCTATCAGTTAAAGTTTGCTCATTAAGTTTCCTAAAGTCTATGACCATTTGTCGTTTTGGTTTCCCATTTTCATTCAATCCTTTTTTATGGACTGTTAGCATTGGGGAATTCTAGGGACTATAACTTTTCTGTATAATATCCTGTTCTAACAATTTTTTTATTTCTTTATTCACGAACTCTATATCGTTAAAATTGCCTGGATATTGTTTTGTCCAGATTGGTTCATTCTTTGTAGTTCTAATACTAGCTTCTATGGTTGTTGTAAATGGTAATGGACCTATATTATTATTTTCATTCATTAATTTATCTATTTCCGATGCAAATTTCTGATCACCTATAGAATAATTTATCTTCTGTATTTCTTTAGGAATTATAAACAATTTCTCTTTAATGTCCATGATAGTGCCTAATTGTGTTAAGCCCTCGACTCCCAACATCAAATCATAATCATTATCATTTCTAATATCATAAAATTCTAATTCTTTATTAAACAGTTTTATTTTCTGTTTGAAACTTAGTATTGATTCACCATAGTTGCAGATCATTCTCAAAGGTTTTGTCCTAATTCTCTTACCTATTTCTAAATTTTTGTTTATGTAATTGTGGGTTGCACCGCAATCTATTAAAATTTTATATTCTTTATTTTCCTCATTCCTTATAAAAATATAGTACAACCCAGCTATTAGTTTTAAATTCTTAATAATAGACTTATTTCTATAGCACTTACTACTTTTCTCTGTGGTGATACTAATGTAGTCTTCTTGTTGAGTTTTTATCTGGTTGTGTTTCTGGATTTTGTGTCTCTGTTGAAAATTTCCACTTTGGTCACGAATTCTTTTCCAGGGTTGTCTGTGAAATCCCTGTGTTGTACTGCTGTCTAGGATTGTTGTAGTTATTCAAGTTTCTGGTGTTCCCTGAAGAGGTGTCCATTGTTTATGGCTTTGGAAAGTTGGTTTGTTGTTACCAATTATTTTGGTGTTGATGTTGATTAAATGGACGATATGATGGCCGTCTAAAATGTTGAGGTTGCTGTGGGTACTCCCTCTGTTAGGGTTTTAATGATGGATTTCTGTGTTGATTGTTCCTGTTATCTTCACGATTTATATTGTTATTATCACAGTGTAGATTTTTGTAATTGCTGTCATGCTCTATGGTTTGTGCGACTGCATAGGCATGTTCTAAATCCTTGATAGGATTCCCATAGAGGGTTGAACGAGTAAAACTACTGTTTATTCCATTTTTGAAAGTTCGAACTTCATCTTCCATTGCATGTGCTGTCATACATTTAATTCATTCTGGTGCGTCTCCGGACATCGCTATTTTTAATGTTACCACTGTTAATGCTTTACTAACCTCGTCGTGAAATTCTGATAATGACAATTTCCCTTGGGTTAGTTTAGTTAATTCGTCCTTCAGGACATATAATGGGCGCTGGTCGCAATATGTGTAGTCCAGTCGATTAAGGATTGTCTCGAAATTAACGGGTATGTTCTAGAATCCGAATTCACTCGAAAGTGGATTACTTTAGCATTTTTGGTGTTCTGCAATTCACATCCCCATGTTTTTATTCGTTTTCAATTAGAGTAGTAAGGCGTGGGTGAAAGTAAAACGAATCGTACTTTATTGTTATAAATGCTAACATTATTAAGAAAAATACAATTTTGGTTGTTAGTTTGAAGTGTTTTTTATTGAATTTCATCAAAACAATTTAATTTTTCACAGAAATATTAATGCAAACAATTTTTTTTTTAAACTTTACCAAAAATTTCAATTTTGTTTTGGCAGATCTCACTTGTGTAAAAAACATGAAAAAAATACAACAGTTTTGTTTATGTTCGAAAACATAAAGTTGCCCAACATACTAAAGTTTGATATGTCAATCTTTTTTGAACTAAATCTTAATGCATTTAGATCTTATTGAAAAATAAAAATGCATTTTTTAAAGGAAATTAAAACTAATTTCATATATATATATATATCTATTTCAACAATAATTATAATAATTCGAATGCATTTAGTTGTAAAATCGCAATGTAATAATTAGGCAATACTTTGTTTTAACAACAAATGGTGCCAGGACAACGTAGTCGATATGTCTATAGCCGGCAAACAGCCGCGCTGATAAATAACGCCAGGCAAGCAGATCAACCAAAAGCAAATAATTTTAATTTCGTTCGTTGTCTTTTTTGAGAATATTGAATAATTTTATTTTCATTCTGTTTCTTTAAGAATATTAATTTTGTTTTAATTCGCGTTGAAAATTAAATGAAAAATTTGAATGTCTTCTTCATACTCTGTAAATTGTTTTACATCCAATTTTCACGATGATTTTTTAAGACATGTCTTTTTTTATTTTCTTTTAAAGTTGCTCCCAAAATCATGTCACATTTTCATGATGATTTTTTAAAACATGTCTATTTCTTCACTGTTGTTGTAAAAAAAACTCTTATTTGACAGCCAGAGTTGGTTTTTTTTACTTTATCTTTAATTCCTTTTATTTCTATAATTTGGGCGCCAAAAACGGAATTTAATAACTTGAGAAGTAAAGTGTTTAAAAAAGTAAATTTTCTTAAAAATATCAAAATTGGGTGCTATACAGAAAAACCTCGAAGAAAGCAATGGAGGTAAAACTAGTGGACTAAAACTAGTGAGTGGGGGAAGCAATGGCGGAAATGCTGAGTGGAGCGAGGTACATTTTCGTTTCTTATGAACGACTTCTTGGGAGATAAGTCGTCTTTTTTGAGCTGTATCAGATTAAGCAGAGAGACATTTAATTTGATACTCGCAAAAATCGAAGGTGATATAGTAAAACAAGATACCATCTTGAGAGAAGCGATAACTCCAGCAGAGAAACTGGCAGCCACACTCCAATACGTCGCTGCTAGAGAGTCCATCAAAAGCACAAATTATCAGACGAGACTATGGGAAACCTTTCTTTGTCGTGCAGTTCTGGAATTATGCCAGGCAATTTGGAAACACTTTAAAAATGAATATTTAAAGGTTTTTGAGTAGGTACATATGTATATGGAAAATAACTTATTTTATTGTGCCTATTCATAGAATGTAATACTTTGGTTTATTATTTTGAAATTAAAATAAAACAAGTTAAATTATTATAAGTACATTAATTGAAATAAATTCGTCTTTTATTAATATATAACTTTAAAAAGTATATATCATTAGCTCTTGGCAGATTGTGAACAAAGAGCTAGATCGCTTGACACGGTCCATATATGTAGGATTACGTACATCATACAAGTTTTCGTGTTCCTAATATTTAGATATTAAAAGCTCCACAATTTCGTTTTTCCACATGGTTTATATTTATTTGAACTTTTTATTTATATTTATTTTATTTATATACACACAAAACAAAAAACAAGCACTTGTCGGTTTAAAACAAGAAAAATAAAGAAGAACACAGATATATAACCACAGACGAATGCAAATAAAATATAATAGTAAAATTGCGAATGACAGCTAAAAGGAAGAGATGTATTTTTCTTCATTGTTGTTGTAAAAAAATCACGAAAACAGAAACCACGTTTCTTTTGCTACCCCTCTTTCTTATCTACCTAATATGCCTACAAACAAAAAAGACATGTCTTAAAGATAAGTAAAAAAATCATCGTGAAAATTTGGTGTTACTTTTGTAATTTGTTAATTTTTTTACAACTTTTTTGCCGACCGCCGTCGATTTTTGCGTACCTGTGGCCGTTGACATTTAGATTTTTTTTTCGAACATAAACTTCGAATGTGGAAAAACATGCTGAATTCAGAACACCATTTTATAAATTATGGGGATTCAAAAAATTTTTCGTTTTCAATCCGAGTCGAAACCTGGAACATACCCGTAAATATTGTGTTATGGTTTAGCAATATATTAGCTGCTGCACCAGTTATTATTGATTTTACGATTGTTAAAGCTTCCACGTATTTGTTAGAGTTGGTATGTCAGTTAATGCAGTTCATTAGTCGTGTTGCGTCTTCTCGCCAAAGCCGATAAATACATATTTTTTTTCATCAAAAACAGTAAATGCTTTAAATATCTCCAAGTTTATTTCATTAAGGTTATTATAATTGGCTACCCTTGGTTCCAATAATACTTGTGGTTGAACTGCCGAAGAACTTGTTGGTATTTGGTACAATCTATTTTTAAGGATGCATTCTCCTGTTGCAGGTTCTGTTGTGCTAGCTGTATACCAGCCAGTTGTTGGATTATTTGTTCCATGATTTCTTGTGATGAATCGTTCAGGTTTCTATTGTTATCAAATATATTTTTCTTTGACGATTTCATAAATATATTTTTTTTACTATGTTAATAAAGTTCGTTGTTTTGTTCTCTTCACTCACTTACCGTTTACAAAAAAAATTATATCTTCTATATGAAGAATTTGTTTAGTTTATATAATTTTTTTTTATGAAAAAAAAATTGTTGAATCCTTGCTGCGACAAGGATATATGGGTCCGCTTCTAGAGTAACAAAATATATGCTACTCCTGGCAGGATCGCCAATAAGAATTTTCACTTTAGTTATTATTAAAAAATATATATGTTTTCTCCGACGCGATGCGTCTTTCTTTATTATATTTTCTTAATAACTAACTTAATTTGGGTTTACACATGAACTGAGTTTACTAAGTTTTTCTAATGAACTGAGTTTACTTATGAACTGAGTTTGCGGAGTTTTACTTATGAACTGAGGAACGAAAGTATTTACATTTCTATTTATACCCTCGTTCTGTATATTTTGTTTACATATTATGGTTATTATGCTTCAAACAATCATATCTTTACTTTAATTACTTTGTTTACATATTATGGTTTTTACTTTAATTATTTTGTTTACATATTCATATATTTACTTTAATTACTTTGTTTACATATTATGTTTATTATCTTAGTTTACAACATTTCTTATTTCTAATATTATTTTCTTTGACACCATGTTATCAGCGGAAAGAGTTTTCGTGTTTATTATCTACATGACCTTAACTCGATTTGAGCCCAGTTTTGTTACACACAATACCTAAATAAAATTCGAAATAATTTGAAATCTAATCCAAAGTCATTCTAAACTTTTGTCAACTCTAAAACACGTTCAATATCTTTTCCTTCTCTCATGAAGTATAAGGAGTACGAATCTGATGATGATCCGACAATAAGTAACCTTTTTGTTGATTTTTTCTCCACCACTTATTCTTATGTAGCATATGATGATTCAGGACGGTGCTCTTCTTCAGAACTGATTAACGTAAGTATCTCAATACCATCTCTGGACGAAGTAACTGTTTTTAATAGTTTGAGAAAACTGAAATTTTCATACAAATATGAGCCCGACGGGATTCCGAGCTCATTACTTTTAAATTGTCCAGAAGCATTTACAAAACCTTTGACAAATTTATTCAATCTTTCAATCAGATTTGGTTACTTTCCGACATTGTGTAAGGAATCATTTATTATTCCACTATTTAAATCTAGATGCAAAAATAATTTTGAAGACTACAGAGCAATTGCTTAGCTTAGCACATTACCAAAATTATTTGAGAAAATAATTACTGATCATCTTTGCCATCAAGTTTCATCAATTCTATCTCCGATTCAGCACGGTTTTAAAAGAGGTTGTTCAACTATGACAAATCTCCTGCATTTAACCACGTTAGTAAAAAGGGGATTTATTCAACTAAAACAAACTGATGTTATTTACACTGACTTCAGCAAAACTTTCGACAAGATCGACCACAAACTTCTTATAAAAAAACTTGATGTGATGGGATTTACTAAAAATAACTTAAAATGGATTTTTTCGTATTTGACTAATAGAAAGCAAAAAGTTCTTTTCAAGAAGCGACTGTCTAAGCCAATTGATGTTATATCTGGCGTACCGCTAGGAAGTCATCTTGGACAATTGTTGTTTTCTCTATTTATTAATGGCCTGCCAAAAACTATAAAATAATCTAATATTTTTATGTATGCTGACGACATTAAAATATTTTTAACTTTTAATCAACATGCTGACCATTATCTGTTACAACAGGACCTTGATGCTTTTAATGTTTAGTGCAATGTTAACCTTATACAATTAAATCATAAAAAATGTAACTACATGTGTTTTTTCGTAGATCTCACATTAATGTGGACTATGTTTTAAACGGTCACATGCTGAACAAAGTGGATGCCATCTTAGATCTTGGAATTTTACTTGAATTTTATTCAACATATTTCTTTAAGTGCAAATAAAGCTCGTGCTGTTTTAGGATTTATAAAACGTTAGGCTAGAGAATTTGATGACCCGTATATAACTAAGCAACTTTATACTTCTCTGGTAAGACCCATCCTGGAATATGGCTCTATTATTTGGGACCCACCGTATAATGTTCATAACAATACTATAGAATCTGTACAAAAACAGTTCTTTTTGTTTTGTCTGCTTCCACTGGGGTGGAATATGCTTAATCTCCCGCCATACACTAGTAGATTGGCATTAATCAAGTTACCTTATAAGTAATATATGTATCTTTTAATGTTCCATCACGCCCTACTCGTAATTTTTATCCACTGTCTATTCAAGTATTCAGGGCTAATTATGCTAATTTTGATCCTTTTAATAGAATTTGTGCTGACTATAATATATTTTATCAATACATTGATTTTGCTCTAAATGCTAATATTGTAGAACGTAATATTATTTTGTTTCTGAATACTTAATATAAGTTTTATGTATTATGCATTTTTTTCATAGTCTGTAAGGATTACGTATCCATAAACTTTATATCTAAATAAATAAATAAATTGAAAAGTGGCCACATTTGAGCAACCACTTTTGTAATAAGTTTTAACTATTTTTTTACTTCTTTTTCGGTTGTTAAACAATCTATATTCATAAATGGCAAACACTAAATAAAAACCAGTTTAGGTGACAGCTATTTAACAACCTTGTCAGAGTGGCGGTTTGGAAAGCACTGAATGGATATCCCGATATTGTATATTGTAACGACCATTTTATTTCCCATATATTGTATTTTAAATGTGAACATCGGTTAATTTGAATTTATTGTATTCACCTCGATAGGAGAATACAACCCAGCATCAGCGGTGTAATATGTCACAGCTGTCGCTTATGTATACACACAAGTATGTGTGTCGTATGTGTCTGACAGCTGTGACTAGTATAAAAGGCAGAAACAAATAAGCGATCGGGGAGAGTTAATTTTTGGCTGCCCAGTAGGTAAGCGATCTTATAAGAACTGTTGGCTTGGCTTTTCTTATAAGCTCAGGGGAACAAGTTGGCTTGCCTTGTTCTGTTAGGATATCGCTGGGGAATATGGACTATTGCTTTGGCTTTCTCTATCTCTACAGCCGTATAGGGTCACAATCGAGTTGGAATCGTTGGCTTGGCTCTTCCTACGAGACTGTTGTTTTGGGAGTGGATGACTGCCAGTCCTGCTTTCCGCCCATCTCTGAGAGGGAAACTGCTGGTTTTGCTTTCTCCCATCTCTGAGGGTGGAACCGCTGGCATCTGGTCCACTTCGCAGAGAGGGACTGCTTGTTTTGCTTTTCCCATCTCTGATAGCGGAACAGCTGGCGTTACTTTCTCCCATCTTGTAGACAGTCCTAGCCTCACAGTGTTGGTGCATTGTATTTTCCCTTCAGTAGAGCGATATGGTAAAATGTGCTTAGTGTCATACGAATTTTTTTTTTTTTTTGTATTTACTTAAAGTGTTTATTGATTTTTTTATCCCGAGTGTATGGGAATAATAAATTTTTTTTTTTTTTTTGCTAGTATGAATTTATTGTATCTTCAAACTGAACTAACAATAAGTGTTCAAATCTTAAGTGTAAATATTATAATTAGGCCCAACCAGTGTCGGACATAAACTTAGTGATAGTAATTAATAATACATAAATGTGTTAAGCACAAAAATATTCAAAAAAATTCAATCTGAAGTGTGGCGTATTAAGGCCGTAGTATCCCTCTTTTTTAAGCGGATGTGTCCAGGAAAGTTCAAAATGTTACGAGCAAGGGGATTAGGATGGAACTCGAGTTTCGTTAAATATTTGCCTGCATATTTTGCAATTTCAGCGGTCACAAGTGGCATATTTAAATCACGATGTAAAATTGAATTTTTCATGTACCAAGGAGCCGATGTTATTAACCTTAAAATTTTGTTTTGCATTCGTTGGATTCTCTCTACATTGGAAGCTGAAGCAGTGCCCCATAGCTGAATTCCGTAACACCATATGGGTTTCAAAAGCGACTTGTATATTAAAAGTTTACAATCTAGACTGAGGGTTGAATTTCTACCAATCAGCCAACGTATCTGGGTTAATTTAAGCTTCATTTGTGTTAGCTTAGAGTCTATGTGGTGTTTCCATGTAAGCCGTCGGTCAAGATGTATACCAAGGTATTTCACCTGTGAATGTTGAGGAACAACTTGATTGTTGATTCGAATGGGGGAACAAGTGTCTCTTCGTAGGGTAAATGTGACATGAACACACTTTTGTTCATTTACTTTTATTCTCCATAAGTTCAACCACAGTTCCAACAGCTTAATATGTTCCTGAAGATAACGGGATGCCTCGTGAGGGTTTTCATGCATACTAAGGCAGGCTGTATCATCGGAAAATGTAGAGGTGAGGATATTACTGCTCAGAGGCATATCACAGGTATAAATTAAATACAAAAGTGGCCCCAGTATACTCCCCTGTGGCACCCCAGATGAGATAGTTTCGGGCACACTCATGAAGTCTCCTTCCACGACAGTGAACTTCCGGGCAAGAATGTAACTTTCCAATAGATTCACAATGTTCATTGGTAGATATGTCTTCAATTTCAAAATCAGGCCCTCATACCACACTTTATCAAATGCCTGAGAAACATCAATAAAGAGGGAAGAACAATACTTCTTTTCTTCAAATGTTCTTCTTATGAAATGAACCAATCTATGAGTTTGTTCAATGGTGCTATGCTGACTTCTAAAACCAAATTGGTGGTCCGGTATGCATCCATTATCAGTTAGAATTGGGGACAATTTTTTCATGAGCAGTTTTTCGAAGAGTTTTGAAATTGTTGACAGCAAACTTATTGGCCTATATGACTCAGCCTTAGTAAGATCTTTGCCCGCCTTTGGAATCATTTTGACCATGGCAAGTTTCCAGCTGTGTGGATAATACTCCAGTCGCAAAATGCCATTAAAAATAAACAACAGGATTCTAATAGCAATACGAGGCAACTTCATCAGCATCTTGTTACTAATTCCATCAATACCCGGGGCCTTCTTTGCGTTGGTTTCAGCAATTAGTTTATTTACATCACGCATCTTAAACTTTATGGGTCGAGGGGGTAGAGCAACTACACTCGGCAAATCAACACCACCAGTACATGAGTTTGGGGTAAATACGTGTTTTAAATGCTCAGCAAAAATGTTACCTTTTTCAGTATTGGTTCTTGCCCAACCTCCGGTAGAAGTGCGCAAGGGTGGTTTAGACTCAACGGGTGTTTTAATTTTTTTAGCAGCGCGCCACAAGGAGTAATTAGATGCTGCTGTGACATCGAGACCTTCCAGATAGTTCTTAAGAGAAGCAGATTTTTCAGATGAAAGCAACTCTTGGAGTCGTTTTGTGCATTCTCTAAGTCTGATTTTATGTTGTGGTGATCTGTGCTGTTGCCATTCCCTTCTAGCTCTTCTTTTTTCACATACGAGACGTTCAATATCCGCAGAATAGATTCTATTAAACCCAGTCTGCGGATGGGAGGTAGTGGCATGTTTAGCAGCCTGTTTAATATTCTCGGTAAGATTGGCAATGTTGAATTCGATATCATCGGGAGTTCTAAGCCTGATGTTCTCCGTACAATGACTACTGAGATATTTTTTGAACCCCAGCCAATTAACCTTATTTATCAACTTCGCATATGGGTGAGGTAAGTCACTTCTTAGTGGGCTACAAATTGTTACGATCGTGGGGGAGTGATCAGAGGAGAGATCATGAGAAGCTTCAACATGAATTAGATCCCTAGATATATTTTTCATGACGCCAAAGTCTATAACATCCGGAATTTTTTGTATATCAGTAGGCCAGTAAGTGGGCTCCCCACTAGAAATGACATCCAAACCCATTTTTGAAATTGTGTTGAACAATGCTCGACCTCTAGGTGTAATAAGACGCGATCCCCAGAACGTATGTTTTGCATTGTAGTCCCCAGCTGCTACGAAACAAGGTCCAAGAGTTTTGTAAAAATCCTCGTATTGATCCTCAGTGATTGAAAATCTGGGAGGGGAGTAAACTGATGATATTACGAGATTTGAACAGAAATTTTCGATGCAAATATTTGTTGCTTGTAGATGGTCTTCACAAGTGTTCTCAAGAATATAGTGCTTTAATCTTGACTTTATTAGAATTGCTGATCCTCCGCATGCTCTTCCTCTCGGGTCCTTTGTATCATATAAGGTGTAGCTACTCATTTTAAAAAGGCTTCTCGAAGTCAAATGAGTCTCAGATACCAACATTATATCAATATTTTTTACCGTGAGGAAGTGCTCAAGTTCATATTTGTGTTGGCGAATGCCGTTTGCGTTCCAGAAACATACTTTTAACGTGTTCATGGCTTGTTAACTAATGCTTGAAGCAGTGTGTTTTGCATTCGCAGCATTTCTTGCATCATACTAGTCATATTTGTTGTAAAGTTGTTTATAGTTTGCACCAAATTGTCAATAGTAGCTTCAAGGCGAGTGAAATTAAAGCTTGGGTTTGCATTTGTTGTATTATTTGGTGGTGACACTTTTTGAACGGGAATAGAGTTGATCTTCACAGCGTCAGCATACGATACATGTGAAGTGATTGGTTGGACCATTAGGGGATGAGTAGTGGAGAACGTATTTCTTGCTTGAGCTGGAGTTACTTTAGGCTTTTGGTTCATAGCTTGTTTAACAAAAGAAAATACAGGACATCCTCTGTAGTTAGCAGTGTGATTACCTCCACAATTACTGCACTTTTTTTCCTTTTGATCCTTTGGCTTATTGCAAATAGCAGTGTTGTGTAATTCACCACACACAACACAAACAGTAGGTAATTTACAATAACTTTTCGTATGGCCATATTCTTGACAATTATGGCACTGTACGGGTCCTGAGCGCTTGCGTGGTTCTTCGACTGTAATTTTCCGGTATAACAGATATTTTAAATTATAAATTGGATGGGTCTCATTTTTCTTCAATATTACATCGTTTGGCTCCAGTTCAACGCGAAATAGGGGTTGGGGGATCTTCTCCCTGTTTATTATGTTGGATACATTTTTTACCTTGAATCCTTGGAGGGTGAGAGCATCTTTTATTTCAGCAGGGACAACGTACGAATCTATGCCCTTCAGTACGACCTGTAAGCCTTTAGCGCTCTTGAGCTGGAATGTGTAAAAACTTGTATTATTTTTCTCAAATTCAGTAACCATTTTCCGGAAGTCTTTTTCATTATATATTTGAACTTTTGTTTCGTCAATGTTACCACGTTTTATTGGAACAATGTGAAATGCCTTTTCACCAATGACCGAGATTAGTTTTTTTATAAGTGTGTTAGAATTTTTTTGCCTAAGATAGATTGGTGGTGGTTTCGGGGTTTTTTTCAAGGATTCTTCGGGTTTGTCGCTGTCATCTTGCAATATTTTGAAACGGTTTTGACGGTTAGCTGCGTCGATATCCCTGGATATCTTGGGAACAGATGATATCTTTGAAGAATTTGGGCTTCGCCCGCGCTTTACCACTGTTATATATCTGTCCATTCCGACAGGCACCTTAGGTTTTTGACTACTGTTGTCTGTAGTGATAACTTGGTTAAGTGATGAACACGAGCTCGGAGCAGATAATGGCGCTGATTTAAATAAAGAAGTACTAGGCAGCGGTAATGTTAGAGAAATACTACTTGGCATCGGAGTAAGCGAATTTGATCGCTCACGTAAAATTGGCTTTGCCGTTAGAAAAAGACTATCATCAATTTTTTTATTTTTATTGTTTGCATTAAGAGCTTCAGAACTCACAGTAAAATAGGCATTTCTGCCGTTAGAACTCACTTCACAATTGTTTGTTTTTGAGGTACTCATGCAGAGTATTCCTCAGTCACTTTGTTTACGGTTGTTTTTTGTTTGTTTTTGTTGTTTCAGATTATATGAAAAATGTTATTAGTGCAAATAAAGCAAATTACACAAAAAACCCGTACTTATTACGAATCAGTACTTATTACGAATATTTTTTTTGTTTGTATTTTTGTTTGTTTAGTATGTAAAAATAACTCCGCTAACACGTCTGTTCACTACGAAGGTTCAACAAGACTGAGGAATAATAAATGACTTAAGTTTTATAACATAGACATCGGTATTTTATTTAGTGTTGATTAATATCACTTACGAGACACAAGAAAATTTCCAAAAAATTATTTTTTATTAGGGGACAACATAAAAATAGCGCTCAGATAGATATTTTCAGTTTATTTAAGTTTTTGAGCAGCACCAAGACTTTGCAAGAGGTTTTGTGAAGGGTGACAAGATATATTGTGAGCAGTTGTGGGCAGAATAGGGCAAATTGAATGCCTCGGGACCACCATCGAAGGATGTACAAGGCTGGAAAAAGGTATTTAAAAAATAAAATGGTAGATACCAGATATGTATAAATATTTTTTATTTATGGTTGACATGAAGCTGATTGTAAAGCATCGGGTGGCTCACAATAAAAGAGAATGTGGTAAAATAGGTGGCGGACGTTTTAGCAAATATATATTATCCCCAATTGATGACCAAGTGGCGGTTATATGCGGTCTGTACGCTTCGGTGGAAAGAGTAAAAATGGCAAAAGTTTTGGTGTGCCATGTAATGAAAAACCCACTGTTCGGTCTTCATTTAAATTAATTTATATTCATTTTCTTTATTTAAATTCATTCATTTTCTCGCATACACTTTGAATTTCTTGCGGGATGCAACATCTCATATCTATTGTGAATTAAGTATTTTAAAATAATTATTAACTAATTTTAATTCGTTATGTTGTTATACTAGTTTGTAAATTTTAACCGTCATCAACATGGCTTGAGAAATTTTAAGATACAGCTATTATAAACCATTTTTGAAGAATAAATTATTATTGTCATAAAATCAATTGAACAAGTCAGTCTACTTCCTCTGGATCTACGATTTTTAGAAAGTTACTTGTCCAAAATTTCCGTTAGGCAAATTCCTTGCTTCCGTTCTTAAAAAGCTTAAGAATATTTACCCACCACAACTGAAAATATTACACCAGCGATTTATTGTCCCCCTGAATATAATAAATCTCTAAGCATTGCCAAAACCTGCGATGAAATTGTTGTCGTGCACACATTAATCTCACTCTCATCGTCTTCAGTGCAATTGTGCAAAAATGAACCAACAGTTACCATTCCCATAACACCAAAGACATCAACCCGAGTTAGCGATCGCAAGCGAAAAAGTATTGATATTGAAGATGTTATTGAAATGAAAGCCGAGCATTTTTCAAAAATTGCAAAAAACTTGGACAGTATAAAAAGTGAGGTTAGGGAAAATAGGAATTATTTAAAAGAGATACCTAGGAAAATAAAAGAAATAAAAAAGATTAAAGAAAAAAATTTAAAAAGTTTATCAGGTATAACTATGCCATGGAAAAAAGTGTTTAATAAACTTTATGGTTTTTATTTAAATGAGTTGTTTTTTGGTTTTATTGGCTACTTGAATTTATAGAGTATGCTATATTATCTCATATAGTATATGCTGAATTATCGTATTCATCTTGTTCAGCTATTTCTAAATCGTCTTCAACCGAACTCACAACAATTACCCGTCAAGTGCTATATTATGGTGTATACATATATTATGTAATGCACAACATACATTAATTATTGACACTACTTTAGAACGAACATAAGGAAAAGCGCTATGGAGATATCTAAAACGGCTTTTCAAAACATCTATGGCTCTTTCAACGATATTTCTGGCAGAGGCATGTCTTTGATTAAATATATATTGTCCAGTTCCAAAAGCAGGATTTTTGTAAGGGGTCATCAAATACGGCTCAAGAGAATACCCAGAATCTCCCAAAAGCCAACAATTTCGTCCACCTTCGTTATGCATCCTGGCGAAGTATCGTTTTGTATCACTCATTTTCCAAATAGAAGAATCATGGTGTAATAAGTTTTTGTTTTTAATAAGTTATGTTTTCTTTTAATCATTAATTTTATACTTGTCTTGTTGAACCTTCGTAGTGAACAGACGTGTTAGCGGAGTTTTTTTTTTGTAAACAAACAAAAAATACAAACAAAAAAAATATTCGTAATAAGTACTGATTCGTAATAAGTACAGATTTGGCGAAATTTGCTTTATTTGCATTAATAATTTATCATATAATCTGAAACAATAAAACAAACAAAAAAAAAAACAACCGTAAACAAAGTGACTGAGGAATACTCTGCATGAGTACCTCAAAAACAAACAATTGTGAAGTGAGTTCTAACGGCAGAAATGCCTATTTTACTGTGAGTTCTGAAGCTCTTAATGCAAACAACAAAAATAAAAAATTTGATGACAGTCTTTTTCTAACGGCAAAGCCAATTTTACGCGAGCGATCAAATTCGCTTACTCCGATGCCAAGTAGTGATTCTCTAACATTACCGCTGCCTAGTACTTCTTTATTTAAATCAGCGCCATTATCCGCTCCGGGCTCGTGTTCTTCACTTAACCAAGTTATCACAATAGACAACAGTAGTTAAAAACCTAAGGTGCCTGTCGGAATGGACAGATATATTACAGTAGTAAAGCGCGGGCGTAGCCCAAATTCATCTAAAATCTCATCGGTTCCCAAGATATCCAGGGATAACGACGCTGCCTCAGTTAACCGTCAAAACCGTTTTAAAATATTGCAGAATGACAACGAAAAACCCGAAGCATCCTCGAAAAAAACCTCCAAACCACCACCCATCTATTTGAGGCAAAAAAAATCTAACACACTTATCAAAAAACTAATCTCGGTCATTGGTGAAAAGGCATTTCACATTGTTCCAATAAAACGTGGTAACATTGATGAAACAAAAGTTCAAATATATAATGAAAAAGATTTCCGGAAAATGGTTAATGAATTAGAAAAAAAATAAAACAAGTTTTTACACATTCCAGCTTAAGAGCGCCAAGGGCCTACAGGTCGTATTGAAGGGCATAGATTCCTACGTTGTCCCTGCTGAAATAAAAGATGCTCTTACTCTCCAGGGATTTAAGGTAAAGAATGTCTCTAACATAATAAACAGGGAGAAGATCCCCCAACCCCTATTTCGCGTTGAACTGGAGCCAAATGATGTAATACTGAAGAAAAACGAGACCCATCCCATTTATAATTTAAAATATCTATTATACCGGAAAATCACAGTTGAAGAACCACACAAGCGTTCAGGACCCATACAGTGCCATAATTGCCAAGAATATGGCCACACGAAAACTTACTGTAAATTACCTACTGTTTGTGTTGTGTGCGGTGAATTACACAATACTGCTATTTGCAATAAGTCGAAGGACCAGAAGGAAAAAAAGTGCAGTAATTGTGGAGGTAATCACACTGCTAACTACAGGGGATGTCCTGTGTTCTCTTTTGTTAAACAAGCTATGAGTCAGAAGCGTAAAGTAATCCCAGCGCAAAAAAGGCCGCTACTTATCCTCCTATGGCCCAACCAATTTCTACACAAGTATCGTATGCTGACGCTGTGAAGATCAACTCTGTTCCAGTGCAAAAATTGTCACCACCAACTAGTACAACAAATGCAAATGCAAGCTTTAATTTTAATCGCCTTGAAGCTACTATTGATAATCTGGTGCAAACTATAAACAACTTTACAACAAATATGACTAGCATGATGCAAGAAATGCTGCGAATGCAGAACACTCTGCTTCTAGCATTAGTTAACAAGCCATGAACACGTTAAAAGTATGTTTCTGGAACGCAAACGGCATTCGCCAACATAAAAATGAACTTGAGCACTTCCTCACGGCAAAAAATATTGATATAATGTTGGTATCTGAGTCTCATTTGACTTCGAGAAGCCTTTTTAAAATGAGTGGCTACACCTTATATGATACAAAGGACCCGAGAGGAAGAGCATGCGGTGGATCGGCAATTCTAATAAAGTCAAGACTCAAACACTACATTCTTGAGAACATTTGTGAGGACCATCTGCAGGCAACAAATATTTGCATCGAAAATTTTTGTACAAATTTCGTGATATCATCAATTTACTCCCCTCCCAGATTTTCAATCACTGAGGATCAATATGAGGAGTTTTACAAAACTCTTGGGCCTTGTTTCGTAGCAGCTGGGGACTACAATGCAAAGCATACGTTCTGGGGATCGCGTCTTATTACACCTAGAGGTTGAGCGTTGTTCAACACAATTTCAAAAATGGGTTTGGATGTCATTTCGAGCGGGGAGCCCACTTACTGGCCTACTGACCCACAAAAAATTCCAGATGTTATAGACCTTGGCGTCATGAAAAATATCTCTAGGGATTTAATTCATGTTGAAGCTTCTCATGATCTCTCCTCCGATCACTCGCCAACGATCGTTACAATTTGTAGCCCACTAAGAAGTGACTTGCCTCACCCATATGTGAAGACGATAAATCATGTTAATTGGCTGGGGTCCAAAAAATATCTCAGTAGTCATTGTACGGGAAACATCAGGCTTAGAACTCCCAATGATATTGAACTTAACATTGCCAATCTTACTGAGAATATTAAACAGGCTGCTAAACATGCCACTACCTCCTATCCGCAGACTGGGTTTTATAGAATTTATTCTGCGGATATTGAACGTCTCGTATGTGAAAAAAGAAGAGCTAGAAGGGAATGGCAACAGCACAGATCACCCCAACATAAAATTAGACTTAGAGAATGCACAAAACGACTCCAAGAGTTGCTTTCATCTGAAAAATCTGCTTCTCTTAAGAACTATCTGGAAGGTCTCGATGTCACAGCAGCATCTAATTACTCCTTGTGGCGCGCTGCTAAAAAACTTAAAACACCCGTTGAGTCTAAACCACCCTTGCGCACTTCTACCGGAGGTTGGGCAAGAACCAATACTGAAAAAGGTAACATATTTGCTGAGCATTTAAAACACGTATTTACCCCAAACTCATGTACTGGTGCTGTTGATTTGCCGAGTGTAGTTGCTCTACCCCCTCGACCCATAAAGTGCAAAAACTAATTGCTGCAACCAACCCAAAGAAGGCCCCGGGTATTGATGGAATTAGTAACAAGATGCTGATGAATTTGCCTCGTATTGCTATTAGAATCCTGTTATTTATTTTTAATGGCATTTTACGAACTGGAGTATTATCCACACAGCTGGAAACTTGCCATGGTCAAAATGATTCCAAAGGCGGGCAAAGATCTTACTAAGGCTGAGTCATATAGGCCAATAAGTTTGCTGTCAACAATTTCAAAGCTCTTCGAAAAACTGCTCATGACAAAATTGTCCCCAATTCTAACTGATAATGGGTGCATACCGGACCATCAATTTGGGTTTAGAAGTCAGCATAGCACCATTGAACAAACTCATAGATTGGTTCATTTCATAAGAAGAACATTTGAGGAAAAGAAGTACTCTTCTACCCTCTTTATTGATGTTTCTCAAGCATTTGATAAAGTGTGGCATGAGGGCCTGATTTTGAAATTGAGGAGATATCTACCAATGAACATTGTGAATCTATTGGAAAGTTACATTCTTGCCCGGAAGTTCACTGTCGTGGAAGGAGACTTCACGAGTGTGCCCGAAACTATCTCATCGCGGGTGCCACAGGGGAGTATACTGGGGCCAGTTTTGTATTTGATTTATACCAGTGATATGCCTTTGAGCAGTAATATCCTCATTTCTACATTTGCCGATGATACAGCCTGGGTTAGTATGCATGAAAACCCTCACGAGGCTACCCGCTATCTCCAGGAATATATTAACCTGTTGGAACCGTGGTTGAACTTATGGAGAATAAAAGTAAATGAACAAAAGTGTGTTCATGTCACATTTACGCTACGAAGAGACACTTGTTCCCCCATTCGTATCAACAATCAAGTTGTTCCTCAACATTCACAGGTGAAATACCTTGGTATACACCTTGACCGACCAGCTGACCAGCTGACACAAATAAAACTTAAATTAACCCAGATACATTGGCTAATTGGTATAAATTCAACCCTCAGTCTGGATTGTAAACTTTTAATATACAAGTCGCTTTTGAAACCCATATGGTGTTACAGAATTCAGCTATGGAGCACTGCTTCAGCTTCCAATGTAGAGCGAATCCAACGAATGCAAAACAGAACGTATGTTTTGCATTGTAGTCCCCAGCTGCTACGAAACAAGGTCCAAGAGTTTTGTAAAAATCCTCATATTGATAATTGATGATATCACGAAATTTGTACAAAAATTTTCGATGCAAATATTCGTTGCTTGTAGATGGTCTTCACAAATGTTCTCAAGAATATAGTGCTTGAGTCTTGACTTTATTAGAATTGGTGATCCTCCGCATGCTCTTCCTCTCGGGTCCTTTGTATCATATAAGGTGCAGCCAATTATTTTAAAAAGGCTTCTCGAGGTCAAATGAGTCTCAGATACCAACATTATATCAATATTTTTTACCGTGAGGAAGTGCTCAAGTTCATATTTGTGTTGGCGAATGCCGTTTGCGTTCCAGAAACATACTTTTAACGTGTTCATGGCTTGTTAACTAATGCTAGAAGCAGTGTGTTCTGCATTCGCAGCATGTCTTGCATCATGCTAATCATATTTGTTGTAAAGTTGTTTATAGTTTGCACCAGATTATCAATAGTAGCTTCAAGGCGACTGAAATTAAAGTTTGCGATTGTTGTGTTATTTGGTGGTGACACTTTTTGCATGGGAACAGAGTTGATCTTTACAGCGTCAGCATACGATACTTGTGCATAGATTGGTTGGGCCATAGGAGGATAAGTAGCGGAGTACGTATTTCCTGTTTGCGCTGGGGTTACTTTAGACTTTTGACTCATAGCTTGTTCAACAAAAGAGTATACAGGACATCCTCTGTAGTTAGCAGTGTGATTACCTCCACAATTACTGCACTTTTTTCCTTCTGGTCTTTAGACTTATTGCAAATGGGAGTCTCGTGCAATTCACCGCACACAACACAAATAGTAGGTAATTTGCAATAAGTTTTCGTATGGCCATATTCTTGACAATTATGGCACTGTACGGGTCCTGAACGATTGTGTGGTTCTGAAACGGTTTTGACGGTTAGCTGCGTCGATATCCCTGGATATCTTGGGAACAGATGATATCTTTGAAGAATTTGGGCTTCGCCCGCGCTTTACCACTGTGATATATCTGTCCATGCCGACAGGCACCTTAGGTTTTTGACTACTGTTGTCTGTAGTTATAACTTGGTTAAGTGATGAACACGAGCCCGGAGCGGATAATGGCGCTGACTTAAATAAAGATGAACTAGGCAATGGTAATGTTACCGAATCACCACTTGGCATCGGAGTAAGCGAAGTTGATCGCTCGCGTAAAATTGGCTTTGCCGTTACAAAAAGACTATCTTCCGATTTTTTACTTTTATTGTGTGCATTAAGAATATCAGAACTTACAGTAAAATAGGCATTTCTGCCGTTAGAACTCACTTCACAATTGTCTGTTTTTGAGGTACTCATGCAGAGTATTGCTCAGTCACTTTGTGTGCGGTTGTTTTTTTTGTTGTTGTTTGTTTTTCTTGTTTCAGATTATATGAAAAATTATTAATGCAAATAAAGCAAATTTCACAAAAACTGTACTTATTACGAGTCAGTACTTATTACGAATAATTTTTTTTGTTTGTATTTTTGTTTGTTTAGTATGTAAAAAAAAACTCCGCTAACACGTCTGTTCACTACGAAGGTTCAAGAAGACTCGTTTTCTAAAATAATGTTATTCTATTTCTATATTAATTTTCATATTCATTTCCCCTACTTAATTTGTTTTTGTTTTATTTGTGATCATGTGCACATGGCATATTAAAGTTTCATTTGTTTTTATTTAATGCAGTTCTAGTGACGCTTTTTAATCAACACCAGGCACTTGAACTAGTGACCCAGTTTTATTAATACCAGTCACTTGAAATTGCATATGATAATATTTTGACGGCCATTCTTTCTTTTATTTTGTGCTCTTATAATTTATTGATTGTTTACAATTCTATTTGGGTATGTATATTTGTTGTTTACATTTCTGTTTGGGTATGTATGCATGTATGCACTACACCCTTACCGCTAAAAAGGGAAAAAAAATTTTTTGGAAAAAAAATTTGAAATTTTGAATTACAAAAAAATAGTACTTAAAATAATTTTATTCTATTCTTATGTATAGTCATAGGTTTATCACCTTTCAAATAGTGACATTTATATCTTGTGTGTTTGTTAAGGTGAATTCACCTTGTTTAAAGTTTGAAGTCTCTATTTTTGAGAGAGAGAGAGAGAGAGAGAATGAGAGTAAAAACCAATTCAAGCAAAAATTGTTCCGCATTAAATTTACTTTCTTTCTCTCTCTCAAAAAATTAAGACTTCAAACTACATATGGAAAAAGCGTCCGGAACGTTCAAATCGAATGGGTGAATTCACCTTTACTTCAAATGGGCCAATATATTGGTTTTCATTTTTCTTTCCGTTTTCTTTTCTTAAAAATATTTATCTCCTATTTTTATTTGAATATCGTTAGTATTCTTATCTTTAATATTTTTTTGCTTTATTTTGTTTCCTAGTTTTCTGTTTGCCACTTCATGTGCATGTTTTAATTTTATTTTTAATTCTGTAATATAATCTTCATAATTATAAAATTTATCGTTCGACGTGGGTTCAGTTTGTGTTGACGCCAATCTTCCATATACACATTCAAATGGAGAAAAACCTGTGGATGACTGTGGTGTTGTATTATACGCGAATGTATAATATGGAATCCATTCATCACAATTTTACTGTTCTGTGAAAGAACGCATGTATTCGTTTAAAACTTTATGATTTCTTTTCATAAGTGTACATATTCTATTAAATAATTCGTTAATGATTTCAGTTACTCTGTTCGTTTTTATCGTATCAAAATATCCATATTTTAGTACAAATCTTTCTACTAATATTCTTCCTATCTCAGATGCTTCTTTAGTTTCTATTGGAAATGCGTCAATATATTTTGTTAGTTCGCATTGTGTTGTTAATATGTATCTATACCCATTTGATATTCTTAGCGGACCTACTGTGTCTAATTGTATTGATTGAAATGGTTTTGTAGGTGTATTAGTTATTTGGATTGGTGCCTTGGTATGCCTAATGACTTTGTTCCTTTTACAAGATGACTGATGAAATCTTTTACCATTTTGTACATATTTTTCCATATGTACCTTTGCTTTAATCTAATGATTGTTCTACGTACTCCCGCATGACCTCCGTGTGGAGTTTCATGATATTCTTTTATTATCTCTTTTTGTCTATCTTTTTCCAGTATTTTTTCTGCTTGTTTAAACAATATTATTTCTATAGGTCTCTGCCTATGTTTATCTTTATTCTGCATGCTATTATATATATATATATATATATATATATATATATATATATATATATATATATATATATATATATATATATATTTTAATTTTTCCTCACGTATGAGTTTGAAAATCGTATCATCCTTCGCTAGCGTTATTGTGAATATTTGATTATCTCGTAAAGCCTTAGTTAACTTCTGCAAGACTGAACCTAAATTCGAGTATGCATTTTCATTACAAGTTACTATTACGCGATTTCTACAAATTTCGACTTTTGGCATGCTTTTATTCATTTTATCTATAACAAAATTTAATCTTGGATATCCTTTAATATGTGAAATCGAAATGCTATTTGATTCCTGATAGTGCATCGGCATTAGTATTTATTTTTCCTTGCTTATACATAATTTCGAAATCATAATCCATGAGATCTAATCTAATTCTAGTTAATCTTGATGAAGGGTTACTATGTGTAAACAATGATATTAGTTGTCTGTGGTCAGTTACTTCTTTGGACTTTCTACTATATAGGTTAGATTAGGTTGATTGGAAGTGTGTGATAAGCCCATGTCATACCACATACACTTAAGCCAGTGAAGGCTTGTTGTGCGCTCCCTTTATTTATCAAACACAAACTGCCAGAGTTCTGCGGTAGAATTCGAACCTGGGACCTTCGCACTACGAGTCTAGTATACTACCTACTAGTCTACGAAGGCCATATAAGTGTGGTCGAAAATGAGTGATTCCCCAATGAATAGCTAAAAGTTATTTTTCTATCACGGGCTTGTTAATTTCATGTTTATTGAGAGAACGACTTGCATATGAGATTGGTAAATCGCTATTTATTTTGCCTTGTGAAAGTACCGCTCCTAACGCGTAATTTGATGCGTCAGTAAGTAAGTATGAATTCTTTTTCAAAATCTGGGTATTGTAATATCGGTGGTTTTGAAACTATAGATTTTAACATTTCAAAAGATCTTTGACAATTTTCTGACCAAAAAAATTGTTGGTTTTTCTTTAATAATTCATTGAGAGGTTTAGCTATCTGTGCAAAATTTTTAACAGAACGTCTATAATAGTTACAAAAGGCTACGAATCTTCTTGTGTCATCAGCATTCTTTGGAACTGGATAAGTTTCTAGTGCTTTACATCTACTGGGATCTGTCATTATTCCTTTATCTGTGATAAGATGTTCTAAATAAACTACTTCTGGCTTCAAAAAATTACATTTATTTGGATTTAATTTAAGGTTGTAGCTTTTTAATCTCTGAAAAACTTTTCTTAAATTATCATTATGGTGTTTTAAAGAACATCCAAAAACAATTATATCGTCTACGTATATAAATGCATTGGAATCTAAACCTGTTAATGCTATCGTCAGCATTCTTTGGAAACTGTTTGATGATACTTTGAGACCAGAAGGTAATCTTTTGAATTAATAGTGTCCATTATTCGTAGAAAATGCTGTAAGTGGTCTAGATGCTGGTTGCAATTCTATCTGGTAGAATGAGCTCGTCATGTCTAGCGTTGAAAAATATTTTGTTCTTCCTACTTTGTCTAATACATCATCTAGTTGAAGTAATGGGAATTTGTCGTTGGCTAATTTTTTATTTAATTGACGATAATCGACAACTAGTCTCCATTTCTTCTCATCGTTGTTACTTTTCTTTAGGACCAAAAATAAATCAGAATTATAAGGACTAACAGATAGTTCAACCAAATCTTCTTCTATTAATTTGTTAACCTGTGTTTTGAGATCTTCCTGTTGTGATTGTGGTAATCTATAATTTCGTGTGTAAACCGGGGTATCGTCCACAGTATGTGATCTTTGTTTATAGAAATTATTCGCTGTTAAATGGTCTCCCTCTAAATGAAAAATATCTTGGAATTCTTTACATATCTTCTCTATGTTTTGCCTTGCGTTAATATCGATTGTATCTATATTTAGCAATTTTCTTAATTTTTCCCATCTATCCTGTTGTTTAACAATTTCTTTTTATTGTATAGGATGTTTTAATCTGATAAGCGTCTGATTTGTAAATCCAATTGTGCTATTGTAACTTCTTCGTCTGAAGCATTTAAAATTCGAATGTGCTTTGTCCCATGTTTTGTATTTATTGTATTACCAACAAAAACATTGCTACTAATTTGTTTTGCGCATACTACGCTATCCTCTTCAATCTGTAAATTTACTACTTGTATCATTTCAGTTCTTGGTGGTATTATGAATTTGTTGATATTTGCTCTCATTGGTAGAACGTATTCTGTTTAATTTGTTATGATAGTTAATGTGTATGTCTCATAATCTATTTTTGCCAAATATTTAGTGAAAAAATCTCTACCTAGAATGCCATCTGTTGCTGTTGGGAATTCTTTATTCACTATTTGATATTCATGGTTTATTATATCTTCCTGAAATACTAATTTCAGTATAGAAATACCCATTGTTTGAATTGTATTGTTTTCAATACCCGTAATTTTGCAAGAATTGTGTTGATTTACTTCCTTATCTTCTATAAAATTTTCTTTTCATATAGAAATGTCTGCACCTGTATATACCAAAAATCTCACAAAAACTCCTTCATCCGTTTTAAATTTTACAAAATGAGGTGCATCTACGTGCAAATTGTAAGTTTTTAACGTATATTCTTTTAATTGTTTTAATTTCCCTACATCTTCTGTCAAATTTACTCTTGAGGATCGTAGGGAGTTATCTCGTTTCCCTGTTCCTGAGAAGGGTATATGTTATACCCTTCTTTGGTTTCTAAAATTTCGATTTCCCTGGTTGCTATTGTTGTTATTATTATTATTATTTCTACGGAAACTATTTCTTTGTGAAGTATTATTATTCCTAAAATAATGACCAGGACTGTTATTACCATTTCTATTGTAAGTATTAACGTTATTATTATTATATCGTCGGTTATTATTACTATGAAAACTTCTGTTATTAAGAGATCTCCTGTTCCTATTCAAATGCATTATAGAATTTGGTTGAGAAACTACTTCTGAAGCTATTTGGATTGCCTCATTTAGACTTTTGGGTCTTGCAGCGAAAACAGTAGCTCTGTGTGGTTCATTTAAACCATTTTTAAAGGTACTAAGCGCAATTTGATCATTCATTTTAATAATTGTATCTCTGCTTTCATAACCCAGTTCTGTGATCTGAAGTTCATTAAGACAAGCTATAATCATAGAGCCATAATCTCTCTTTCTCAACAAAAAACTCAAAATTAACTAAATTAAATTTGGCTTGGCAACTCCGTAAACACTCAGAAGGAAAAACTTATTTTATTTGTTCATTCTATTCCACCATTTGGTGGTAAAACTATTCTACTAAGGTGCGATTTAATGCAAGTTTTACCTGTTGTTCCACATGGGACCCGATTTACTTTAATTGAAAATTGCATCATTAGTTGGAAGGAATTTAATTCTTTTCACAAAGTTACCTTAACACAAAATATGAGAGCCAGACCAGAAAAAGTAGAATTTGTCGAATTTCATAAATAAACTTGGAAATGGTGAATTAAGAAATTATCCAGAGTTAGGTGATGACATTATTGAATTGCCACAACAAATAATTGGTTGTTTTGATAATTTAATTACTGATAACTATGGTAATATTCGTGAGAATATATTATCGGATCAAATTTTTAATTCCGTAATTTTATATGCTTATAATGTTTGGTGCAATGTTTACCTTATGCAATTATATTTAAAAAAAATGTAACTACAATTTATGGTTATTTTTTATTTAGGCTCTAGGTCATATATTAATTTAAGTAAAACTCCTTTGTTTTATTAAATTTTATTTTTTATTTAATATTTCGATCACCATCGGTTTTCTTCATCGGGAACTATAATTTTAAAATATTTTAAAAATTAAAAACATTAAGAAACATAATTAACATTATAAAAATTACATTAACATTTTAATTATCATCTTACTTTGAGTAAAGCCGTCTTTTTCTTTTAAAATCAAAAAGCTTACTAAATGTATGTTTGTTTATTTTTGTTTATATTTTGTTATTATATGTCTATACGTATGCGGGCAATTTTCTGTGTCTGTTTTGTAGTTCATTCTTATGTCCATGGGACTATTTTTTATGTGAAGCATTTCTAAAGGTGAATTCACCCGTTCGTTCTGCAGGAAATTTTCGTTGAGAGACAATTTTAGTTTACTGAGAGTTTGCTCACAGAAGATTCACCCGCGTCGAATAAATATTCTGTAGAAACAAAGCTACCATATGCAACAACTCTGTAAATGTTGTGTGTTACTTTTACAAGCCGGCAGCACAGTGGCAGTTGATTGCAATTTGCTTTGTTTTAAATTTAACAAATTTTTATAAAATAAAAAATACACAAATGAATAAAAGTTGAGTGCATGTTCTAATAGCTATTTTGTTAAATAAATATAAAAAATTTACAAATATACTCTGTATATTATTGTACATACATATGTACATATAATATGATGGGCAGCTCATTTCAATTGTGCATAAAAAATGTATATATCTGGCAGCTCAGTTCAATTCGTTCGGGACGATAATTACAATTAAACCAATTCAAGCAAAAATTGTTCCACACTAAATTTACTCTCTTTCTCTCACTCTCTCAAAAATAGAGACGTCAATCTACATATAAAAAAATCGTTCGGAACGTTCAGAACGAACGGGTGAATTCACCTTAAGCAGTATCTCTTTTTGTAATTGTTTTCTTGTTGTAATATTTCCACACTGTTTATATTTGGAGAATGCGCATTCATTGCACAGTGGGCTGCTAACGCTGTTTTTTGCTCTGTTGTTCCTTTTCTTGTTTTGTGATCTGACCACACATAAATCAGATCACATTATATATAAGTTAACAACAATTTTATTACTTACAATACATTTCTAGTTAAACCTAAAAACGAAACACAATAAATTCCAACTAAATTAAACTTAATGCATCTTGTTGATTTGTAAATTTGCTTCCCATAATGTTGTGACCCAATTGCGACTTACATTACAGTGTGTCGCAACTAATTAAGAAGAATTTTGTTGATAAATAAAATGCTGTATTTGTAACGTGCTAACGTTATGTCTGCTGCTTACCTGTTAAGTATTTCTACTTTTCTTTTACGAAATAAAACAAAAGCTTATTGTTAAGTCAGCAAAATATTTATGCGACTTAGAAAAGTCGCAGACAAGTACTCGAACATAACAAAAATAAAATTTAGTTGTATTTAACTGGCGCCCAACGGAAAAAAAATCCTGAAGTAGGATACTAACGAAAAATCCTAAAGTAGGATACCAACGAAAAAAACCAAAGTATAGTTAAAATAAAAATTACCAAATGAAATATAAAATGTGAATGTTACAAAAAGAAAACTTAGAATTTTGCAAGAATAAAATAATTACTTTTATTAAGTGAAAAAGTGATGTGTGTAAAAGTTTGTGACACTCAAGAAGAATTACCACAAAAAGCTCTCAGATAGTGTTATATCAAGCAGTATAAATGGAGATAGTGCTACTAGTAAAAAACTAACATTAAAAAATTATTTTATTAAAACAAAAGAATAGAATTCTCGAAAATATTAACTATGAAACAAAAAATAAAGTAAATAAACAAACAATTAAATTGAAAATACTAAAAATATTAAACATTAAAATTAAAAAGAATGCAACCAAAAATAACAACAACCAGAAGACAACCGAAAATAACAACAACCAGAAGATAACCAACGTTAACAATAACCAGATAACAACCAGCAATAGCGGGACTTGTTGCTCAAATATGTAGGGAACAGTGTAAAAGTATAGTAGAAAATATTTTAGATCTAAATGCTGACATTGTGGTAAGAGACCAAATCATAGAAGAACAGTATAGGCAAAATATTAATGACATGGAAAAGGTGCCTCATATTGTGCGTTGTCTGCGAGAAATTTCTGGCAATCATTCGGAATTCAGCTCTTGGAAAAAGACCATTGAACGAGTTCTGAAAATTTATGACTCACAAAATGGGACACCAAGGTATTTCGCTATCTTGAATGTGGTCAGCAATAAGATGACTGGAGCCGCTGACTCAGAACTTGAGTCTTACAACACTTCTTTGTGTTGGGAGGCAATATTACGTTGTTTCAAAAATTCACTACCCAGACAAAAGAGACATAACCACCTTGGAATACCAACTAACAATGCTCGTTCAAGGAAACTCATCAATACATGATTTTCATCAAGAAGTGTACTCACACTTGTCATTGATAATTAACAACGTTAGCTGCATAACTATAGGCAGAAAGCTATGAAGTTTTAATCCAAACATATCGCGACAAGGTTTTGGACACATTTATAAGAGGACTGAGAGGTGATCTCTCAAAACTCCTATGTATACGGGAACCAAATAGCTTACCCCAGGCATTACATCTCTGCCTTAAACTCCAAAATCAAAACTTCAGAACAGATCACGCCTTAAATAAAAATCCTAAGCCAAACACTAATAATCAAAATTATTGACCTCAAGCAATACCGGCATTTTTTCCGCAACCATCCATAATTCAAAGAAACAATCAACACACAGTGCAACATCTCAACCAATATACCACCCATCATCCAACCCATTATCCAAATCATTACCATAACCCTTATTTTTCACAATATAGTCATCTTAATAACAAATATTTTCAAAATGCACCACAATTTCAAAATTTCCAAAGACAAAACTACAATACTTTTCAAACACCCCCTGTAAGACCGAACGCACCAAAACCCGTAGCAAAACCCATCCCTATGGAAATTGATCAATCTATCCAAATTAGAAATGTCAACTACATGAACCGACCTAAACCCAGTGATAGATTCATGGGAAAAACACCTCTGCAACCATCTGTATCTCGGGAATAAAAAATGCAGAGAAACTACAACATCCAAACATATAATAATGACGTGGACGAAGAAATTCATTACAATCAACAAATGGAATCATATGAGTCCGAGAATAATCTAGAACCACTCGAGGAGTATAATAACCAAAATTATTTATACGCTAAAGACCATGAAACAGAATCTATTAACGAACAGGATCTCAAAGATATCCATTTTTTAGAACAAATTCGACTTTGCCGTATTTCGAAGCAAAGACAAGATACGGACAAATTCTCAAAATTTTAGTTGATACTAGCTCTAATAAAAACTACATCCAGACATCATTGATGAAGTTAGCCATTCCTAACGCAAAAGACTTTTTTGCAAATTCCGCCGGGGGAAAAATTCGTATATCTCACCATACTTTCATAAACCTATTCGGACTTAAATCTACAAACGTAAAATTTTTTGGTTTACCAAATCTCAAATCCCTTCATGCAATATTAGGCGTGACAGCCTTAAAGAATTATCGGCCGTTATCTATACAGGAAAAAGTTTGATGACTATTAAGGACAGTATAAAAATTAAGCTTAAACAACGTGTTTGAGAGAACGTCAACAATATTTCACAAACCTCAAGTAATATGCGAATAAGACAGAACCATATTTTTTTCCACAAATATTTATTTATTGTATCTTCAAAACTGAACTAGCAATAAGTATTCAAATCTTAAATATATGTAGATATAATAATTAGGCCCAACCAGTGTCGGACATAAATTTAGTGATAGTAATTAATAATACATAAATGTCGTGTTAAGCACAAAAATATTTTCAAAAAGTTTCATGTGGAGTGTTGCGTATTAAGGCCGTAGTATCCTTCTTTTTTAAGCGGATGTGTCCAGTAAAGTTCAAGATATTACGAGCAAGGGTATTAGGATGGGACTCGAGTTTTGTTAAACATTTGCCTGCATATTTTGCAATTTCAGCGGTCACAAGTGGCATATTTAAATCACGAAGTAAAATTGAATTTTTCATGTACCATGGAGCCGATGTTATTAACCTTAAAATTTTGTTTTGCATTCGTTGGATTCTCTCTACATTGGAAGCTGAAGCAGTGCCCCATAGCTGAATTCCGTAACAGCATATGGGTTTCAAAAGCGACTTGTATATTAAAAGTTTAGAATCCAGACTGAGGGTTGAATTTCTACCAATCAGCCAATGCATCTGAGTTAATTTAAGTTTTATTTGTGTCAGCTTAGAGTCAATGTGGTGTTTCCATGTAAGCCGTCGGTCAAGGTGTATACCAAGGTATTTCACCTGTGAATGTTGAGGAACAACTTGATTGTTGATTCGCATGGGGGAACAAGTGTCTCTTCGTAGGGTAAATGTGACATGAACACACTTTTGTTCATTTACTTTTATTCTCCATAAGTTCAACCATAGTTTCAACAGGTTAATATGTTCCTGAAGATAACGGGATGCCTCGTGAGGGTTTTCATGCCTACTAAGGCAGGCTGTATTATCGGCAAATGTAGAGGTGAGGATATTACTGCTTAAAGGCATATCACAGGTATAAACCAAATACAAAGCTGGCCCCAGTATACTTCCCTGTGGCACACCGGATGAGATAGTTTCGGGCACACTCATGAAGTCTCCTTCCACAACAGTGAACTTCCGGGCAAGAATGTAACTATCCAAAAGAGTTACTATATTTATTGGTAGATATGTCTTCAATTTTAAAATTAGGCCTTCGTGCAACACTTTATCAAATGCCTGAGAAACATCAATAAAGAGGGAAGAACAATAATTCTTTTCTTCAAATGTTCTTATGAAATGAACCAATCTATGACATTGTTCAATGGTGCTATGCTGACTTCTAAAGCCAAATTGATGGTCCGGTATATACCCATGATTAGTTAGAATTGGGGACATTTTTATCATGAGCAGCTTTTCGAAGAGCTTTGAAATTGTTGACAGTAAACTTATTAGCCTATATGACTCAGACTTGGTAAGATCTTTGCCCGCCCTTGGAATCATTTTGACCATGGCAAGTTTCCAGCTTTGTGGATAGTATTGCAATCGTAAAATGCCATTAAAAATAAATAACAGGATTCTAGAGCAACTACACTCGGCAAATCAACGCACCAGTACATGTGTTTGGGGTAAATACGTATTTTAAATGCCCAGCAAATATGTTACCTTTTTCAGTATTAGTTCTTGCCCAACCTCCGGTGGAAGTGCGCAGGGGTGGTTAGACTCAACGGGTGTTTTAAGTTTTTTAGCAGCGTGCCACAAGGAGTAACTAGATGCTGCTGTGACATCCAGACCTTCCAGATAGGTTTTAAGAAGTGCAGATTTTTCAGATGCAAGCAACTCTTGGAGTCGTTTAGTGCATTCTCTAAGTCTGATTTTATGATGGGGTGCTATTGACATTCCCTTCTAGCTCTTCTTTTTTCACATACGAGACGTTCAATATCCGCAGAATAAATTCTATTAAACCCAGTCTGCGGATGGGAGGTAGTGGCATATTTAGCAGCCTGTTTAATATTTTCGGTAAGATTGGCAATGTTAAATTCAATATCATCGGAAGTTCTCAGCTTGATGTTCTCCGTACAATGACTACTGATATATTTTTTGAACCCCAGCCAATTAAAATGATTAATCATCTTCACATATGGGTGAGGTAAGTCACTTCTTAGTGGGCTAAAAATTGTAACGATCGTGGGAGAGTGATCGGAGGAGAGATCATGAGAGCCTTCAACATGAATTAAATCCCTAGAGATATCTTTCATGACGCCAAAATCTATAACATCCGGAATTTTTTGTATGTCAGTAGGCCAGTAAGTGGGCTCCCCGCTCGAAATGCCATCTAAACCCATTTTTGAAACTGTGTTGAACAATGCTCGACCTCTAGGAGTAATAAGACGCGATCCCCAGAACGTATGTTTTGCATTGTAGTCCCCAGCTGCTACGAAACCAGGTCCAAGAGTTTTGTAAAAATCCTAGTATTGATCCACAGTGATTGAAAATCTGGGAGGGGAGTAAATTGATGATATCACGAGATTCGAACAAAAATTTTCGATGCAAATATTCGTTGCTTGTAGATGGTCTTCACAAATGTTCTCAAGAATATAGTGCTTGAGTCTTGACTTTATTAGAATTGGTGATCCTCCGCATGCTCTTCCTCTCGGGTCCTTTGTATCATATAAGGTGTAGCCACTCATTTTACAAAGGCTTCTCGGAGTCAAATGAGCCTCAGATACCAAAATTATATCAATATTTTTTACCGTGAGGAAGTGCCAAGTTCGTTTTTATGTTGGCGAATGCCGTTTGCGTTCCAGAAACATACTTTTAACGTGTTCATGGCTTGTTAACTAATGCTAGAAGCAGTGTGTTCTGCATTCGCAGCATTTCTTGCATCATGCTAGTCATATTTGTTGTAAAGTTGTTTATAGTTTGCACCAGATTATCAATAGTAGCTTCAAGGCTACTGAAATTAAAGCTTGCGTTTGCATTTGTTGTATTAATTAATGGTGACACTTTTTGCATGGGAACAGAGTTGATCTTCACAGCGTCAGCATACGATACTTGTGCAGAGATTGGTTGGGCCATAGGAGGATAAGTAGCGGAGTACGTATTTCCTGTTTGCGCTGGGGTTACTTTAGGCTTTTGACTCATAGCCTGTTTAACGAAAGAGTATACAGGACATCCTCTGTAGTTAGCAGTGTGACTACCTCCACAATTACTGCACTTTTTTGCCTTCTGGTCTTTAGACTTATTGCAAATGGCAGTCTCGTGCAATTCGCCGCACACAACACAAATAGTAGGTAATTTGCAATAAGTTTTCGTATGGCCATATTCTTGACAATTATGGCACTGTACGGATCCTGAACGCTTGTGTGGTTCTTCAACTGCGATTTTCCGGTATAACAGATATTTTAAATTATAAATTGGATGGGTCTCATTTTTCTTCAATTTTATATCATTTGGCTCCAGTTCAACACGAAATAAAGGTTGGGGGATTTTCTCCCTGTTTATTATGTTAGAGACATTCTTTACCTTAAATCTCTGGAGGATGAGAGCATCTTTTATTTCCTCAGGAACAACATAAGAATCTATGCCCTTCAATACGATCTGTATGCCTTTAGGGCAATTAAGCTGGAATGTGTAAAAACTTGTTTTATTTTTCTCAAATTCAGTAATCATTTTGGGGAAGTCTTTTTCATTATATATTTGAACTTTTGTTTCATCAATGTTAAAACATTTTATTGGAACTATGTGAAATGCCTTTTCACCAATGACAGAGATTAGTTTTTTAATAACTGTGTTTGAATTTTTTTGTCTCAGGTAGATTGGTGGTGGTTTTGAGGTTTTTTTTCGAGGATTCATCGGGTTTGTCGCTCTCATCTTGCAATATTTTAAAACGGTTTTGACGATTAGTTGAGGCTGCGTCGATATCCCTGGATATCTTGGGAACAGATGAGATCTTTGAAGAATTTGGGCTTCGCCCGCGCTTTACCACTGATATATCTGTCCATTCCGAGAGGCACCTTAGGTTTCTGACTACTATTGTGATAACTTAATTAAGTGATGAACACGAGCCTGGAGCGGATAATGAAGCTGACTTAAATAAAGATGAACTAGGCAATGGTAATGTTACCGAATCACTAGTTGGCATTGGAGTAAGCGAAGTTGATCGCTCGCGTAAAATTGGCTTTGCCGTTAGAAAAAGACTGTTGGGAGAAGAGCCCAAGCTCCGGGTATCCAATCGTAGATTCTAAACGCAAAGCACAAGATTTTTTTAGACAAATTCAATCATTTATTTCTTGTACTTAAACGTTAAAATTCCTGAAATTCACATTAATAAATTCACTAATTTTATGTAATTTTAAAAAATAGTTTTACAAAAAATTACTAACTTTTTCATATGGAAACCAAGAGCTATACTTCTTAAGTTATTAGTACAGTATCTTCTATTCTTATCCCGAACTGGTCTTTTATACGAGCAAAAATGAACTTTTTAAATACCGCGTGGAAATACTTAAGTAAAAAATACAAATTTAGAAATGCGAGTTAAGCGATAAGTAACAACTAAAGTGCAATAACGATTACCGATAATTAGTAATACATTGTAGCGATTAGACGGTGGCGCTAACAAAGACTATCATCCGATTTTTTGTTTTTATTGTTTGCATTAAGAGCTTCAGAACTCACAGTAAAATAGGCATTTCTGCCGTTAGAACTCACTTCACAATTGTTTGTTTTTGAGGTACTCATGCAGTCACTTTGTTTGCGGTTTTTGTTTTTTGTTTTTGTTGTTTCAGATTATACGAAAAATATTATTAATGCAAATAAAATTTAACAAAATCAGAACTTATTACGAATCAGTACTTATTACGAATATTTTTTTGTTTGTATTTTTGTTTGTTTAGTATGTAAAAAAAACTCCGCTAACACGTCTGTTCACTACGAAGGTTCAACAGAACCATATGACAAAAGAACAACAACTAAAAATTGCAAAATTACAACACAATACCCAAACCTTTTGGTCGAACATAACGAGCATTTGACCTATAAAACTAGAGTGGAGGGCAAAATAAGAACAATAACGGATAATCCCGTTTATTCTAAATGCTATCCCTACCCAGCACATCTCGAAGACGTGGTAGAACAACAAGTTAAAGAATTACTTGACCAAGGCATTATTAGACTATCTAAATCCCCATACAACTCACCAGTTTGGGTTGTCCCCAAAAAGATGGATGCCTCGGGTGAAAAAAAGTAGAGAGTAGTTATTGATTACCAAAAACTCAATACAGTTACGGTACCAGATCGGTACCCAATACCCGAGATAAATGAAGTTCTATCGCAATTGGGAGAAAATAGATTTTTCACGGTGTTGGATCTCAAGAGTGGATTTCACCAAATTCCCCCAAGGGAAAGAGATATCGAGAAAACGGCATTTTCCGTCAACAATAGAAAATACGGGTTTACTCGTCTCCTATTCTGGTTGAAAAACACGCCATCTATCTTTCAGAGATGTTTGGATGATGTCTTAAGAGAGCATATCGGAAAGATATGATATATCTATATCGATGATATCATTATATTCAGAAAAACCGAACAAGAACACCTCGAGAACATCAGAAAGATTTTTAGTACCTTAGAATCAGCTAATTATACAAATAAAGAAATAATTCTAAATTTTAATGCAGAAGCAATAGAAGCATTTAATAAGATAAAGAAAACATTGGTTTCTGACGATGTAATGCTATCATACCCTAATTTTGACAAAGAGTTTCAGTTGACAACGGACGCTACCAAGTACGCAATCGGCGCAGTGCTAGAACACGTAGGTAGGCCAAGAATGTTCATTTCAAGAACCTTGAGCAGAGCCGAAGAACATTATGCTATGAATGAAAAAGAAATCCTAGCAATAGTGTGGGCGCTCAAGAGTTTCAGAAGCTACCTCTATGGAGCAGTACGAATAAAGATATTCACGGACCACCAACCATTAACAAACGCTCTTTCAAATAGCAATACTAATAGCAAGCTTAGAAAGTGGAAAGCAACGCTAGATGAATACAATTATGTATTGCAATATAAGCCCGGAAGAGCAAACGCGGTGGCAAACCAGATCCCTCTCAAAATAGATTAGAACAGATTTTTGGAAAATATCTTAAGCCATCAGTGACAAACTGCGTTAAGACCTCAGATGTAATTCTGGGTAAGTCACAGCAAATATTCTCTAAGCGTTTTCATAATTGTAAGGTTCTCTACACAAGAAAAATGGTGACTGATGTTCAGGACGAATCAACACAAGAATTTTAAATAATAAATGAGCACAACAGAGCTCATAGAAGTGCAGAAGAATATAAAACACAGCTCTTAGAAAGATATTATTGTCCTCAAATGATGGCAAAGGTTAAGAGAATAACAAGGGCTTGTAAAATCTGTAAGGAAAGTAAGTACGATCGCCACCCCAGTAAAATTGGAATTTCTGAAACACCTATTCCACAATACCCTGGACAAATTGTCCATATCGATATTTTCATTACGGAGAAAAAAATCGTTTTAACATCAATTGATAAATTCTCTAAATACGCTTAGGCTAAATTATTGAAGTCTAGAGCATCTCAAGATATAAAAAAACCATTGAGAGAAATTCTTTTGACATTTGGAATGCCGGAAATCGTCGTGAAGGACAATGAAAAATCTTTCAACTCTGTGGCTATAAGATTCATGTTAGAAAATCAATTCAATATTAAAGTATTCAAAACCCCTCCTTTCGCCAGCTCAACTAACGGTCAGATAGAAAGGTTTCATTCGACATTAACAGAGATAATGAGATGCTTTAGAGCGGAAAACATTCACCAGACCTTTTCAGAGCTCCTCTATAAATCTCTTCCCGAGTACAATAACTCCCTTCACTCTACCGCACTCAAGAAAGCATCAGAAATATTCCTCAGTAAACGTACATCCACTGAACCCGATAGATACGATAAAGACAGACAAAAGATAATTGAAAGACTAAAGAAAAAACAAGCCAGAGATTTCATAATAAGAAGAGGTCTCGACATAAAGATTACGAGGTAGGCCAGGAAATTTATGTCAAGGTTAGTAAGCGATTAGGGACCAAACTATCCAAAAACTATAAAAAGGAAATAGTAAAAGAAAATAGGAACACTACTATTTTAACTAATTCAGGGAAAATTTTTCACAAATATTAAAAATTAAATCATTTTACAGCATCCAATAAATCTGCGTTAATGCAGAAGTCGAAATAGTTGATTACTCGTCATCCCACATTATAAAAATAAACAAAGAAATAGCCAAAATACAATATTCACCATAGTCCATGTAATAAAAATTGAAGAGTACAAAGAATTTCTAACACTACGCATGCATTCATTAATCATAACATTCCAAGGTCCCACAACAAATATCCTCTTCTTATCCACGAACTACAGCACACTATCAATATCCTAGAAAAAAGATCTATAGATGCAATCGGAACAGATTGTAAGTACATAGCAGGTACACCTGACCACAATGACTTCCAGGTGTTAGCGAATAATATAGCTGATTTAAATCAAAACAATAATAAACAAGTAGTTATTAATGAGTCACTTAACAAGAGAATAAATAATTTAACGGAAATTTTAAAAACAATAGGAAACCAAATTAGAAAAAATGTCTATTTATAAAATGAAATAGTAATTAATTTGCAAACCAAGATTAGACTAGTAAAAGACGAACTGTGTCGGAACTAAATATATATATGTATAAATATATATATGTATATATATATGTATATATATATATATATATATATATATATATATATATATATATATATATATATATATATATATATATATATATATATATATATATATATATATATATATATATATATATATATATATATATATATATATATATATATATATATATATATATATATATATATATATATATATATATATATACTTATATATATATATATACTTACTTATATATATATATATATATATATATATATATATATATATATATATATATATATATATATAAGTATATAAGTTAAATAAAACTAAATTTTATTTTTGTTATGTTCGAAAAGTCTAAGCCAATGGTTCTTTATTTTAATTAAATATTTTGCTGACTTAACAATAAGCTTTCGTTTTATTTTGTAAAAGAAAAGTATAAATACTTAAAAGGTAAGTAGCAGACATAATGTCAGCACGTTACAAATACAGCATTTTATTTATAAAAGAAATTCTTCTTAATTAGTTGCGACACACTGTAATGTGAGTCGCAATTGGGTTACAACATTATGAGAAGCAAATTTACAAGTCAACAAGATGCAGTAAGTTTAATTTAGTTGGAATTTACTGTGTTTCGTTTTTAGGTTTAACTAGAAATGTATTGTAAGTAATAAAATTGTTGTTAACTCTTCCGCCCTCAGATTAATTGTCCACAATCAAAAAGAGGGTATTTGAATAATCTTTGATATTGGTGGTCCTCTGGAATCATTGTTACTGTGTAACCTTGGAGGTTTCTCTGGAGCTACCAAAGTAAAACGATTACTTTGAGGTAGGTTATCTGTTTCAATCTCTTACTGTTCTTGTGAAAACTTTTAGTAAAATTATTGAAACGACGATAACTAAGAACATTCCAGATATTGTTTATTCTCCAATTATTAGACGTTTTTGTACAGTTGTTATAATATCTGTATTATTGATTTGGAGTTCGTTAAGCGTTTTCAGAGATAAAAGATTTAGTCGGCTTTCTTCAAAAAGTGTAAGCTGTACTGAGGCTGGCATAAGTTGCAAACTTGAAGCTTGCCAGTTGCTAAAAGTTCTATTGTCAACCCTAATGGTTGTGTTGTGAAATTTAATTAATATTGTTCCCGAAATATTATAGACTTCTTTATTTATAAAGATTGAACCATTGTAATCGTTCAAAAGTAATACTGCCGAATCAATTAACAAAATTTCTTTAAAATTTTTTTCTTTTATTACTGGTCTTATAACAAAATTTTTATAGCTTTAATTTTTCGTTATTGGGATTTTAATTAAATATAATATTTCCTTTTTTATATTATTTATTACTGCTACTGCCTCTTCTGGGCTTGGAAATTTTACTTGTTCTTCCTTTAGTGTTTTCATGGCAATTTTAATCTCATTCTTGTTTAATAAAAATGGGTTTACAATATTTAATTTTGCCCATAAAATTGCAAACTCAACATTCATTAACTCGTCTTTTACTAGTCTAATCTTGGTTTGCAAATTAATTACTATTTCGTTTTCTAAATAGAAATTTTTTCTAATTTGGTTTCCTATTGTTTTTAAAATTTCCGTTAATTATTTATTCTCTTGTTAAGTGGCTCATTAATAACTACTTGTTTATTATTGTTTTGATTTAAATCAGCTATATTATTCGCTAACACCTGGAAGTCATTGTGGTCTAACAATGAGCTTGGAATGGGTAATTTAGTTTTAATAAGCCTTCCAAAGAATAAACATAATGGTGAACGTTGCATATCCCGTAAAGGTGTCGTATTGTACTCTAAAATTCGACACTGATATGAACTGAGTTCTTCTGTTTCATAACACCACTTTAATATGTTCTTCTCTATTGCAACACCTTTTTCCGCTAAGCCATTGCTCTAAGGATAGCATGGGTTTGAAAATCTAAGTTTAATGGTGTCGCTAACAACTAATTAGAATAAACATCTATAATTGCTATAAAATCTTTTCCGACACATTTAAATAAATCTACTGCAGCTACACGAAAAGGATGGCTGACTTCCTAAACGCATGTTGCTTCGTAATAATACATTGCAGCGTATTCCTAAATGCAACCCAAAATTTTTTTACAATGTATTTTGTTCCCATTTGCATCACTCTTGTAGTTAATACGCAAGAAAAAGCAAAAAAAGCATCCAAAAAAACGTAGATGCAAACAAAATGAATACAACACGCGGTTCAATGGCGACGCAGGAAGATAAGTAAGCGGTTTTCTTATATTTTAATATATGTTCTATGTTCACTCTTTTATCTTAATTTTTAATTAAAGTAAAAAATGGTTTTGTGTAAACCATTTAATAGTAATAAACACAGAAGTTTCTAAAAAATTAAAATAAATTAGCTAAGTAAAAAAATTTAGTGCATCAATTGTTTGTACAAAGCCTTGTTTTTAGTATCATTTTTGATACCCGTGTTTCTTTTTCCAATAAAATATGCTCTTCTGCCATTGCACGCTTTATTATGAATGATATAATGCATATAAATGTTCCTAAACGATGTAACGGTTGCAAATCAACAGTATGCAAAGTATTAAAAAAGCACATACACAATGTATCAACTAGGTATTTATACTGTATTGATACATTGTAAATATACGTTTAGCAATTCAGCCGATATTTTGGCGATTCCTCCTGTATCAATGGCTCTTTATGATTATTGCGACGGAACTTTTCACAGACTTCACAACTTTTTACTTCTGCTTTTATTTGATGACCCATCCCTGGCTATTAATATAGTCCCCTTGCGCGAGCCAGAATTTTCTCAATACCGAGAGTCGTGCTATACAACCACTTAGTAATTTTCCCTTGCAGCTTGTCTTGTATCACCAGTCTGCAATCAACCAACAATAATCCGTTCTCCACATGAAGCCTAGATTTAAGCTTGTAAAAATGTTGACCTATATCGTTCAAATGATGATAGATCGGCCACAACAATAGCCAATTCATTCCTTGACAATGTTCTTGAAGCAAATACAATATGGTGCCCTTCTTGAAATAAAACAGATCCCAGTCCATCCTTGGATGCATCTGTCTGAATTCTTACAGCCAATTTAGGATTATAAGCAGCCGGAACTGATTGCCTCGATATAATGTCTAACAAATCCCTAAATTCCTTTTCATGTTTCTCATTCCATAATTTTTCCCTAATTTTATTATACGATATAGTGTTTCCCATAAATTCTACAGTGTTCTTCCGATATTGTATCTTTCTAGGATTAAAATTAACATTATTCTCCCTTGCCCGTTGTATTATCATTCCAAGTACATTATCATGCTCTTCCTGATCCCTTGCTGCGATCAAAATATCGTCAAAATAAATGTAAACTCCAGTAATATTTCCAAAAATCTTGACTATAGCCCTCTGAAACATTTCAGGTGCACAGCTCAAGCTAAAAGGCAACCTATCAAATCTGTACAAACCAAATGGGGTCATAAATGTTGTCAGATCCTCCGATGCTCTATCTAAGGACATATGCCAAAACCCACTAGTAAGATCAATAATCGTAATAACCCTTGCATCTGTCATGCCAGACGTTAGACCCTTAATGGTAGGAATAAGAAAAGGTTCACGCCTAATGCACTCATTTAGTGGCCTTGGATCCAGGCAAATGCGTAAACTGCCATCAGACTTTTCCACTATCTGAAGATTTATAACCCAATCAGTTGGATAATCAACTATGGAAATTATCCCGTCCTTTAACATCCTATCAAGTTACATTTTCAATCTGTCCATTAATGCGTGTAGAGTTCGGTTCTTATAGTGCAACACAGGTTTTGAGTTCTCTTGTAAATAAATCTTTTATTTCCTCGGAAATCTGCAGTATCCTTGAAACACATCATTAAACTTTCCTATGAAAACTTCCGACTCCTCCGGCAAGTTGATTCTATCAACATCCACCCGCTTACCCAATCCCAATTCAATACAACTATCCAATCCAAGTATAAGCTCAAATTTACCGTCTACAACCAGAAATAATATTTGCCTCTTTTTATCCGACTCCAAATCATTACAACATAATCTCACAGTACCAAAAATATTTACTCTATTGTTACTATAATCATAAACAGAGAAGGAATTATTGTTGTTGTTTGACTGATGTCTTCTTCTCGAAGGGCAAAAATGTTTGCGCCTGTTGCCTTCTTTGGTGCTAGATTCCGCTGGTGGTGGTTGAAAAAAAAGACTTCTGATGATGGGGTGGGTTTTTTCTCAATAGTTTTAATTTTTTTTCTTTCTTTTTTTGTATTGAACAGGTTTTGTTAGTAAAACATAAATTTTAGAACAAATGATAATGAAACATAAATTTGTAAATTTTTTTTCTGAATTTATATTTTATTTGTTATTTTTTGGTTGCGTTCTTAACCCTGCGAGTTCCAAAAGGGAAGAGAAATCGCTTTTCGCATCTCCAAGGCCCAGAAGCTGTTGACGCCGACGAAAACCTACACAATGTTGGCCGGCTAATTTAGGTAAAAAGAGACAGTTGCCAGATTGCCTAATTAGGGCACCACAGGACAGCTATCCTGTAGTAGCACAAGACAGTCTAATTTGCGTCGTGGCGTCAACATCACAGAATATTATACAGAATACCCAACTTTGACGTTTAAAAAGGGTCCAAATCAGACTTTTACCAGTCAGGGAAGAGTGAGATAGGAAATAAAATTAATAAGGGTGATACAATGTACTAAAGGCAACAGTTATACATCACAATTGCGAACATATGTTTGAAAAAGTTTAAGATTTTGTTTTGTTTTTTGTGGGGTGGAAATTTATAAAATTACATTAAAAATGTAATTAAATAAATAATATAAAATATAAGTGCAAAAAAATTTATGTGCAAAGTGGTGTAAATGTGTTTCCAACTATAGCAATAGTGTACAATGTTAATGCAAGAGTTGGAAACAATAAATTCAGAAATATGTATCTGTGCGTAAAACAATAGGCAGTGAAAAACTGCAATAGTGAAAATGAAAATGTTTCCAACTATAGCAATAGTGTACAATGTTAATGCAATAGTTGGAAACAATAAATTCAGAAATATGTATCTGTGCGTAAAACAATAGGCAGTGAAAAACTGCAATAGTGAAAATGAAAATGTTTCCAACTATAGCAATAGTATACAATATTAATGCAATAGTTGGAAACAATGAATTTAGCAATATCTGTTTGCGTACAACAATAGGCAGTGAAAAAAAGCAATCAATAATGAAAATGTACACGAAGTTAAATTAGTCTTATAAACTTAATATATATATGTATAATAAAACTTAATATTAATTTATGTTTCGTTGATTGCCATTCTATAATTACAGCAATTACGGCGGTGTTGAAAAAACGAAGATGTTTTGCATGGAAACTCTGCACCGGATTTGGACATTTGCAGCTATTACTCTGTGACTGGCACAAAGATGGCAAAAGGTAAGAAAAATATGAATTGATATATTGATAACTTTGTTAACCATAATTTTTCTTATCTCATCGTAGTATTGTAAGGTGCATTTTCTTGGTCGCCAACAGTTAGAGCAAAATATGGCAAGGGCTGAACAATGTTTATAATAAGTCCTATTTATTCCATATCGAATAAAAGTCTTAAGAGAAATTTATGTTAATGCATTTATTTAAAATAATTAGTGTATAGTGTATAATACAAAAATATTGTTTAATTGAATATTATTTTTAAATTTTCATTTCCATATCAAATAAATCTTAAAGAATGCATTTATTTTAGTGTATAATACAAAAATATTGTTTATTTTTATTAATTTTGTTAATTTATATATTATTTATACATTGAAAAGGTAAAAAGAAAATATGAAAAATTAAAAAGAAACAATAATTATATTAACTTGCAATGTGTTTGTAATTTATTGGAAAAATATAGTTATAATATACTGTGTTATTAGATTGCTACCAGTTATTGTTGTTTTACATGGATGAATTAATTACCTAAAGGACGAAAAACAAAACCTGTAAGGAAAGAAATATATTTATATTATTACATATTTTATGTATGTAAGCTGCAGTACAATACGAACATACATATAAAATGTAATACGAACAAACATGTAAAACAATAGGGGAAAAATTTTACAATGCAACTTACTTCCGTGAAATTAGGCACAACAGTATAGGAAACTGAAATTTAATAAAAATGCTTATGTAAGTACTTGATTTTTTTTCGACCTTATCTGGTCTAGATCCATCATGTTTTGCTATAAACAGCATCACCTCTTGTAGGATGTGACTATTAGTCACGCATGATGGTCTTGAGTAAGGAGAAGCTATTAATGCATTTACATTTTATTTTCGCTGCACTTACTCCTGGATTATGATAGAATTTTTATCATTGCTTCAATCCTCGATGCCGTCCCAGGAAACAAAAAGCGGCAAAAGTGCTATTTAAACGAAATACAATTTCAATATTAATTCAATTCAATATTATTTCTATAATCTTTTTGTTTGCTGGGATGAAATAAGAAAATAATAACAATATAATAAAGTATATAAATAATGTATATAAATGAGCTTAAACAACAATGTACAAGTCGGAGTTTTCATTTTTTGGAACAGCATGTTTGGGTATTCTGCCCCCAAAAATGAACTCTGCCGAAAAATGCCGATCGCATGCATAAAGCCGTTTCACGGTAGATTCTATACCTAATAAATGACACCATTCGGAGCGTCTATAATGAAAAAGCAATAATATATATTATCGCATTTCCAATTCCATAAAATTAAACAAATATCAACAAAATTAAAAACAATCCGTTTTTTTTAATTTTTAAGCTTAAGGTCTTTTATTTCTTTAAACAATTAAATTAAAAATAACAATCAATATTTCGATACTCATTGAGTATCATCTTCAGGACAATTCTCTTTTTGTCCTGAAGATGATACTCAATGAGTATCGAAATATTGATTGTTATTTTTAATTTAATTGTTTAAAGAAATAAAAGACCTTAAGCTTAAAAATTAAAAAAACGGATTATTATAAAATAGGTCAAAAAATATAGATACATTATTAAAATTAAAAACAAATATAATTTCAACAAATATGTACATATATACACATACCACAAATATAAGCTGATGATTATTTTTTAAATGAAACTTGTACATCGTCTTTAACTACTGCAAACTTAAATCAATTATTTTTCTTCACAAATTTCATTTAAGAAATAATCATCCCTTAAATTTATATTTATGTATATGAAATATTACCACCACATAAAGTTTTACACGTATACGTTAGGTACATAAGAAAGTAACACATTTGTACATTGGATAACAATACAACTAAGTATATCCAATGTGCAATGTATATTCCTCCAGCAAAGATTTATTACATTGGATAGCAATACAATTCCTTCCAATGTACAAAGTCTTCTGGCTTGTACCACGGATCACAACTAAACTCACACACGACACTTATTTTGACTATGAACTTACCTGGTAGGATTCCTCGGGAAAATGTGGAGTCTCGCTCCTGCTGGGCATCCCATAACACAACGTCGGCTCCTAAAAAACAATAATACATTATGTAATTCTACCTGAAAGGAAGGATTCTTTCAATACTTACATTTTTTCCTCTGCTTATTTTTCCCCTTGTACACCTAAATAAGTATGGATGTATTGACAGTTTAGTTTTTCTTTAGCATTTTTTTGCTGTCAATAATTTGGCGCAAATTTTTTTTCTTTTAATTTGCGCCAAATTCCTTTAAACACTTGAATAAAAAAAATTTTTATTTGCTTATATTTTTTTTCAATGCACAAAATTAACATCAAAATGTAAACATTAACAACTACTCAAGAGAGAGATAGCTATATGAAATCGAATAGTTTAGCTATCCCTTACTCGAGCAAGTGTTAACGTCAAACGAGTTGTCATGTCTACTTAGTTTATGGTCAACATACCGCCCGCATTGCAACAATATTGCAAAATTTTTATTATTATTCAAAAAGAGACAAATTCAATTTATAAAACAATTTATAAAACAATTCAAAACGATGGTAGAGGGACAACGTTGTTCGGACGGATTTCACTCGGCAACCTAGCTCTTTAGCCTCCTTCAGCGTTATTGTAAACTGGCTACTGAGGGGTCGATCAAAGTTCTGGTCCAATACTCCCTCTTGTCTGGCCCAGCCCGAACTCGAATGAGTGCGGTCATCTGGACCAACACTCGATCCGCTGGCATGGGATGCAGTAAGCTGTTGTAATCCTGCTGGCATCGATCCACAGCCTTACATTGGGCCAAGATGTGTGACTGCGCCAGGCAATTTTAGCACAGGCCCTTTTGAGCAACGACATGTACCTTTTTTCAACCGGTAGGACCACAAACCAGCAGCATGAAAACGGTTGCACAGCGGGCATCGAAGTCCGGGTTGAAATTTCCCTTACTCATCGTGATCTAGAAGTATATTTGTAGTTGTGTGATAAGATATACAGTTTAGTAGAAAATAAAATATAGATACGGTAGCAAAGTCTCATGAGACACAGCTGGGCAGAACGACTAATTCGTGAATCTGTCGAGCGATAACTTCCGTTTGAGTTCTCAAATCAGCTACCCGGCTCTTGTTGTCGGTACCTCTGTAGACTTTTATGATACGCCCTAAACGCCATTCTGTGGGATACCCTGGCTCATTTTTTAGGACTACCAGGTCATTTTCTTTTAGGTCAGCTTGAGCGAATTTCCACTTGTAACGCTTATGTAGCTCCTTAAGGTATTCCTCCTTCCAACGACGGCACATTTCTTGGTGGAGAGCCTTTATTCTGCGCTAACGATTTGTGATACTAACGGAAGAGCATAATTCTTCAGGTTCGGCGGGGGACAGAACAGAACAGTCTATCAGAAAATGCCCTGGAGTAAGGACCGATAAGTCTTCTACGTTTTCAGACAAGGAGCTAAGAGGTCGCGAATTGAGACACGCTTGAATTTGCGCTAAAAGGGTGGAAAACTCATTCATTCATTTGTCCTGCAGCCTTCTTAAAATGGGCTTTGAGACTCTTCACGCTCGCTTCCCATAATCCTCCCATGTGAGGAGCCGCAGCTGGGATAAAACTCCATTCGAGGCGCTGATGGCCATATTTTTTGACTGCCGAGTCACGTAGTTCCTTCACGTGTTGGCTAAATTTTGTTTTTAACTCTCTAGCAGCTCCTACAAAATTTCGGTCATTATCAGAAAATATACGGCTTGGACAGCCACGCCTGGCAATGAAACGAGTAAGGGCAGCTAAAAACACATGAGTGGACAAATCGCTTACCGCTTCGAGGTGAATCGCCTTCGTGGAGAAACAAAGAGGCGCACATACCCTTTGGTGATTCGACTATATCGACCCGTAAAACTTTTTATTTCAAATGGGCCCGCGAAATCGAGGCCTGTATTGGTAAAAGAGCGACTCACAGTGATTCTTTCTTCAGGCAGAGGTGCCATAATTTGACATTGAAGCTTTTTCCGATGGAGAACACAAATTTTACAGTTATGAATGACCGTCTTGATGAGATTTCTGGCTTTTATTATCCAGCATTTTTGACGGACGTATGCCAATATAATAGGATGTCGTTCGCTATATGATAGGTAACTGGAAGAGCTAAGACGACCATTAGAGCGTATGATATTCTGTTCATCCAAAAAGGGTGTCAGAGTTAACAAAGGGCTATGGGAGTCGATTTTCTTTTTAGATCTTAGACAGTTGAACTCATTCGGAAACCAAAACCAAAACTGGGACAAAGAAAAAATCCGATTTCTTACAAAGCCTCTATCTCTTACGCTTTTCTGTGTTTGTGAGAATAAAAAACCTAAACATATACGCTATCACATGATATGCTCTGGGCAAACTTGAGAAACGCTTCAGTATGTCCTCTTTGTCGTCAGATCTAGCAACGAAAGTTTGAGTTCTTTTCACCTTTTCTTCTGTGTTGAACTCAGGAGGCTCTTCAGGCCAAAAGGTTTTTTCAAGACACAGCCAATCTGGCCCGATCCACCAAATGTTGTTTCCACACAACTCTGCTGGATTCAGCCCCCGGGTTGCTAGATCGGCAGGATTACCATTGGATGACACATGACACCAGTTCTTATTTCCGACTTTTTCTAAAATTGTAGCCACTCTATTGGCCACGAAGGTTTTCCAAATACAGGGTGGTTTTCGTAACCAGCCCAGTACAATTATTGAGTCGGACCAGAAGTAAACTGAATGTGAGCTAAGCTTCAAAGCGGAAATTACATTTTCAACTAAGTTTGCTAATAAAACTGCCCCACATAGCTCTAATCGTGGTAAGGATGGCCTTTTCACTGGAGCCACTTTTTCTTACACACAAGTAAATTTGTGCAAATTTTGTTTTCAAAACTCACTCGTACGTATACTGATGCCGCATATGCTAACTCAGATGAGTCACAAAAGCCGTGAAACTCTATTTGGCTACCAGGTGCATATTGCAGCCATAGTTGCAGTTTTATACTTTCAATGTCTTTATAATTAGAAACAAAATTTTGCAATTTTTGTAGAGCCATTGGTCTTATATATTCATCCCATCCTATCTTATCGAGCCACATTTGCTGCATTAGAACTTTCGCTGTAATGATTACAAACAGTCCAGCAATTATCGACAGGACTTCTCTTTTAGTATAGGCTTTAACTCAATTTTTACCGCAGTGAAGAAAAATATATCATCTGCTGCATTCCAGTGGATACCTGACGTTTTTGTGGTACTTTTATTATCGAGCGACAAAAAGGAGGAGTTTAATAAATACTCACTGGGCAAATCTTTCAAAATTTGTTTTGAGTTAGATGTCCATTTACGCAACTCGAAACCTCCCATATCAAGTATGCCAATTAATTGGTCACGCGCCGCTAAGGTATCAGAAATGGAATGAGCACCAACTAGAGCATCGTCGACATACATACATTCACGTAAAATTCGAGAATTGAAGAATAGTTCTCAGGGCCAGATATGGGGCACAGTTTACGCCGAAAGCGACCGTTTTTAGTTGGTAAACTTCAATTGAACTATTTTGTGAACTACGAAAGATGGTTCTACCATTATTTGCCGATACGTTTTTGCTATATCAGCATTGAAAACAAACTGAAAAAATCGCCATTTTAGAACTAAATTGACTATTTCAGCTTAAAAAATAGGGCCAGTATACAACAAATCGTTCAAGCTTCTGCCGCTAGGAGTTGTACTAGAAGCATTAAACACGACTTTTGTAGTTGTACTATCTGGCTTAAAAACGCCATGATGGGGTAAATAATAACGATATATGTATTTCTTCACATAGTTTATCCTCATCTGATAATATTCGCCTACGAGAAACTTCTTCTAACTCCAAAAATTTTGTCAACTGATCGTCAATTGAGACCTTTGTAAAGTGTGACATCGTAACGACTCGTGGAGAGATACTGGAGGTTGGACCAGTTACAATCCAGCCGAAAATAGTTTCTTGAGCCACTAGAGACTCAAAAACACCATGTCGAACTCCACCACGAAGAATTAGCGGATAAAGATCACCTCCAAGTAAAAGATCCACTTCTTCGCTTGTATAAAAATTTGGATCTGCATAATCTGGTTTCGGTAAGCCCCAATCCTCTGAAGGTGTAAAAGAGTGTGTTGGTACATTACCAATAACTCGCGGAACCACAAGAGCTTGAACATTCAAGAGACACATTCTGATCGAAAAGCGATACAATTACGAAAGTCGCCATTTTCGTGGATTTACTTATTACTTCTCCGCCTAAGCCTGTGACCTCAGCTGAGGTCGGGGAAGTGGGCAACTTTAATAATTTTTGTATTTTTTCAGAAACGAAACTCTCATCAGAACACGGGTCAATAAGAGCTCTAACTTTATATTTCGAACAAAAACTTAAAATGTGTGCCCAGGCAGTGGCTAACATAACCTTTTCTGCAACTGTAGTGTGGTGTGCTTGGACTATGTCGGAAGTATTAATGGACTGTATTCGCTCGACTTTATTTTGATTTCCGCCATAGTTTGTTTTGCTTCTATTTGTCTGCAAAAAATCTTTATGCATAAGTGTATGATGTTTTTTGTTACACTTGGAGCAACCATTTGGACTACTGCAATCACTGTATAAGTGGCCTATAGTAAGGCAATTGAAACAAAATCGAAACTTTTTTAAAGTAGAAACACGATTTTTGTAGTCCATATTTAAAAACTTGTTACAAGAACTAATTTTATTGTTCTCCTTGCACAATTCGCATTGCATTGGCTCCACTTTTGTATGATGGGTCTTAAATTGCTTTATTTTTAATGAAGTCTGAGATTTACTATTACTAGAAAAATTTTGCGAGCTACTAACATTATTGTTCGACGTTATATCAGAAACACTTTCAAGAGCAAGAAATCTATCCGTTAAAAAACTATTTAATTCCTCCCATTTGGGAACCTCCATTTTATTTTTAACCGATTGCTCCCAAAGATTTAGAGTACATTCTGAAAGATGTATTGAGCATTGAAAAACAAAAATTGGGTCCCATGTGCTAATATCTACATTATATAGCCTTAACACTGCCATGCAGTTATTTATCTCCCTTTGGAGCCTTTTAATTTCTGCCGCTTTGTCCTGTGAGCATTGGGCTAAATAAAACAGTAACTTCAACTGGCTATTTATTAGCACACGTTTATTCTCATATTGGGACTTTAGATTATTCCACGCTATTTCAAAATTGTCATCTGTTAGAGCAATGTTTCTATTAAATAGGTAAAACAATTTTTCAACAGTGCTAAGTCTATTGTTATTTATGTATATTGCTGTGAACATATCTCTAAATGTAGGCCACGACACATAGCCCCCATGGAAAACACCAGTATCACAGGGAGGCACGGCTAAGAACTTCTCATATTGGAAACCATTGAGTCACGCGCAATTATTGGTTGTTCAGTAGAAGTTTGTTTAGCCTTTGCCAGAATATTCAGACACCAAATGTAAGCTTTCTTAGCCTGCTGTTGTTTTGTCTGGACCGCAACAAGTTTCTTTTTCTTTTCTACAGTTTTTACTGTACACTCCTCATTAAATTTTTTACACATAGCCCATGCCTTATCTAATTCGCCTCTTTCGAAATCAGGGGAGTCTTAAAGGAGTCTCGAGGCCAATTAACTTCTCTGCCGTACGTATATACCTCTCAACAATCGACATATTGTACTATATTTGAAAGGTATATATGAAGTCGACAAATAAAGAGACACTTTCCAAAACAAAATTAAGGATGACAAAAGCGAATATTGTTTTCAGCAAAAAATTATAAAAACCAGAAAAGCGCGTCACACGAACAACAAAGTTTTTTCAAAAGGTCACTCAATGACAAAAAGGAACGCCAACTCGAAAAAAAGGTGGACGACAAAATATTCGATACAGTATAATACTAACAAAATGTATGTGTAACTGTTTCCCCAAATATCAAACGTAAAAGTCACCTTGTACTAGACCGCGTTGCAATTCTTTAATTGTTCAAGGTGACCTAACCTCACATTTACCGATCCATTTACTTTTTTTCCTGCAATCACAAATTTCTTTGTCCAATTTGTCCGACTTGCTTCTACCAAATTTATTCTAAAATAATGTTTATTACTTAAAACCTTTCCTCTTGTCTTCACATTGTCAACAGACATACCTTGAATATCGCTCCAATCAATATTCCCAATTCCCGGCTTATTGCTAAAGCGCCCACCTTTGTTGTAGGTATTGTTTTTGTTGCTGTAGTGGCTTTCATCTTTCGTTGGACTTCTTTGGAGTTGTTTTTCCCCTTGAGGGCACATCCTGGCATAATGGCCAACCTTTAAACAGATACGACAAGCAATATCTTTCGCCTTGCATTCACTTATACATATGTTTTGGAAACCAAGCATTTGCACAATTAAATCAAAAACGTTTGGTTGAATCAACTACAGCAATAGACTGAGCGTTTATATTAACTTATAGACTTGCTATAATTGGTGCTTTTGCTTCCAAAATGCTTTTATTAAGACTGCCAGTCTCATAAATTTTACATGTTTCGAGCACCTTTGCCAACGTATCATCACTGCCATATAGGAGCTTCATCTGCAATTTTTTGTCGTATACACCAATAATAATAAGATCTCGAAGCATTCGTGATTCATACAAAGATCCGCATTTACACTTGAAATCACAAAATGGTAATTGTTCACGCAGCTCTGTTTCAAACTCATTAATTGATTGTTTTTTTTTTTTTGCTGAATCATATTTAACTTGAATGACTCCATAACAACGTTCTTTTGGGGAGACAGTAATCATAAAACCTTTTTATAACATCCTTTAATGTTCTTTGTATAACTTCATTTTCACCAGAGCGAACTTCGCCTAACATTGAATTTTATGTGCCATTATTTGGAAAAAGAGTATTAAACTATAAACAAATTTATAACTATAAACAATTTTACAACAAATATGACTAGCATGAAGCAAGAAATGCTGCGAATGCAGAACACACTGCTTCAAGCATTAGTTAACAAGCCATGGAACGCAAACGGCATTCGCCAACATAAAAATGAACTTGAGCACTTTCTCACGGTAAAAAATATTGATATAATGTTGGTATCTGAGACTCATTAGACTTCGAGAAGCCTTTTTAAAATGAGTGGCTACACCTTATATGATACAAAGGACCCGAGAGGAACAGCATGCGGAGGATCAGCAGTTCTAATAAAGTCAAGACTCGAGCACTATATTCTTGATAACATTTGTGCAGACCATCTACAAGCAACGAATATTTGCATCGAGACTTTTTGTTCAAATGTCGTGATATCATCCATTTACTCCCCTCCCAGACTTTCAATCACTGAGGATCAAAACGAAGATTTTTACAAAACTCTTGGCTCTTGTTTCGTAGCAGCTGGCGACTACAATGCAAAACATACGTTCTGGGGATCGCGTCTTATTACACCTAGAGGTCGAGCGTTGTTCAATACAATTTCAAAAATGAGCTTGGACGTCATTTCGAGCGTTGAGCCCACTTACTGGCTCACTGAAATACAAAAAATTACAGATATAGATTTTGGCGTCATGAAAAATATCTCTAGGGATTTAATTCATGTTGAAGCTTCTCATGATCTCTCCTCCGATCACTCTCAAACGATCATTACAATTTGTAGCCCACTATGAAGTGACTTACCTCACCCATATGTGAAGGTGATAAATTGTGTTAATTAGCTGGGGTTCAAAGAATATCTTAGTAGTCATTGTACAGAAAACATCAAGCTAAGAACTCCCGATGATATTGAATTTAACATCGCCAATCTTACCGAAAATATTAAACAGGCTGCTAAACATGCCACTACCTCCCATCCGCAGACTGGGTTTAATAGAATTTATTCTGCGGATATTGAACGTCTTGTATGTGAAAAAAGAAGAGCTAGAAGGGAAAGGCAACAGCACAGATCACCCCAACATAAAATCAGACTTAAAGAATGCACTAAACGACTCCAAGAGTTGCTTGCTTCTGAAAAATCTGCATTTCTCAAAAACTATCTTTGAAGGTCTGGATGTCACAGCAGCATCTAGTTTCTCCTTGTGGCACGCTGCTAAAAAACTCAAAACACCCGTTGAGTCTAACCACCCCTGCGCACTTCTACCGGAGTTTGGGCAAGAACTAATACTGAAAAAAGTAACATATTTGCTGGGCATTTAAAATACGTATTTACCCCAAACACATGTACTTACTGGTGCTGTTGATTTGCCGAGTGTAGTTGCTCTACCCCCTCGACCCATGAAATTTAAAATGCGTGATGTACAAAAACTAATTGCTGAAACCAACCCGAAGAAAGCTCCGGGTATTGATGGAATTAGTAACAAGATGCTGATAAAGTTCCCTCGTATTGCTATTAGAATCCTGTTGCTTATTTTTAATGGCATTTTACGACTGGAGTGTTATCCACACAGCTGGAAACTTGCAATGGTCAAAATGATTCCAAAGGCAGGCAAAGATCTTACTAAGACTGAGTTATATAGGTTAATAAGTTTGCTGTCAACAATTTCAAAGCTCTTCGAAAAACTGCTCATGACAAAATTGTCCCCAATTCTAGCTGATAATGGATGCATACCGGACCATCAATTTGGGTTTAGAAGTCAGCATAGTACCGTTGAACAATGTCATAGATTGGTTCATTTTATAAGAAGAACATTTGAAGAAAAGAAGTATTGTTCTTCCCTCTTTATAGATGTTTCTCAAGCATTTGATAAAGTGTGGCATGACGGCCTAATTTTAAAATTGAAGACATATCTGCTAATAAATATTGTAAATCTTTTGGAAAGTTACATTCTTGCTCGGAAGTTTACTGTTGTGGAAGGAGACTTCATGAGTGTGCCCGAAACTATCTCATCCGGTGTGCCACAGGGGAGTATACTGGGGCCACTTTTGTATTTGATTTATACCTGTGATATGCCTGTGAGCAGTAATATCCACACTTCTACATTTGCCGATGATACAGCCTGCCTAAGTATGAATGAAAACCCTCACGAGGCATCCCGATATCTTCAGGAACATATTAACCTGTTGGAACTGTGGTTGAACTTATGGAGAATAAAAGTAAATGAACAAAAGTGTGTTTATGTCACATTTACCCTACGAAGAGACTCTTGTTCCCCCATTCCAATCAACAATCAAGTTGTTCCTCAACATTCACATGTTAAATACCTTGGTATAAACCTCGACCGACGTCTCACATGGAAAAACCACATTGACTCTAAGCTGACACAAATAAAACTTAAATTAACTCAGATACATTGGCTGATTGGTAGAAATTCAACCATCAGTCTAGATTGTAAACTTTTAATATACAAGTCGCTTTTGAAACCCATATGGTGTTACGGAATTCAATTATGGGGCACTGCTTCAGCTTCCAATGTAGGGAGAATCCAACGAATGCAAAACAAAATTTTAAGGTTAATAACATCGGCTCCATGGTACATGAAAAATTCAATTTTACTTCGTGATTTAAATATGCCACTTGTGACCGCTGAAATTGCAAAATATGCAGGCAAATGTTTAACAAAACTCGAGTCCCATCCTAATACCCTTGCTCGTAATATCTTGAACTTTACTGGACACATCCGCTTAAAAAAGAAGGATACTACGGCCTTAATACGCAACACTCCACATGAAACTTTTTGAAAATATTTTTGTGCTTAACACGACATTTATGTATTATTAATTACTATCACTAAGTTTATGTCCGACACTGGTTGGGCCTAATAATTATATACATATATATTTAAGATTTGAATACTTATTGTTATTTCAGTTTTTGAAGATACAATAAATAAATTTTAGCATGAAAAAAAATAATAAAAAAAATCACTGCACCTTGCTCACCAATAAGCCATATGAAGGTTGCAATTTTATCCTTTTCCGATTTCTCCATTTTCCAGTTGTGGTATTCGATTTTGTCCTTCGTCAGCCATTTCGCATTACTTGCTTGATCCTGTTTATTTTTCTTATAATCCCACTTCTGACACCATGTAACAAACCATTGTTAATTTTAGGTTCTTTTATTTCAAAATATTTCTATACAATACAATACAATATTTAACTTATAATGTTGTAAGTTTATTTCTTTTTCTACGGCATGGACGCTTCATCAGCTTCTAGGAAACAGTGATGGGATACTGCTTGTTACAGTTTTTTTTACATTTCTTTTTACTAATGCTTGACAAGCATGTATATTTTTGACATTTCTTTTCACTCATGCCTGTCAAACATATAAGTACACATGTTACAGTGCTTGTGCTGGAACTAGAAAAATGGGATGGAGGATAGAGAGAATAGTGCTTATGAATAGAATATTTGAAAGACATCCACATACGAGCCGATCGACCAAAGAACGTAATGCGTAGTGCCAACCACAAATGGATGCGCCGTTACTACAGAACGTGTTGTTCGCAAATGAGAGCGCGTCACGGGAATATATTGCCTTACTTCATTAGAGCACATTCCATTGTAGTAACGATAACACAATGTAACAAATTCCACGTTGAAACGATGCTCCAGTGAGTCAATAGCCCTTATTATGATTGTCGACGTCACATCGAGTCGACATCAATATATTGGCAATTGTGGAATCGTTATCGAGAACTATTAAATATTATTGATAGGATATTACTACTACTATGGCTTATAAAATTACAATTGGCCATCAATATTAGTTAATTATTGCCTACAACGAGTTCAGAACTGCTGTCTTTTTTTACTGTCGACTTGATGTGACGTCGACGCGACAATCATAAAAAGAGGAAATATATTTTGATTCCTCAATATTTATAACCCCATAATTACAGATGGAGCAGCATGTACGGTAATCATTCAGGGATTACTACAAGATCTTGATATTTTGCATCATCGCCCTAATCTCCAACGGACTTGGCCTATAGCTAAATAAGTAGGAATGGCTTATCTGCTCTCATCCACAAAAGAGTAGAGTGGAAGTTTTACGTAAAATCGTTAAGAAAGATAAGAAAATACTACTCACTGTAAATTCGATCATCAACTTTATTATGTCACAGCTTGAGCTACGGAAACAGTTATTTTGCAAGGCAATAGATTTATTAATGTTTAATTTATTTTATTAAAAATTTTATATAGGTATTTTTTGTCGTACATTATTTAAAATAATCAAGAATCATCTTAGTCTAACTTTTTTAAATACATATGTTTTAGAACTTTTTATTTTTATTTTTACATGCGACTACCCAGCATAGATGTTATTTCGATTCTTTCTTTTCTTATATAATATATTATAATGTCATAATTGAGCCTTTTATTAATCTTAATTTATTTCTTGCAAGGATGATGTATAAAAAATTATTTATAATAGCATAATAAAAATTAATAGTGTATAAAATACATCTACATATTTATAATATACTGTAGTAGGGTATACATTCGTTTACTTATTTGCATATATGCATATACTTATATATATATATATATATATATATATATATATATATATATATATATATATATATATATATATATATATATATATATATATATATATATATATATATATATATATATATATATATATATATAGTTCGACATGGTAATAAGGATACATCGAGTTTTTCTCATATTCAGATGTGGTCATTGTACAATGCTCTTAAGTGGTTTTAGTTGCATGTTATTTATCTTGTTCGCAACATTTCGATTTTATTTTTATTTTAGATTTTGAGATAGGAATGTACATAGTGAATCTTTGTGCTAAGTGTGTAGCAACATATTCAGTTATATGTTTATGTTAATATATATGTATCTTCCAATCTTTTGTATGAAGATATAAAGTTTTTATATTCAAAATTTAGTTTTATATAAATACTGAATATATAAGTAATTAGTACGAAATATTTTTTAAAAGGTCTTAATTGTTTACATAAAATTTCCTTTGTATTGGATAATATATATGACCACAAAATTTCGTCACATAAATACCCTATCAACAGGAATATCGATATTAATTTATATATTTGTATGCACGCACACACTTTTATATGTAAGTATATTTGTGTGTAAGCAGTATATATATATATATATATATATATATATATATATATATATATATATATATATATATATATATATATATTATATATATATATATATATATATATATATATATATATATATATATATTATTTCTAGCGGATGGTGATACATTAATAACAAATTTGAAGAGTAGGAAATTCAGAGTAGCTTCAAGTACTAACAATAAAAAAAGTTGATAAAAAATCAGTAAGTAATTTAATAACTATTATTTAAAAGTTAATCAAAGATAATTAAGTAGTTAAATGAAATACTGCGTTTATATGTTGGTACGTAAATGCAAAACTTATGTATATTTTTTATACATATCGGTAGCTTACACATTTTTTTGGATACGTATGTAACTATATTCTAATAGTTCATCAATCAATCACTTATAGGTATCAATCGCTTATAAATTTGGCAGCATGGTATTAAATAATTGTACATACATACATATATACATATGTATGTACATGCTGTATATGAATGTATACGTACAACTGCGTTTAATATGTTTATTATTTTAAAGATGACAGTAAATATCTTATGCTTTGTGAAATGTAACAAGATTTTAATTATTTCAAGAACCTAAAGGTTTTCGTTTATAAAATAAAATGTAGTTTTTCTATAGAGCACTTCATGAATCTTCGGAAGCTAATGTTTAGCAACTAGACAATCGATATCTACCTGAAGGTACGTGAAGCTGTACAAATAGAAATTGAGACTTAACCGAAATCAAACTTCTTAAGCCTAATATTCCGTTCAAAATTATATGAGAAATACTGTTAAAATTCATATGAATATACTTATTTCTTATTAAATAATTATACCATAATATTAAAAAGTTGTACTCTGTTTATGTTTTGAAGAAATGTGAAATAATATGAATGGCATAACGTATTAAACATTCGGTATTTTGTTTTAAAAATAGTTAGATTTTTCTTTTTGTTTTAAATTAAGCCTACGTCCACGTTTATGCTTTTTAATCGTAAGAAATAATATTATGTCAAAGAATATTCAAGCAAACTCGTTACCATTCTAATTTTGTTTTAACACAAAATGGTGGTGCATCTTTTAATTCTTGACTAATTTTGTAAATTTTTATATTAATTTGTTAAATACAATAAATAAAGTTAAGACCTTCATCACTCCGTCGCCTTCTTTATTCTTTGGTGTTTTACTGATTGTTATCTAGTTAAAATTATTATAGTACATAAAATAAGTTTAAACTTTTAAGATTATGTATTTAAATAATTACATATTTTAAAATGATATTGATTGCTATATGTATGAACATTAAGAACGAACTTTCAATTCGAAGAGTTAAGTAGACAACACTTGCAGTATTAAGTCTACAAGACAAGATCTACTATGTGCGTTAAGCTCCCCATAGAGTTATGATTTCTGTGTATGATTTGTTCGCGAAGCGTTTTGCCATACACATCCGACAAATGACAATAACCAAATACGGATTGCGAAGCGGATGACGCAATTACTCTTTTGATTAGATATGTATGTAAAATAATATAATATGTAAAAATGTTTTCCCCGTGCTTTTTGTTTTCATTTATATTTTTACTTTTATAATTTTTACTTTGCCAAATGGCATTTTATTTTAAAACTTCAATATGTATTAAAAACTGTTTGTCAATTTCCGCGGAGGCCTCACATTGCTGTTCGGTGGAAAACTATTAGCGTTTTCGTTTAAAAAAATATATTTTCTTGATCAATTTATAAGAAAATCTATTTATCGCCCTAATTTGGAAAGTTTAACTTCTTTATATAATTGCGTGGTTTTTCCTAATAAATCCACGCTTATTAAAGAACACTAAATTCTTTTGATTTTCTTTGAAAGGGAAAAAATGTTATACTTTTTTCAGAAACGAAAATGCCGTTAATTGAAAAAATTTTCCAAGGTCCGCGAACAACCACACTAACACATCCAACAAATCACAAGAAAGTGAAAATTTTCAATTACTTGTAATATGAAATTTGTTTTATTCAGTTTGCTACAGAATTTGAAAAGAAAATATGCCATTTGGCAAATTAACTGTGAAAGGTATAAAAACGAAAAAGAGAATAAATACACGGGTAAAACTTTTAGGAAAGTACCTATAAAAATTTGATAAAAATGCTAAAATTGAAATAGTAAAAAAGTATCAATGAATTAGACTACAGAATAGACCAGAGGCAAAAAGAGACAAATATATCGAGTTTTTGGTGCGAATGAGGAAATATCACGAAAACTCAAAGTAGAAAATTTAAAAACATGAGTCATTGTAAAAAAATAACATCAAATAATAAAAAAAATCATTAATAATGAGAAAAAACATATGTATGTATTAAAAAGCTAACAAAAAAATTATATTAATTAAATTAATTTAATTTTTCACCATTGGTATATTTTTTGAGACCAAAAAACTTACGTCTGCAAATGCTTTGTGCAGTGAAACAACTTTGAATTTTTAGTGCCATATTTTATGGCAAAGCAAAAAACAAACGAGATGCCGCAAGGTGGAGATGTATAAAATCTTTGTGTCGAGACATCTTCGGTCCATTCTGTGCTATACACGGGAATTGCAAAAATGTAAAAGAAGTGGGAAGACTGAATATTTTAAATTGGTTTTTGATTTTTTAAAGTTCCTTTTGCGTACACGAATAAATAACTACTGGAGCAATTGCAATTAACTTTAACTTGTTAACGTTAATGCTTAATGTGATTTGCTGGATGTATGCAGAGAACTGCATCTTATACATATCATATAAACAATATTTGCCATAAGTGTATGGGCAGCTTTATACAATCTCGCGATTTGAGAGTTGAAAACATCGACATTTAATTTTAAAATCACAATGAACTATCTTATATAGAGTACTCGTTTAGAATAGTTAATGTCAAGATCTTATAGACTGAAACGGGAAAGCCAAATTAGTAAAACTAAAATTTTTCAATATTTATCAAATTCGTTATTCGAGATATTCTCCAAAATAACCATTTTAATATTATATTGTTTGTTGTTGGCTTAGCTAGGTATATGCCTGCATTTCATTGGCGCTAACCAAATCATCAGTACCCTTTAGCCAAATCATGATTGAAAGCATTCAAACCTTGTATACTTAAGCCACAGACTACAAACAATATATGAGAATTCAAACAGAACTCAATCATATTTTTCTATTTGTAATCAACAAAAACACAAAAGTATAAATAGCTTTAGAATGCTTTTGTACAATCACAACACAACAAACAATTATAATTGACTTGCGTCTTTTTGTTTTTTCTTTTTACGCCTTTATAAATTTTGTTTTTTCATTGCCTTATAAATACTTTCATTATCACCCAACGGCCGATTAATTGTATAAAGGCGTAAAAAGAAAAAACAAAAAGACGCAAGTCAATCATAATTGTTTGTTGTGTTGTGATTGTACAAAAGCATTCTAAAGCTATTTATACTTTTGTGTTTTTGTTGATTACAAATAGAAAAATATGATTGAGTTCTGTTTGAATTCTCATATATTGTTTGTAGTCTGTGGCTTAAGTATACAAGGTTTGAATGCTTTCAATCATGATTTGGCTAAAGGGTACTGATGATTTGGTTAGCGCCAATGAAATGCAGGCATATACCTAGCTAAGCCAACAACAAACAATATAATATTAAAACTAAAATTTTTCCCAACCAAACATTGCCAGTGTTGTGGGGTTAATTATAATGTTGATTCTATTGCAGCTAATTGTTTCCATCAGGATCCAGGATTCTCTAATAATTTCAGAAATGGGAAAAGTACAGATAACATGATGAATCTTATTATTTTGGATTACTTCCAACTAATCACTAGAATAAATAAGAAGCGAAATATAAAATTGTGACCAAAAGCATTTTTTGTACCAAACGCTGCCAGTGTAAATAACGAAAAAACAATGGTTTTATGGAACGAATGGTGCGATTCAGTAACTTTTGAAGAGTGGACAGAAGCTAAGTATATCAACAACTGATATAGTTTGCATTGACGTTTGTGTGATTCACTAACTTCTCTTTATCAACTTTGTTAGAAAAAAAAACTTAAGAGGAACAAAAAAAAAAAAAAACAAAAGAATGTGTGTCGGCCAAGCAGTTTATAATAATATTTTGTCATGAATTTCTTTAATTATGATCAATAAAGTATATTTCTATAAGAAAATAATATTAATAGTATTGTGTATATAAATATACATACCTTTATAATGTTGTATATTTGTTGCAAAACAACAGTATGCGCTATTTGCAAAAGAAATCGTGCTTCTACTGAACAGGTGACTTTGTTTCAGTAACCGCACAAAAATTATTACCTTTAAAATAGCGGCAGTGAATGCCTTTAAGAATGTTATTGAATAGCAATTAATTTTGATGTTAAATTTTTTAATCAATTTAGCAATCTTCAAATAAAGTTACTTAATCGCACTATTGTAGCAAATATATAATTAGCAAATATATAGCCACTACTTTTTATGTTCTTTATTAATTTAATAGTCGAAATATTATTATTTATTAATTTTAATAGTCGAAATATGTTATTAAAATACTATTATGCTAATTAAAAAGTTTTGATTAGTAAGAATTATAAACGAGTACACTCCTCGAAAATGTTGGCAAGGGGTAAAAGCAACACATGATCTTTATGGTTGGAGAATATTGAACTCAGACGATGGATACATTTCGAAGATATTCTTCATTAAACTCTACTTATATAGCAAAAAAAATCTCTTTAAATTGAGACATATTTGTGACAATAATCAGATCGATTCATACTTTTATTTTTATAATCTTCGAATCTTGCAAAAACTTTAGTAATAATGCTATTAATGAATTGAAAGCCAATTTAAAATACACATATTCGGACAGACAGAACCAAATTATTGATTGTACTAGCATACATAAATTAAAATTTTGATCAATCATTCACACCGCTTAACGCTGGACCATGAATATGATGACAGTCAACATGTTTATTACGTCTCAACATGATGATATGATTTAATTTCTAAAACAGGCTAACGAAGCTATAATATAATTATATGTTGAAAATTATTTTAAGGGGTATTCAATTGTGAAGAAATAAACAATCGAATACCCTTGTTGTACTACCAGTGCATTATACGTAACTGATCGAGAATACGTTGCTTGAAAAATGTACCAAGCATGCCGAATACAGTTGAAATTGCGGCTATACCCATCATGACCTGCATGATGCAATGTATTCCAGATAAATCTACATCATTTTGCTTTTGTCGCTGAAGATGATGACGTTTTTCCTCATATTCTCTTAATCTTTGGAGACGTTCAAGCTCCTCGTCAAAGTGAGGAACAATTGCCAAATTGACAACTTCAGTCTTTGACAAAATATCTTCGTTCATTGCCCCATTAGTGCCAATAACTTGTTGATTGTTGTTAACTTTTAATTTTGTTTGATAATCCTTGCTTCGTGAACGTTCATCAAGCATGGTATTGTCACGGCTAAAGTCAAAATCGTTATTGCGCGTACGAGAGGATGTTGGGTAATCAGCTAAGTTAACCTTAGTAAGGTAATGCATTGTGTTTGCTTCTGTATTATCTATATTAATAGAAGATAATACACCTGTTTCTTCTGTTGTTGTGGACATGTCTTTAATTCTAAATTGTTTAAACTGGTTCTTCTTAATACCCAGAACTTCAGAAAGTGGTCGATTTATCATGGGTAACACTGAATCAGTTGGTCTTATAATAAAGGAACCAATAGTAGGAGCAGCGTCAGGAGCTGGTAAAATCGCAGCTTGTTCCTTTGTTGCTATTTGTTTATCACTATTGTTTCTGAGGTTGCTATTATTAAACAATATTTTAAAGTCCGAATTTTCGTTCATATCTCCAGCTGAATCAAGACCGATATATTCGCTACTTCCACTAGAATCAATATTAACAGAGCTAACCTTCTTTATATCTGGATAATAGTTACTGACTTTATTAAATGTTTGTGTAGTTAGATTTATTATTGGCTCGTATTTGGAGTTTTCAGAGTCACCACGATAAAGCAGGGCAACCTTGCCATCGGGTGTTAAGACGGGAGTAATTTTCGGATGGGAAGACGCTAAACGATGACTGCTTTCAGGGTCTGGCGATAGAGCATCAAAATCAGTTAATGATGTTGTCTTATGATAATTATTTCCAGGAATTATATCATCAACATGACTAACAGTTTGTTGGTACACTATACCAACCTTACCTAAAGGAGTAGATATAATCTTTATAGCGTCGTTTGTATTCTTTCTAAAATAACGACCGTTAGATTTACGTTTTGAGTTGAAAAACCCATCGCTTTTATCGTCGTCATCGCTTTCGTCATCATTATCTTCATCATCGTTAGCAAAATTGCCGCTGCTTTCTCGCAAATCAACTTCCGTCGCAACAACTCCAACTTTACTTTCTGTATGATCTGTAAACATCTTTTGATTTTTTTGGCGAAAAGAGTTCAAATAGCCAAGCCCTATCCTGCTTTCAATATTTTCCTTATAAGAACTCTGAAAACGTTTGCTTTCAAGGCTACCACTTCCCTCCCAATTTGAAAAATCATTGCTATTACGAGGTCGCATATATTTATGTCGTTCAACAGCAGTTGCCATACGCTCATCATCTTCATCATAACCCATATCATCTTCAACGTCTTTTAATATCTTTCTATCCCCGTTAGACAACTCTATTAATTCTTTTGCTTCTGGCAATAATTTCGGCAGATCTTCTTTATTGCTCTCATATATATCTGAATACATACTATCATATTCGTCATTGTAGTAATCAGCACTAGGATTATGTTGCATTACTTCATGTCGTTTATTGCTGATATAAATGTCTTCGTTGTCTTCACTTTCATTTCTTATTACATAATCATTGACATTTGCCTTTTGGCTGTTTTCATATGCAGCATTCGCACTAGATTTTTCACCTATGTTACTTTCACTATATGAATTATATAGATTTTCTGTTGCTTTAATACTGTCACCTAAACTATAATTACTATTGTTGCTAATATTAAATTTTTTAATATAATTAATATTACTCTTAAAACTATTGCTTAATACGGTGCTATTTTTATTTTGTTCTAAATTTGTTTCTAAGCTGCTGTTGTGAACTTGGGTAGTCGCATCTATCAGTCAGTAGCATTTTTTTGTGCATCCACATTTCCTTACAATATCAAGACCCTTAATATATTTTCTATTATTGCTGCACACCATTCGCACCTGCAAAAGAGAAATAAAATTGGATTTTGCTTTTAACAATGCAATAGATATTTTAATAATTTTCTTTGTGGTACAAGAGGACGACGCAATTCCCCTTGTTGTCCCCTCTTAGATCAACGCATAAATCAACGTGTTACCTTTCGTCTTCGAACAATCTTTGCCGCGCAACATTGATTACCGCATCCTCCAATGCATTTTGCGTACTTGAGTGGTTGTCGAGATCTACAATCATTTTCCGTATAATATTCTCGAACTTGTTCTTTACGACATAAAGCTGTAATTGTAAAATATCAGAAAGTGTTATATTTAACATTTAAAATAAATTTTAATGCAAGAAACAAATAATAATTATATTTTGTCTTAAAATTTTAAATACATGTATACAAAAAAATTTCCAATATTTGTGTCATAATATAAGGCCTCTATATCAGAAATTAATAGGCTTGTTCCACAAGATCTCGGACAAGTTCGGACTATTGAGAGCAAAATGAAAAATACTCTCTAAATTTGCGAAAGTTACCCAAAATAGCTGGAACGCAAAAAACCATTTTTGTAGTTCCTGAAATACTAATGCTGCTTACTTTTTAAACTAAAATCTATTTAAGTGCTTTTAGACGCTTAAAAGTCATCAAATTATAAAAACAAAGCATTTGCATCATTGTCAATAGCTGTAAAATAATTGAAAAACAAGTGGAAGAAAAACTTAAACAGTGCAATTTATTTTTTAAATATTTATAAATCTTTTAAAATGGAAAGAAAAATTACGATCGATTTAAATATTTTTAATGCTGTTTCTTTTTTCAACTTCTGCTTTTTAATATATTTATTTATAAAAACTAAACTTTTTCTTTTGCTTGCAAAGTTTCCGATAAATCTATCAGTTTCATATGTAAATAAAAAACAGCTGATTGTTAAATTCTTGTCCGAACTTACCCAAAGAAAAAGTTCGTACAAATTTGTACAGGAAATTAAAAAGAAATTACTCTCTCAATTTCTCTCTTTTTTGCACAAAAATTGTTATGTGGAACGGTTTTGGGTAACTTTGGGCTAGTTCGGACAGTTCGTTGTGCATGTGGAACAGAACTATTAGCTCTGTTCCACATGCATAACGAAACAGTCCGAACTAGCCCAAAGTTACCCAAAACCGTTCCACATAACAATTTTTGTGCAAAAAAGAGAGAAATTGAGAGAGTAATTTTTTTCATTTCCTGTACACATTTGCACGAACTTTTTCTTTGGGTAAGTTCGGACAAGAATTTAACAATCAGCTGTTTTTTGTTTACATATGAAACTGTAAGATTATCAGAAAATTTGCAAACAAAAGAAAAAGTTTAGTTTTTATAAATAAGTATATTAATAAGCAAAATGGAGAGTTTCAATGAAAAAATTAAAGTGGTAAATACGTTAGTGCATAAACATTTTCTTTTTTATTTAATATTTAAAATGTTTTTATAGCTACATATGTGAAGAATTTGTTTGTTTTTCAATTATTTTACAGCTGTTGACAATGATGCAAATGTTTTGTTTTTATAATTTGAAGACTTTTAAGCGTCTAAAAGCACTTAAATAGATTTTAGTTTAAAAAGTAAGCAGCATTAGTATTTCAGGAACTACAAAAATGGTTTTTTGCGTTCCAGCTATTTTGGGTAACTTTGGCAAATTTAGAGAGTATTTTTCAGTTTGCTCTCAATAGTCCGAACTTGTCCGAGATCTTGTGGAACAAACCTAATATCGGATTAAAATTTTCACTCTCGTGAGATTAAATTCTTGCTCATTTTATGCTAATATAACTAAAAACTTCATTACAACGAAAAAAGTACAGATTAAACGGCACTCAAAACGCAGCATTTATAAACAACTCTACTTTGTGATTTGTTAGAGAAAGAACCCTAGAATATGTAAAATTAAATTATATACAGAAAACTCTGCAATGAATAGGATTGCGATTTTTGTATATACACATATGTTCATGTTTGATGAGAGTGAAAAAATCCTTTCTGGGCGTAAAGGATAGCGCTCTATATTGGTGTGTCGGTTTCCTACACATCCCAAAAATTATTTGGGCTGCAGGTGCATGAGCATAAAAATTTTCAGAAATAAACATAAGTGATGCGGTATTGAAAGCAGGTTGATGAAGTTTGTTTTCGTTCAATTTCGTTGGAAAAATAAAGAAACGTCCTTTCATTCGACTTATTTAACTCGGGAGTGTTTAGAAACCATATAGGCAACAGCATTTGCGACCCCGAAAAAGTTTTGTATACTCGTAATCTCGTTCTTTGAAAAAATTAAGTAAGCTTATTTAAGAACATTCCCGAACCGAAGATGTAGGCATCCACTTAAAAACAATTTAGTTTTTAAACATCTATGTATGTTTTTTCAGCAGTAAATATTAATTAGATGAAATAAAATAAGTTAAAAACAAATTCAAAAATTTTGATGTTTGCTATATTTTTTTTGCAATATAAATGTATCTAAAGTACAAAAGTTATTAGCATAACATTTATTTGCAACCATGTTAGTAGTGTGTATAAAAATTAATTATTAATACCAGTATTTGTTGGGGCCTCAAAGATAGTGCCTTCAACTTGTTCACAATATCTTCCTTTTTGGCCCATTCTGCATCTACATTGATAGCCATCTTTGGAACTTAAGTTAGGGACGCAACGACTTCCTCGACGGCACTTGTTATTTTCACAGAAATCAACCTGATAACGATTATACATTTATGAATAACTTATATAGACTTCCACCATCGATCATTTACTTACTTCTTTACTATTATGTGGTGTTTCGTCCATAAAGTCTTGTTCATCATCAACTTCTATATTTTCTTCTTCTAACAAAGCGCATCCTGGGGTTATTTTTTGTTGGCGAGCTGCATTTTCAAAATCAACCAATTTATGATTGATCCAAACTTCCTTCATACATCCTTTGAAACTTGTTAGATTGCGGAGCTGCCAATTTTTGTATGCTTGTTGTGCAGGCTCAAAAGGTAAGCCTCCCAAGTAGAGTGGTGTTGTAAGCTTAAGATATTCATTTGTTCCATCATTTATAATGGATCTAGCGAGACCACGATCTACCCGTAAAGTGAAGTTTTTCTTATGAGACAGAAGTTCAACTGCGTGATATTTGTCGTCGGCTACCATCTCAAAACTGTACATAGTCGATACGGGATAGTTGCCGACATCATAACTAACACGTATTCTACCATTAAAAAGTTCAACTGCCCAATGAGCATCCTGGCCATCGTACATTAGAACCCCGTTTTGTTCAGGTGTACTAAATACTATAGTTACATTCGCCTCAGGTTTTGTACGCAGTGGTTCTAACTCTACAAACGAGTTATTATGTACAAAACTAATACTTGTTAAGTATTCGCACCATTTGCCCGTGTAGCCTGGATGGCATTTGCACAAATAGTCTGACCCAGCTGCATTTGGTTGAAAGCATACTCCATGCTTGCACTCATGGTTTTGGCATGGTGACGTTTGTGGATACATCATGGATATCATGTTGTGGCCCTCGCAATATTTTCCCGTAAAGTCTTCCGAACACATACAAATATAATCATTTATACCATCTATACATGTTCCACCATTCTTACACAAATGATTTTGGCAGTCATCAATATTATCGGTACAATTTATCCCGTGAAATCCGGGCAAGCAGTTGCATGAATAATGTGTAAAGTGATCCTGACATGTTGCTCCATTTGCACATGGATTGAAATCTTCGCCACAAAATTTTATTTTGATGTCACAATATTCTCCTGAAATTATAATATACATATGTACATGAACATATAAGTTATAATATATTAATCTAAACATATAGACACATCATTTTGTTATTCATTGTGTGTTTGATGAATTATTTAAATATACATACACATAGCCCATAAAGTCTGCGTTCACCTTTAGAAGTTGTATTAGTGATATAATTATACAGCATAAATATTTAATTCAAATCAAAATTTCTTTATAAGTATTTTATTTAGATAGTTTAGTTCGACAAGCAATAAAATAAAAATGTTAATTCCTTTTCAGTATTGAGATAACGGGATAGAAGTGGCACAAGAAGTAAATATATAAACCACAAAGTCTGCGTTCAGTATTAGAAAAAATTATAAAGGTTTATAAAATTATTAAGAAAATACTTAATATTGAAATTTATTATTTGGGATATTCTCCCCAACTAATCGTTAGAAACAATTAGAGCTTTTGCTAAATGCATACAAAAATCAAAAATGTTTGTTGTGGCTTTAGCTCTTCATATGCCGACATTTCATTGGTTGCTAAAACAAATCGTCAGTGAAGTTTAAGCAGTTTGATAACATTCAACCTCGTATCTTTATGCCATACAAAACAAATACAATATGAGAATTTCAATATTGCATATGAATTATAACAAATACATAATCATAGTAGGCTTAGAATGTTTTTATACAAACAACACAACAAACAATTATACTCAAAATGAATCTATTTTATTTTTCTCTCAACACCTATACAATTAAACGCCCGTTGGTCGTTAATGATTGTATTCAGTTAGGCAAAATGAAAAATAAAATCTTTATTGTAAATACTTAATATTGAAATTTATTATTCGGGAGAATATCCCGACCAATCGTTAGAAACAATTAGTTTTTTGCAAAATGCATTGAAAAAATGTTTGTTGTGGCTTTAGCTCTTCATATGCCGACATTTCATTGGTTGCTAAAACCAAATCGTCAGTGAAGTTTAAGCAGTTTGATAACATTCAACCTCGTATCTTTATGCCATACAAAACAAATACAATATGAGAATTTCAATATTGCATATGAATTATAACAAATACATAATCATAGTAGGCTTAGAATGTTTTTATACAAACAACACAACAAACAATTATACTCAAAATGACTCTATTTTATTTTTCTCTCAACACCTATACAATTAAACGCCCGTTGGTCGTTAATGATTGTATTCAGTTAGGCAAAAATGAAAAATAAAATCTTTATTGTAAATACTTAATATTGAAATTTATTATTTGGGATATTCTCCCCAACTAATCGTCAGATGAATTATGTTTGTATAAAAACATTCTAAGCCTACTATGATTATGTATTTGTTATAATTCATATGCAATATTGAAATTCTCATATTGTATTTGTTTTGTATGGCATAAAGATACGAGGTTGAATGTTATCAAACTGCTTAAACTTCACTGACGATTTGGTTTTAGCAACCAATGAAATGTCGGCATATGAAGAGCTAAAGCCACAACAAACATTTTTGATTTTTGTATGCATTTATCAAAAGCTCTAATTGTTTCTAACGATTAGTTGGGGAGAATATCCCAAATAATAAATTTCAATATTAAGTATTTACAATAAAGATTTTATTTTTCATTTTTGCCTAACTGAATACAATCATTAACGACCAACGGGCGTTTAATTGTATAGGTGTTGAGAGAAAAATAAAATAGAGTCATTTTGAGTATAATTGTTTGTTGTGTTGTTTGTATAAAAACATTCTAAGCCTACTATGATTATGTATTTGTTATAATTCATATGCAATATTGAAATTCTCATATTGTATTTGTTTTGTATGGCATAAAGATACGACGTTGAATGTTATCAAACTGCTTAAACTTCACTGACGATTTGGTTTTAGCAACCAATGAAATGTCGGCATATGAAGAGCTAAAGCCACAACAAACATTTTTGATTATTAAGAAAATTTACATTTAATATTTTGTTGGATAGCCACGATGTTTTAAGACTTCACTCAGTCTATTTGGCATTGAGTTTACTAATTTATCAGTTTCAACAACTGTAATCTTCGCCCATCGCGCCTTCATAGCACTTCGTAAAGTTTCTTTATTTGTTATTGTATATTGGCGAATTATTTTCTCTAACAGATCACAAAGGTGCTCCATAGGATTGAGATCGGGTGATTTAGGGGTGTTTTAAGTTGTCTTGGAGCATTATACAAGAGCCAAAGTCTAACAATTTCCACTGTATGCTTTGGATCGTTATCTTGTTGGAACAAAAACGTTGTTGGTAAACTAAGTTTTTCTGCACTTTGTGGCAAATTGTGTTTCAAAATGTCCAAATATCCCTACTTATCCATTGTCGATTCAATAAACTGCAATTAGCCGACACCAGAAGCCGTCATGCATCCCCACACCATAACTTCACCACCACCGTGTTTGACAGTACCAACAAGATTTTGTTTCTCAATTGTAGTTCCTGACTTACACCACAAAATTTAACGGTCTTTTATACCAAATATACAGAACTTGCTTTTGTCTGAAAATATTACCTCTTTCCAAACTTCTGGGGGCTTATTTATGTAAGTGTGAGCAAATTCAATGCCCTTTAGTCTGTTTAGTAGTGATAAGTATAGTTTTCGTCCAGTGACTCTACCATGATATACAGCCTTACGCAATATTTTTCTAACGGTTTCGGCGCAAATAGAACTTTTAAATGTTGGATTTACATTTTCAACAATATTGGAAGATGTAATCCGAGGATTTACCTTTGCAATATGGACTACTTTGCGCTTTTCTCGGGCTGATAATATATTTGGGCCTCCAGACCGCGGCTTAGATGTTAAAATTCCGGTATCTTTGAAATTATTTATTATGCGCTGGACAGACGAATATGTTCTAACAATAGTTTCACCGATTTTTCGGTAACTTTTTCCATCTTTTCACAATTTAATAATTATCTTTCGTTCTGAAACACTAATTTCTTTACCTCTGCCTTCCATATTTTTAAAACTATTACAAATTTTAAATAAAATTTGCAAATGAACATTGTGAAAGTATTAACTATAATAACAAAGAATAAAACCGACCAGAAACAAGAAAAAACTTCTTAAAAAGTAAAGGTATTGTTATAACAAACAAACTGAACGCAGACTTTTTGGGTGCTTCATTCACTTGTTGTTGCACTTACATCCTTTTATAACATAAACCGAAGAGCCTAGTCTGGATTATTGTTTTTGGTTTTTGAGTAAAGGATATAAATAACAAATTCATGAAAAAATTTTGATTTCAATTACAATTTTATGTTGCGTTTTTGTACCAGTAATACAAATTTCTAAGAGTGAACGCAGACTTTATGGGCTATGCGATGTGTACAGACTTGTATGTATACGAGTATGTAGATACATATATAAATTTAAAATATAAAAATTTAAATTTTATATTCGATTTGTTATAACCAAAAGACAATAAATTTGAAAACCTCAATCTATAATAGGAATGAGCAATAAGAAAAAGTTTTTCTCATATCGCTTATTAAGTCCGAGTTTACATTGTCAGCTTTTATTGATTCAGTTTTTCTTTTTTTTGGAATCTATCATTTGGAATATAAACATAACGATAGTAAATGCATACGTGCACTGGTTTCTCTTCGTCTTGCTTACTTGCAAACAATCTGAAAATTGATTCAACAAAATTTGACAAATATAAGCACACAGTAGGTAAGAGACTATATTGAGACATACGCACATATTTGTAGCTTAAGTAGCTCGTGTTCGAACGTTTTCTCATAAGTTAATGCGGCTGTACTCGAGTGTAAGTGAGAGTGACATATGGCAATTATACCCTGAGTCACAAAAATATTTACAAGTGGTACAAGCTTTTCAAAGAAGGTCGAGAAGATGTGAATGACGAGACTCGTCCTGGAAGCTCCATCACATCAGAAACCGATAAAAATGTTGAGAAAGTGAAGAAAATTGTTATGGAGAATCGCCTAATCCATATTAAAGAAGTTGCAGAGGATGTCGTCATATCGGTTGGTTCATACCATAAAATTGTTTCGCAAATTCTTGGAATGAAGCGTGTGGCAGCGAAGCTCGTTATGAAATTTCTGAATTAAAAAAAATCTTTGCATGAGAATCGCTTAGGAAATGTTGAATGATGTTAACGGCGATCCAGATTTCCTTAAAAGGATCATAACTTGTAACAAATCATAATTATATAGTTATGACATCGAAACCAAAATCCAATCGTTGCAATAGAAGGGCCAAGCGGCTCTCCAAAAAAAGCACGCCAAGTTCGATCAAATATCAAGGTTTTGCACACTGTTTTCTTGATTACCATAACCTAGTGCCACATGGTTATAAGGTTAATAAGGAGTATTATCTTGAAGTTATACGCCAATTGCGGGAGCAATACTAAAAAAAAAACGTCCGGAATTTTGGAAAAACAATTCATGGCTTTTAGAATTTTTGTTCCGAAAAGAATACCATAATTATGCCTCAGCTACCGTATTCACCAGAGATGGCACCCTACGCCTTTTTCCTGTTTTCAAAATTGAAGAGACAGTAACACCTTTCATGGGTGCATTCTACGAATTGCTGAATAACATTATTTTTTAGTTCTCAGTTGGTATATTTTTAAAATATTAAAAAAAACTTTTATATGAATTTCGCAAAGTTCCGATATCTGATTCAGCTCCTGCAGCGGCCATCATAGGAGAATGCCAACTGCACCGATTAATCGTGTAGTGCCTTGCAGTAATGACGATCAGGAGTACCATCGACCCTCTCCCAAAAGGTAAGCATAAGCAAATACAGGGTTTTCATTTAAGTTTCCGTCAGACTTCATCAGGAATACCACCTGGTTTCTTAGGTGTAATCCCACAAAGGTGCTTTTCGAAGCGTTAAGTTGAGTTGTTTTTAAAGATAACCGCTTTGCAATTGCAATACTGAATTCGTGAACTGAAGGAAGTTTTCTTAAAGATATTTTATAAAACGACTAGGTCAAATTCGAAATTTTTTTTCCACTAATATTTATTTATTGTATCTTTAAACAGAACTAACAATAAGTATACGTATTCAAATCTTAAATATAGATATAATAATTAGGCCCAACCAGTGTCGGACATAAACTTAGTGATAGTAATTAATAATACATAAATGTCGTGTTAAGCACAAAAATATTTTCAAAAAGTTTCATGTGGAGTGTTGCGTATTAAGGCCGTAGTATCCTTCTTTTTTAAGCGGATGTGTTTAGTAAAGCTCAAGATATTACGAGCAAGGGGATTAGGATGGGACTCGAATATTGTTAAATATTTTCCAGCATATTTTGCAATTTCAGCGGTCACAAGTGGCATATTTAAATCACGATGTAAAATTGAATTTTTGATGTACCATGGAGCTGATTTTTTATTTATTTATTTATTGAGGTCTATAGATTATTAATCCTTACAGACTAAATGAATAATGCAAAATGAAAATTTAAAACTAACTATTTAAAAACAAAATAATTTTACATTTTATAACATTATTACTTTCAGAAATATCTATAATCTGATACAATTTATTAAAATTTTCACAGATGCGACGAAAGGAGTCATTATTAGCATAGTTAGATCTGTAGTAATTTAGGCTGATCAGCTGAAAATTTCGAGTGGGTCGAGTTGGAACGCAAAAATTTATTTTTCCGAGCAGGAACTCAGAATCCACTTTACCATGAATCAGTCCATGTAGAAAAGATATACTTAGCATTACTCGTCGGCTTTTTAATGTTGGTAACTTAATAAGGGCCAGTCTGTCAACATATGACGGTAGAACATATGAATTCCATCCGAGGCCTCGTAAACAAAAAATCAAAAACTGCTTTTGCACCGATTCAATACTATTTATATGAATGAGATAGTAAGGATCCCATATAACAGATCCATATTCCAGAATAGGCCGAACTAGAGACGTATACAGTTGTTTCGTGATATATGGATCATAAAATTCTTTAGACCAACGTTTTATAAAACCTAGAACACCATTCGCTTTATTGACCGTCAATGTAATGTGCTCTCGGAAATCAAGCTTGTGATCTAACAATAATCCCAGATCGGTAATAGTGCTTACTTTATCCAGTGTTGTTCCATTAATAAAATAGCAAGAATCTAGTTTATTTATACGGTAAAATGTCATATGTTTACATTTTTTGATATTTAAGTCCATTAAATTAATTGTACACCATTGTGAAAGTTTGTCAATATCTGACTGTAGTAAAAGTTGTTGGTTGCAGTCATTAACACTATTGAGTATTTTGACATCATCTGCATACATTAGAACTTTAGAATGTAAAATCACGGAGGGAAGATCATTTATAAGCAATGTCAACAGTATGGGTCCTAGATGACTTCCCTGGGGGACACCGGAAGCAACCACAATGTCTGCTGAAGTAACATTCCTGAACTTTACTTGTTGTGTTCTGTTGGATAGATAAGAACGTAGCCATTTCAAAGCTGTAAAACTAAATCCCATAAGTGCTAACTTGTAAAGTAACAATTCATTGTTTACTTTATCGAAGGCTTTACTGAAATCCGTGTATATTACGTCCGTTTGCATATTTTTTAAAAATCCATCATTTACCATAGTAGTAAGTTCAAAAATATTAGTTGTTATGGAACGTGACTTACAAAAGCCATGTTGACAAGGAGATAACAACGAAGAAATTTGATGTGACAAGCCGTCCGCTAAAATCTTTTCTAAAAGTTTAGGAATTGCATTCAACTTAGCAATTCCTCTATAGTTTGATACATCAAGTTTACTACCACTTTTGAACAATGGAATTATAAATGATTTTTTCCATTCGGGTGGTAAATAGCACAGTTCAATAGACTTGTTGAAAATTTTAGTGAGTGGACCGCACAAAGTTTCAGCACAATTTTTGAGAAGACAACTAGGTATTCCATCTGGACCAGCATTATACGACAATTTCAATGATTTTAAGTTTGATAAAACTGTTTCGCTGTTCATATATGAGAAGTGTATACCAGTTGAATGTGATATTGCAAATGGATAGGGAGAATTTTGATCGTACGTATTTGCAGAATATGTAGAAGCAAAGAAATTTGCGAACATGTTGCTTATCAATGTGACATCATCTGTAGTACTGGAACCAAATTTAAAACATTTTGGATAGTCGGCAGCTCGCCGTTTCGAATTAATAAATTTATAAAATGATTTAGGATTTGATTTTAGCTGTGTTCTCATCCGAGCTAAATAGTTATCATAAGCCAATTTATTTATAGTACTGTATTCAGAGCGAGCAATGGAGTAATTTCTAAAATCAGCTAATAAGCCGGATCTCTTATATTTCTTAAAACATTTGTTTTTCTTATTTTTAGCATTAGTTAAGTATCTATTATTCCATGGCGGGCCTTTTTTATCGCGATTAATTATTTTTGGGACAGTTTCAGAGATGAAGAGGTGTAATACTGAATAAAACTTAGCCAAAGCATCGTCGAAATTATTTCCAGAAAGAATAGTATTCCAGTTTGCATTAGATAATAGGTAATTAAGTTTTGTGTAATTTGTTCGTTGAAAGCAAAAGACCTTGTTGAAACTATGTTTACCTCTAATTGAAGATGGTGCAAAATTATTTGATTGAAGATAAATTACGACATCTATTGTAGGATGGTAGAGATCTTCAGGATACGTAATAGGAAGGGTACTTTGGACGTGTATATCCATAGGCTGATTAACAAAAGCTAGGTCCAGAAGTTTTCCAGAGGCATTGCGAACATCATTTACTTGAAAGAGCCCAGAGTCGAGTAGTGATAGAATAAATGCATTTGACGTTGTTGGGATTAAATAATTTAATTCGCAAGGTTGATGCCACATTATATTTGGAAGGTTAAAGTCTCCAAGCGCCACAAATATATCGGATGGATTAGATTGCATCAGAACCATATTAATTGCAGAAAAATGCGCACCATATATATCGGAAGAAGAATTAGGAGGGATGTAGGAGCAAGTGATGAATAAAAATCAATAAGTAAGTCTAATTTTGACAGCAACAAATTCAATATTTACACTGTGTGATAAGTCAATACCTTCACATGGAAAAACATCTAATACAGCAATTAGAGCTCCACCACCACGTTTGTGAGCCCTTTCATAGCGGAATATTTGGTATTTTGGGCATAATATTTCAGTATTATGAATATTTTTCATTTCATCAAGCCAAGTTTCTGTAAAAACAATAAAGTGATGTGTAAAATCGAAGCTGCTTGCGTGAAGAGATGTATTAAGACCACGGACATTTTGATATATAATATTTATAGAGTTATCAGTAGGCAATTGAATTAGTTTTTTGATGTATTGTTTTGAGATAGTGATGGTAAGTAAGCAATGTCTGAACGGTTATCATTTCTATAAATATATTCGTGTACTATAGCTTTAGGTGGCCAAAAATCAGTATTGACTATAGTTTCAAAGTTTTCCTCAGGAACAATTATTTTAAAGGACGATTTACTCCTACGTTCGGTGTATTTAAATTTAAATACTTTAATATCAATGTCTTGACCAATTTTATTTTTCACATATTGAGCAACATCTTCAGTGGTAGTTTCAGATGCAAAACGAGCAGCAAAAATTGTTTTCTTCAGCGAAATAATCCTAAGTATAGGAGGATTCCTCACAGGCATAGAATCAGGGACATCAGCATTTAAAGCCACTGCAGGTGCGTTGTTTATCAATGGTGTGTTACGTGTTGGTGTATGTACATCCTGCTGAACAAGAGTTAACGATCCGCCCGATGCAACAGACGGAACAGTCAAGGTATTATTATTTTGCGAGGAAGTTGACGGTGTAAAGAACTGCAAGTTATTCCCATCATTGTTATCATTTTCACCAGCAGTATTACCATTAGTTGACAGTATTTGATTATTTGGGACAGAAGTCGTCTTTTTCTTTTTTGGAGAACGGAGTGATTTTTCCAATAGTTCCTTATAGTCAAGGAATTTTTTAGTAAGAGATTTTAAGTCTTTATTAATCTCCTCCAAACTATTACGAGAGTTTCTAAAAAATGCAAAGAATTCTATATCGTATTCCATACACTTTTTACAGCACCAACGGAGGCCTTTAACATCACGAAGATTATCAATAGTCCGTGGAGCCAAATCAACACATTTATCGTGATAGATCGAATCACATATCCAACAAGAGACCATTTGATCTTCAGATTTATTTCTGCACTTTGGTTTTGAACACATCATCTTGAAAAAGTGTAACTATTATTTATTCAAATATTTAAATATGCCGCTGAAATTGTTTGCTGGGTATAATATGTTTATTATATTTATTATTCAAGTTGTGAAATTAATATTCAAGTAGAAAGATGTGTTGTGGGAGTTGTTGTATTTGCTATTGATATTTTAATACTTTTTATAACTGTAGATTGAATCAACCTTATTGTTATTTGTGTTGTTGATTACTTTGTTTAATTTTTTTTTTAAGGTCTTTTTTACACTTTTTTGAAAGTATCACTATTTACCAAAACCAAATTAATATTATAAATCCACAAAGAAACAAAACTTAAACTGCAGATTAAACAGTTTCTTTAATTTAGTTGGATAGACTTTTGAGTAAATTCAAAAAATAGAACAATAATTTGCAGAGCTTATAAAAACACGTCCGTTCTCACTCACGTTCTCTTTATAATGATGTAATTAACCTTAAAATTTTGTTTTGCTTTCGTTGGATTCTCTCTACATTGGAAGCTGAAGCAGTGCCCCATAGCTGAATTCCGTAACACCATATGGGTTTCAAAAGCGACTTGTATATTAAAAGTTCACAATCCAGACTAAGGGTTGAATTACTACCAATCAGCCAATTTATCTGAGTTAATTTAAGTTTTATTTGTGTCAGCTTAGAGTCAATGTGGTTTTTCCATGTGAGGTGTCAGTCGAGGTGTATACCAAGGTATTTCACATGTGAATATTGAGGAACAACTTGATTGTTGATTCGAATGGGGGAACAAGAGTCTCTTCGTAGGGTAAATGTGACATGAACACACTTTTGTTCATTTACTTTTATTCTCCCTAAGTTCAACCACAGTTCCAACAGGTTAATATGTTCCTGAAGATATCGGGATGCCTCGTGAGGGTTTTCATGAATACTTAGGCAGGCTGTATCATCGGCAAATGTAGAAGTGTGGATATTACTGCTCACAGGCATATCACAGGTATAAATCAAATACAAAAGTGGCCCCAGTATACTCCCCTGTGGCACACCGGATGAGATAGTTTCGGGCACACTCATGAATTCTCCTTCCAAAACAGTGAATTTTCGAGCAAGAATGCAACTTTCCAAAAGATTTACAATATTTATTGGTAGATATGTCTTCAATTTTAAAATTATGCCTTCATGCCACACTTTATCAAAATCTTGAGGGACATCTATAAAGAGAGAAGAACAATACTTCTTTTCTTCAAATGTTCTTCTTATAAAATGAACCAATCTATGACATTGTTCAACGGTACTATGCTGACTTCTAAACCCAAATTGATGGTCCGGTATGCATCCATTATCAGCTAGAATTGGGGACAATTTTGTCATGAGCAGTTTTTCGAAGAGCTTTGAAATTGTTGACAGCAAACTTATTGGCCTATATGACTCAGCCTTAGTAAGATCTTTGCCTGCCTTTGGAATCATTTTGACCATTTCAAGTTTCCAGCTGTGTGGATAATACTCGAGTCGTAAAATGCCATTAAAATAAACAACAGGATTCTAATAGCAATACGAGGCAACTTCATCAGCATCTTGTTACTAATTCCATCCATACCCAGAGCTTTCTTCGGGTTGGTTTCAGCAATTAGTTTTTGTACATCACGCATCTTAAACTTCATGGGTCGAGGGGGTAGAGTAACTACACTCGGCAAATCAACAGCACCAGTACATCTGTTTGGGGTAAAAACGTATTTTAAATGCCCAGCAAATATGTTGCCTTTTTCAGTATTAGTTCTTGCCCAACCTCCGGTAGAAGTACGCAGGGGTGGTTAGACTCAACGGGTGTTTTAAGTTTTTTAGCAGCGCGCCACAAGGAGTAATTAGATGCTGCTGTGACATCCAGACCTTCCAGATAGTTCTTAAGAGAAGCAGATTTTTCAGATGCAAGCAACTCTTGGAGTCGTTTAGTGCAATATTTAAGTCTGATTTTATGTTAAGGTGATCTGTGCTGTTGCCATTCCCTTCTAGCTCTTCTTTTTTCACATACGAGACGTTCAATATCCGCAGAATAAATTCTATTAAACCCAGTCTGCGGATGGGAGGTTCTTAGCTTGATGTTTTCCGTACAATGACTACTGAGATATTTTTTAAACCCCAGCCAATTAACATAATTTATCATCTTCACATATGGGTGAGGTAAGTCACTTCTCAGTGGGCTACAAGTTGTAACGATCGTGGGAGAGTGATCGGTGGAGAGATCATGTGAAGCTTCAACATGAATTAAATCCCTAGAGATATTTTTCATGACGCCAAAATCTATAACATCCGGAATTTTTTGTATGTTAGTAGACCAGTAAGTGGGCTCCCCGCTCGAAATGGCATCCAAATCTATTTTTGAAATTGTGTTGAACAACGCTCGACCTCTAGGTGTAATAAGACGCGATCCCCAGAACGTATGTTTTGCATTGTATTCCCCAGCTGCTACGAAACAAGGTCCAAGTGTTTTGCAAAAATCCTCGTATTGATCTTCAGTGAGGGGAGGGAATTGAAGATATCACGACATTTGAACAAAAATTTTCGATGCAAATATTCGTTGCTTGTAGATGGTCTGCACAAATGTTCTCAAGAATATAGTGTTTGAGTCTTGACTTTATTAGAATTGCTGACCCTCCGCATGCTCTTCTTCTCGGGTCCTTTGAGTCATATAAGGTGTAGCCATTCATTTTAAGAAGTCTTCTCGAAGTCAAATGAGTCTCAAATACCAACATTATATCAATATTTTTTACCGCGAGGAAGTGCTCAAGTTAATTTCATGGCTTGTTAACTAATGCTAGAAGCATTTTTTTCTGCATTCGCAGCATTTCTTGCATCGTGCTAGTCATATTTGTTGTAAAGTTGTTTATAGTTTGCACCAGATTATCAATAGTAGCTTCAAGGCTACTGAAATTAAAGCTTGTGTTTGCATTTGTTGTATTAATTAATGGTGACACTTTTCGCATGGGAACAGAGTTGATCTTCACAGCGTCAGCATACGATGCATGTGCAGAGATTAGTTAGGCCATAGGAGGATAAGTAGCAGAGTACGTATTTCCTGTTTGCGGAATACTTTAGGCTTTTGATTTATAGCCTGTATAATGAAAGAGTATACAGGACATCCTCTGTATTTAACAGTGTGATTACCTCCACAATTACTGCACTTTTTTCCTTCTGGTCTTTCGACTTATTGCAAATAGCAGTCTTTACGGGTCGTGAACGCTTGTGTGGTTTTTCAACTGTGATTTTTCAGTATAAGAGATATTTTAAACTATAAATGGAATGGGTCTCATTTTTCTTCAATAGTATATTGTTACGAATTTGGTCGTGAACAGTCCTTTTATAATAATTCTAGAACCTACTGAATTATTGCTATTCTTATTTGCTTGTATTATTCATTATAATTACTCTAGGAGATATTGAATTGTTGTTATTGTCATTTGTTTTTATTATTCATTGTAAATGAGCACATGACAACTATACATACATACATGCATACATAAATATGTACTTGTTACGCGACAGTTGTCGCGAACACACAAGCACATAAGTGTATTAAATACGCACGGTTTCTAAGTAATTGAAGCCGCGAATAAGCTCATGATTATTGTTGTTGTTAACCGCGGCATTTGTATGTCTGATTGGAGCGTGTGTGTATGTATGTATGTACGTATGTCTTGAGTTCATGTTAATTTAAGTGTACGATGATGTGATTCAGCTTCGACAAACATCATGGTCGTTCTAGAAATGATCATTAAGGGTATATAAGCTGCGCACATCAACGTCAGCAGTCAGTCTAAAGGCCTAACTATAATGTGCTTAATGCAACTTAAGCAAATGTGCGAATACACACAAATGTATACAACTATAATGTACTTAAGTAACTTTTCGTCAAGTTTCAAGTGTCATTTGCTTAAGGAAAGTGCGTTCAATTTCGCTCTTGCTTAAGCAAATGACTCGTCAAGAAAACATTATTTTTTCTGTCTCTATTTATTTCCCGTACTGAGCAGGAGCGTTTTCTTTTCTTCATCGTCTCTCTTATTTCTTGAAGAACACATGTTTCATCAAGTGCACAATTCATTAACTTCACTGTCTTCAGAAATTTCAGTTTCCTATTCATTTTTAAAAATTTTCCAATAAATAAATTAATAATAATTTTCCAATAATAAAATAAATAATTGTTTGCAATTAAAAGATGCAACCACTGTTGCTTTTTTTAGTACTTTTTTATTTTAGTTTTCGTTTACTTTATAAATAAATAAAAGATAAACATGGATTTACTTGCTTATGGTAATATATTTATAACTTTTACAAATTTAATGAGATTTCGTCAAAAATATTACATTTTAAAGAAATAAAAACGAAAATAGTTTTCTAAAAGTACAAATGTTTGCAACAAAGTGTAAAAAGTTTTTAAGTTTAATAAGTACAATATAGCCACCTAAAAGTCTTCAGTAATTTACTTAAGCATTTGACATGCTTTTCGTTGAATTTTGACACTAGCTTAAGTTTGGTTAAGCACATTATAGTTGGGCCTTAAGTCTGAGACAGTAGTCAGTCAGTTAAAGTTCAGTCAGAGTTCAGTCAGCAGACAGACAGTGTTGAGTCTGTAATTAGTGAGTGTGATTGGATTTATCTGTTAGTGTAAAGTGTACTAAGTGGTTACTATTGCTTTTAAGCATAGTACGGTGGTATTGAATTAAATAAAGTAGTAGCTGTTAAGTACTGAAAATTTAAATATTGAGCGTTTAATTTCATTGCAATCTAAGAACCCACGGAAAACGTTTTTAAAAAAGTGAAAAACGGAACAATATCATATGGCTCCAGTTCAACGCGAAATAGGGGTTGGGGGATCTTCTCCCTGTTTATTATGTTGGATACATTTTTTACCTTGAATTCTTTCAGGGTGAGAGCATCTTTAATTTCAGCAGGGACAACGTAAGAATCTCAGCCCTTCAATACGACCTGTAGGCCTTTAGCGCTCTTAAGCTGGAATGTGTAAAAACTTGTTTTATTTTTCCCAATTCATTAAGCATTTTGCGGAAATCTTTTTCTTCGTATATTTGAATTTTAGTTTCATTAATGTTACCACGTTTTATTGGAACAATGTGAAATGCTTTTTCACCAATGACCGATATTAATTTTTTGATGAGTGTTCGATTTTTTTTTCTCTCAAATAGATGGGTGGTGGTTTAGAGTTTTTTTTTCGAGGATACTTCGGGTTTGTCATTGTCGTCTTGCAATATCTTAAAGCGATTCTGTCGGTTAGCTGATGCAGCATCGTTATCCCTGGAAATCTTGGGAACCGATGAGATTTTTGATGAATTTGGGCTTCGCCCGCGCTTTACGACTGTAATGTATCTGTCCATTCCGACAGGTTTCTGAATACTATTGTCTATTGTGATAACTTGGTTAAGTGATGAACACGAGCCTGGAGCGGATAATGGCGCTGACTTAAATAAAGAAGTACTTGGCAACGGTAATGTTATCGAATCACTACTTGGTATCGGAGTAAGCGAAGTTGATCGCTCGCGTAAAATTGGCTTTGCCGTTAGAAAAAGACTGTCATCTAATTTTTTGTTTTTATTCTTTGTATTAAGAGCTTCAGAACTCACAGTAAAATAGGCAATTCTTCCGTTAGAAATCACTTCACAATTTTTTGTTTTTGAGGTACTCATGCAGAGTATTCCTCAGGCACTTTGTTTGCGGTTTATATATATATATATATTTTTTTTTTCACATTATACGAAAAATATTATTAATGCAAAAAAAGCAAATTTAACAAAATCAATACTTATTACGAATCAGTACTTATTACGAATATTTTGTTTGTTTGTATTTTTGTTTATTTAGTATGTAAAATAAAACTCCGCTAACACGTCTGTTCACTACGAAGGTTCAACAAGAGAATGAAAAAATTCGAAATAAATTAAATTTTTCTTGAAACATTTCTTCAGGTAAGGATAATATATTTATACATGAATTGAATTGTCCCGTTAATGGAATAAAATATTGTTTCGTATTGTTTCATATTGTTTCAATATGTTTCATCTAGGTAATCAGCGTGGAATATCGTTTCTAAGTTTTAAACCCCGGTTTAGGTGTTTAAATCAGTGAAATGCAACTGTGAAAGTAATAGTTTCTACTGTGATGGTAATAGTCTATTTTTTAATAAATGCCCAATTCGATTAGGCTACCTCCAATGAACTTATCATACATTGGCGGGTATCGCTAAGAGGTTTAAATACAGAAGCAACTTAATTGCCTACTCGCATTTTCTGAATTTTATGGGTTTACATGACATACTCCTAATTTTGCCATTTTCGCGGGTTTCATATGCTCTAACTCGAAAATTTTTGTAACAACATCAAGTCGTGAGGTGTTTTAAAATCGACTTTAAGAAAGGCATTTCTAGTAGCTTTGAAAATATGAGTTAATCGTACATCAAGGAAACTTTTACATTTTTATCAAAAAATAAGGTTTTCTGTTGTTAGGACCTTTGTCCAGCTTTTGCAGATTTCTTAACTACAGTAGATGTTAAGTTTGTCAACTAAGCATTCAATGGACTCGGTGCCATCCATAATTTAATTAAATTTTTTGTACACTTCAATTTTTTTACATTATATATCGATTTTAAAATATCGGTTTTAAAATATTTTTATTTTGTCAGTGTATGCATAATGGCGATACCGATTTCCTACATTTACGTGGTGTCCATAAAAGTGATAAATAGATATCTTCACTTCCAATTCTATAGTTCCGGCCTCGTCACTGTTCTTTTAGATTTGCCACAATGCGGCAAACAGCTTTTATTACCTGGTTCGTGCATTACTTTTTTTGATATCACTGGCAACTTTGATTTATTTCGTCCTGTGTTATGGAATTCTTTTTATTATAGATCTGCAGTTAATATTCTAAAAACTACACTTCACTATTTTCTAGTATTTTCAAGCACTTTAATTCACTAAAACTTTGAAACTAATTCAGCTTGTTTACTAGAAGAAAGCTCTGAATATAAATGCAAGCACTCTTCCATACACAGCAAATAATTGTTTATTTCGTTTTGTCAAGAAATAACAAGAGAGGAAACCCTACAAGCCATATAGAAGGCAAATTACTAAGGAAATAACCATACCAGCACTGAAGTGGTACATACATATACAAAAGTACATGCAACCACAAGCTAAACAATAGTAAACCACTTCGAATAACAACAACAACAAAAGAAGATATAATAAGATAATGACTTAATATGGCAGCTGGTATAACTTAACTTCGTTTCCGTTTGCGTTCGCGTTTTATTTATCCAAAAAATTCAAGGTACAGTGTTTTCTTAGAAACTATAATTCTTAATTCCATTTTTTAAGGTATTAATCAAATACTTATCTAAGACTACTTAATTATTAATTTAGATAGTATTGACAGCCTTGCTGTATGTTTTTCAAAGAAGATTTTTATGTATACTATCACTTTAAGTTTTCCGAAAAAAGGATGAAAAACGGAAGAAAATTTCTTACAAGCTAATTTTGAACACTAGTCTTAATTACTAAATACTTAAAGCTAAAAACAAAAAACAAAAAATAATAATAATAAAAGTAAAAACAAAACAACAAAAAAACAACAAAAGGAACTGTCGTTGGTTTAGTTATCATTGGTCTGTACCGGGTTATTCAGGTCTACAGTGTTCAACCTCCTGTGGTAGAACAAGAGGATCGCATCCCCATAGAGGAGGCCACCATTATCTAGCGTCAAAAGATCCCTAGGCCTAAAAAATGTGGATTTGAGAAAGGACCCTAAATTGGCGGAGAGTCGGAAACAATTTGCGACCATACTATTTTGCAGGAAAGATGCGCGTTTAAGAAACTTGATGGCTATGCCTACCAGGAAAACGACTATTCTCTCGAAATGAATGGCGCGCTAGATTGCCCTACACGATGGTGTCCGAAAGCTTCCATCTGGGCTCATTATGCGCCAAAGTCCTAGGCAGGATATCAGTTTTTACATCTTCCACATCCGTAGTATCTCAATTTTTTTGGAAGAGATCCTAAACAAAACTGGAAAGATATTAGAGGTGTTATGATCTGCTTGTATAAAAGTAGTGCTTGTATAAAAGTAGCCGAAGTAAATAAGGTACATGAAATACACTCTCTTCACTTTTCCTATTATGCTACCTAAAAATTTGGATTTGCAAGTTCTCCTGGAGAACGACACCTTAGTACTTCATCCTATCCGAGATTCTAATTATCCTACCTCCGATGGTCAATACCGGGGTAAAGCGCCTTAAGTTCCGGTAGAGGAGACTGCGTTTGCGACTAATCATCATTCCCACTGTTTTCTCCATATTGACCCTAAGACCCCATTTCACAAAGTATGAGTGAAGATTCGCTAGATATGATTTGACTCTCTGATTCAGGTTGTCCGCCCTCGGACCAAAAGGGAAGTATCCAATATTTAGACAATGATTGAATAAGATCGCCAGATATCGCCATGTAACGGCATCTGTACGTTTCAAGACAATATCACGTATCCCGTCACAACAACACCTTTTATTTGCTCTTGCAAATGCCGCTGAAACGGTCGGCCAGGAGCTCTGCCTTATCAGTCCACCGATACTGTCGTTCCTCCAGAGCCGATCATGACTCCAATTGGAGGCCTACATCTCATTCCAGCTGCCCTCCTTACCGGTTGGAAAGTCATGTTGTTTAGACAAATAATTCGGGGATAGTCTGCCCAGTAGCTGTCTTCGAAAACTGCGATCGCGCCCTGGATAACCCTGTCTAGATTACGAATCTCAGCTCTAATGGTGTGATATCTTGAAGGATCAGCTGTTCTATATAGCATCCTTGTGAGTCTCTTTTTTCCATTATAAAATTAAAAATATTCTGCGGAAGCTTCAACATTCTACCTTTATTTGAAGGTGATTTTGGAACTGAGCTATCTAAGGCGTTCTGTATAATATTGCCAATGGACTCAATACAATGATCTATTTCCTAGCAGTATACATCTCTATCAATTGGAAGCTCACTATCGGGCCCTATCTATGCGACCAAAATCGTAATCTAGGGTTTTTCCCCTGCGCAGCATATCACCGCCCTCTACCACAAGATGATCCGATGTGTAGGTGATTGTACGGAGACCTCCGTTCAAGGGTGGTGAAAGGTTCAGATCAGCCGATGACATAAAGATGTCTATGTCAGGACATGACAAGAGAAAGTTATGCAGAGTCTCTCCCCTTTGGTTGCAGTCATTACCGCCCCAGTAGGGAAGCTTCGCATTCAAATCTCTTCCAAGTAAAAGACCTCCTTGGGCAGACATGTCTATTAGAGAATCAAGATTACTAATCGACAAGGTTCCGTCCGGCGGGAGAGAAGCATAGATGATCGTCAACGCCCTAGAGTCTGCCCTAGCTATCCTAACAGTGGTATTCTCGATAGAGCCGAGATCCACTACCAATCTATCAGAAGTTAAACCCTCTCTCACAAGGACTGCAGTCCACCTGCACGTCCCTGAATTCGGATCTGCTTTTAAGTTTTGTACCCCGCAAGTTCAAGCTTATGTCTGGGGGACGGTTTATGCTCGGCGATGAGGAGAACATCAGGACGATGCTCTTTTAGAAAAGGATCAAGGTAGTGTCTCCTGTGTCTCGAGGCGACCGAGTTGGTATTGATAAAAATTGCCCTGAACAACCAAACCATGTCTTTGTAACGAAAATAGCATCCCAAGTAGCGCACGGCATTTCTGCTCATCATTCCTGCGTGACCTATACTCCTTGGCAAATCCCTTCATCTTGTTCAAACAATCCATAAGGCTACTACCAAAGTGACGTCTGCAGTCACCATCCACTAGATCGAACTCCTTATCTAGTTGTACGGATGAAATTGCCCTACTATCTGAAGGACGACCTCTAACAGCCGCTGTCCTAGCGGCAGCAGTGTATAATACCCCCACGACTGTCTTAGATACAGCCTGCGGAATCCGTTTCGTAGCAGTTGAGTTGCATCCTTTGGATGCCAGCTTACGTAGCAGCTCCAAACGTCTGCGGAATTCCTTTGCACTTGCTACTTGACCACCATTGCCACAATTTGCGCATTTGACTGGTAGTCCCACTTTCCCTTTTGCCTGTACTGTGACAGGATCTGTTAAGAGTATTTCAGCGTTATTCTCGCCCTTGGGAGGTACCTCGTATTTATCAGGCCCGTGCGAGCCTGCACATTTAACATGTTACAGTTTAGTGTTATATGCCCAAAGCAGTGGCAGTTATAGCATTGGATAACGTCCTTACGAACATGCTTCTCAATCATTGTCCTACAGTGAAGAATATATTTCAAATTCCTAAAACTTCAATTATCAGATCCTTTGGCTAGTTGGAGTAGCCACCTATTTTGTTCTAGTTTGTGGAGAGCTAAACATTTTCCCTCAATCTGGAGACCTGCCTCCTCCTTCTCGTAGCTGTCTCCCCCCGGAGGGCAGGGATTATACATCTTGTCTTGGTGGCTTGATGTTGTGCTTCCTGCTGATAACCCTTAAAAACTTGTAAGCTGCTACCCAATCCCAGAATTAACAGGGTAACGGGCGCGCATGCAAGTAAATTAAAGGTAAAAGTGGGTTCGCTCGCTCGTCCGGATGGGTAACATGGTCTTTCCAGACCTTGACCTTCGCCAATTACCGGTAGAACTTAATATGTTACTACCCAATCCCTGAATCCAGGGCAACGGGCGTGCATATAAGTAATTAAGGAAGTACCTTTGCCTATGCTTGTCCGGGGAGAGGTACTACCGATACCTCAGGTTTACACGGGACGTAAAATCGGAGGTGTTTTTAACACAAGGCCGATCAGAATTCCTATCTGGTACCACGGGAACCAGTAGCCCCTAGGACGTGTCCTAGACTGGCTATTGATGAGGCCCCTTCGGGGATCACGTGGTGGCTGTGGTTAAAACCCAAAGATACGCGGAAAGAGTTATGGGTCGGATGAGTGTGTCTGCAATACGGTGCTAGTGACCGGTTGCAGATGCTCTCTTCAGGCCATATATCTCTATGTGCTGTTGCTATTCGACAGAGCTGCCCTGGTGTTTGCGGTTGGTGAGTGCCTATTAAGATAGGGAGCATCTTACTGCTGGGCCAATGGGGTGGTAGGAGGTTAGATAGCTCCAGCACTTTAGCAAGGTGTCTGTACATGGTTCTGCAGCCTGTACAGAATTTACTACCATGTCGTCCCTATTAGGGGCACATGTGGAACCAACACCCAGTGTGTGCCTCTGGAAGGGATGACGGGGACGGTGGTGAACGGCTTTATTCACCTAGTGCGAAGAGGACCGTCAGGTTAAGTTTATGACGGGTACTGACGTAAAATCTTTGACATATTCTCGTAGCTGTCCGATAGTCCTTTGACTACGAGGCACAGTGGCTGAAAATCGTTTTTCATTGGCCAAAATTCTGTAACTTTTGAACCGATCAAAATATTAAAGTAATTTTTTTCTAATGGATAGATATTTAGTTCAGCTTAACTCAGTTTTAATTACATTAAAATTGATTGAGTACTTCTTAAGGACTTCTAGGTCAAAGTTGAACTTTTGATTTTTTTTTTAACTTTTGGAGTGAAATATGGGTTTATTTTTTTATTTGCATATTAAAAAATTTTATATTTGGAACTTAATCGTAATTGTAATTATTTTTGTGATAATGGAATTTTTTTAATATTACACTCAAAAAAATGTTTACACTCAAAAAAATATTTACACTCAAAAAAATAGTAAAATTAACTAGAGATTTTGCTGTTATCACAGAAAAATTTTTTATTTTTTGCTGTAAGTAGGTTCTATTTATTATTATTTTTTACTAATACTATGTTTTTCGTACTTAAATAGCAATAAAAGGCAATTATAATTATTATTCATTTGACACAAATATTGATTGCAAATATTCTATATTTTGCTCTGTGCTATTTCTGTTCTTTAGTAGTTTTTTGGCTTCTTCATCTAAATCCCGATGTTCCACTTTCCATTTATTTCGAATATTGGAGATGAACGGATCTGACGTTGCCAATAATATATTAAATAGATCTTCATTTGTGGAATTTCGTGAAATTTTTCTAGTATTGTGCTCTCTATAAAATCTGTAATCCTTGTTCCTTTTTTCCTGAGCCTCCTCTGATAGATCTCCAAGTGGCACCCAATGATATTTAATGATATCTCCTCCATGATAAAGGATTTTGTGAACTGTTGCAGACATATTTATCCATGGGTAGTTGGTTGTATACATTTTTGCAGTTTCCTTAGCATAATCTCCAAATTGTTTAGAGTCAATTTCTTCATTGCACGCAAGTACTTCTAGGATTATTTTAAATCTGAAAATAAGGTTTAAATCCACTCCTGTTATTTCAGATGCTGTTTCTGAATCTGAAAAGAATCTTCGTGCAGTATTGCTATTATTTGTTTTGCCTGACCCTTGTTTTGGCTGATCTATAATCAATCCAATTTTGCGATATTTATCTTGAACATGTTTCTTTTTTGAACTTCTTAACTCTTTGTTAACTGACCTTCGTAGACTAGTAGGTAGTGTACTAGACTCGTAGTGCGAAGGTCCCAGGTTCGAATCCTGCCGCAGAACTCTGGCAGTTTGTGTCTGATAATTAAAAGGGAGCGCACAACAAGCCTTCACTGGCTTAAGTGTATGTCGTATGACATGGGCTATCACACCCCTCCAATCAACCTAACCTAACTCTTTGTTGGTTTCATTGTTTCTTATGGATCCTGAAGACCCGAAATCCAAATCATAACTGAATTAGCATTTCCAGGTATTGATTGTAGCAAGCGTTCGGCTGTGTGATCAAGTAGAGATTGTAGTTGTACCTCTGCCGAAATTGGTGTGATTGTAATAGTGTCCTTTGATGCCAAACAGTCCATTTTAGCAGCAGTTATGCGATGATATGCTGGACAGATATTTGAGCCCTTTTCAATCGCACGCAATCTGAGCTTAATATATTGCTGTTTTGTTAATTTCAAATCCAGAAATAAGGCTAATGCCTCCTCATTTGTGTACTGTGTTGCATCGCTCGGAGTTGGTATACTTTTAAGAATTCGTTTTGTTCTCACTGGACTAGCTTTAATAACTTTTCAATGATATCCACTTTTGTTAATTGGTTCTGTGATTATAAATGATGTAGGAAAGATTCTTTTATATTTGTACAACCAATTGCATCGTTAACATCTTTAAGTTTCCGCCTCTTAGATCTACCGTTGCAGTTGTCCAATGATTTGCGTGATCTTCCAACCTTATCTTGCTTTGGTGTTTCTGCAGCGACAGTAAGTTGCCCTTCTAACCACTTTTCACTTTTTATATAAAACTTTTGTTTACTGTATGTTGAATCGTGTAGATGTCCAATAAAAAAAACAACTTCAAATTGTTCCTCTTGAACGTACATATGTAGCAATTTATTCGCCTCTTCTTGGCTCTGCTTAAATCTACCGACTGACTAACTATATACGAACTTAAAACAAACTAAGGGCTTGAACACAAATCAAAAGAAAATAAAAACTCTTCATGAGTATAAGAAAGAATACAAAAAGGGAAGAAATAGTATATATGTACATATAATAAAAATACTGGAATAAGAAAGGTTACGAGGGTTGAACTCGGTTCAACATCCTCCCGGGGCCGAGTGGTTTTTGCAGCGGCACCCATTCCATTTCCCATAAATCACCCAACCGAAGGCCGTTCTTTGCGCCTTAGGCAAGTCCGGATAGGGCTGCTCTATTCTGGCTTCTAAAAAGTGTTTATATATTGCTGGTCCTAATACCCCGTCCACTCGACGACAAACTGCGAACTCTGGGTGTGCCAGGGGATGAAATTGGGCAAAATGCTCTTTGATAAGTGGGTCCCGGATGGGGGCCGGTAATGTGAATTTAACACCGGAACGGATTTGGAGTTTCCACGTTGTTTCTTGGGCCTTGTTCATAATTGGAAAGGGGTATATGACACTGAATGCTGCGTAAAGATGACCGTCGTCGTGGGGACTGGCGGTTAACTTGGGGAGACCGGCTGTCACCTGGGACAGCATGAATGATACCGGAAAGGACCGATCCAGAAGAAAGGTGAGGCTGACTGAATGTCCCTCGTGCTCTACTACTGCTCTAATTAATGGTGGCACATATACATCTGCGTCAGAACAGAATTCATTACAAGGCGAGCGGCTCATTACATCTTCAGCATAACTCGATGACGACGAATTAAAAGGGCCCGCAGCCCGGTGTAGCATGGTATGATGCTTAGCACTACAAATAGCGCAGCGGTTCAACGACTCACACTCGGGTCGTTTGTGCGTTTGAGCCAAACAATTTAAGCAGTAGTTCCATTTACTGGCGAACTGTCTCCTGGCATCGTTCCCTAAGTTACGGAAGGCGAGGCAATATTTCAATGGGTGATTGCGTCCACATAGTTGGCAGCGTGATTTGGGAAACATATTGTAGAGCTAAGAGAGGGAAGAAAAGAAAAAAAAAAACAAATATACACCGCATGAACAGAACCTCTATTAAGCGTTAAATTTCTCTGAGGGTGGGGCAGGAAGTTTGATAACAGGTATTAATGAGTTTCGTTCGAGGAGGGTAAAATACATAGTTTGACAATTGGACGCTTGATCAAGCCATGTTGCGTTCGAAGTTCAGCGACCCGAACCTGACCATCCTTTCCAGAGATGACTTTTGTTACGCGTCCAAGGCGCCATTCGGTAGCAGGTAGTAGGTCATCCTTTATAATGACCAAATCATTTATCTTGATGTTATTCTTTTCTGTTTTCCATTTGAATCGGCGTTGGAGCTCCGTAAGATACTCGTTTTTCCAACGACGTGCAAAAATGTGTTGTATGAATTTTAAGCGTTCCCAACGTTTCATGAAAGTTAACTTTGTGGGGTCATTTTTTTCCAATTTTTCAGGGGGTGCGATTATTGGTGCTTCTCTTAAGAAATGACCTGGAGTTAGTGGAAGGAGTTCATGGGGGTTTTCAGTTAATGGGGACAGAGGCCTCGAATTTAGTATTGCTTCAATTCGAATAAGTATGGTTGTAAACTCCTCGTAAGTAAAGTTGTGATGACCGGTGATTTTCTTAAGATGGGACTTCATACTTTTTACTGCTGCCTCCCACAATCCACCCATGTGGGGTGCATAGGGTGGTATGAAAGACCAGGAAAAGCCGTGAGACCCATATTTTTCTACTAATGATTTTTCGGCAGTTTTTAGAAAGACATTATGGTCTTTTAATAACTTCAGTTGTGCTCCCAAAAAGTTTCGACCGTTATCCGAAAACATGGTCTTTGGGAGACCTCTTCTTCCTGTAAATCGAGTGAAACAAGCTAAAAAGCAGTCTGTGGATAGGTCCGAGCATACTTCTAAATGCACAGCCTTCGTGGAAAAACATACGAATACTGCGGCGTATCCCTTTATTACTTTGGCGTTTCTTAGACTTGAAGATTTCAAAGAAAACGGTCCAGCGAAATCTACTCCGGTGTAGGTAAACGGAAGTGAGTATTTTACGCGTTCTGGTGGAAGGGCTGACATTATCTGATTTTGAATTTTGTGCTTGTAGACGGTGCACGAGGTACAGTCTCGAATGCATTTTCGAACAAGATTTTTCATTCGTGGTATGTGTATGCCGTGCCTCAGGGCCCGGAGCATGATGTGGTGCTCCGCGTGAAGTAGAATTTTATGTGTGTAATTTACAAGAAGAATGGCCAACTGGGATTTTTCTGGTATTATTATGGGGTGTCTTTCAACATAGCTTAGCTCGGAATAGTTTAATCTACCTCCAACGCGAATGAGGCTATTTTCATCAAGAAAAGGATGCAGCGTGAGAAGTCTGCTTTTGCGATTAAGCGGGCGCTGATTTTGAAGATTTTCATAATCTTGTGGGAAATGTCTCTTTTGGGCGATCAACATTAAACGGGTTTTTGTGAATTGAAGTTCCTCGGACGTAATGTAGGCCACTCGTGGAACTATGCCATCTCGAACACGATGTATAAACCGAAACACGTAGCTAATTGTCCGTAGAGCTCGATCGAATGATGAGAAATATTGTAGAATGTCGAGGCTTTCCGTAGGATCGTGTGGTTCACCATCGGGGCTAGGATTTTCGACCTTGACATGAAAGTTTGAAGTTCGTTTTGTTTCCAGATCAACTGGATCGAAAGAACGAGGTTCAGGCCAACATTTTGCTGGTTGGATTAGCCAAGAGGGCCCGTGCCACCATAATTCATTTTGGATCAACTCTTGCGGGGAACATCCTCGCGTTCCAATGTCAGCAGGGTTATCTGCAGTTTTTACATGCTTCCATTGGCTATAGTTAGTAATGGTCAGGATTTGACTAACTCTGTTTGCTACAAAGGTTTTCAACGTTTGTGGTGATTTTTGTAGCCACCCAAGGACTATTGAAGAATCTGTCCATAAAAATACTTCATGGGGAAAATCATAAATTTTCACAAGACTGTTTAGCAACCTTACAAGCAGTAAAGCGCCACATAGTTCCAGCTTAGGGGTAGTTATTTTTTTAATTGGTGCCACACGGGTTTTGGCGACAAGTAAGTTGCAAAAGATTTGTCCGTTTGAATCGTTGGTTCTCATATAGACAGCAGCGCAGTAAGCTCTTTCAGACGAATCGCAGAATCCGTGTATTTGGATTTGGTACTGTGGCGAAAACTGTGTCCAACGTGGAATTTTTAACGTAGAAATTTTAGGAAGGTTTCTAATAAATGAATTCCATTTTTCTTGGATTTTCGGGGGAACAGTTTCGTCCCAATCGGATTTACATGCCCACAAATCTTGCATCAAAATTTTTGCCGTCACAACAATGGGACTTAACCACCCTAAGGGATCAAATAATTTTGCTATTACCGATAGAATCTGCCTTTTAGTATAGAACGGCGATACCTCCATTGGTTCTACTACATAATAGAAGGTATCCGCTAACGCATTCCAGCGAATTCCTAAAGTTTTGACTGTGCTGGAATCTTCAAGTTTTAAAAAATCTTCATCAAGAAGATCCTACCGGGGTAAATTTTCCACTACTAAGTGGTTGTTTGCTGTTAACTTTTTCAAGGGAAAACCAGCTGTGGCCAATGCGCGACTCAGTTCTCTTTGTTTCATTTTAACTTCATTGATTGAATGTCCTCCAGACAAGATGTCATCTACGTAAACTTCTCTTTTTAAAATTATCGATGCCTCTGGGAATTCGTTTTTGCAATCTTCGCTTAGTTGCAAAAGTGTTCGTATGGCTAAAAATGGTGCGCAATTAATACCAAATGTGACCGTTTTCAGTTGATATGCTTTTATCGCATCATCCTTTTTGCTGCACCACAAAATTTGTTGATAGTGGCGATCTGCTTCATGCACTAATATTTGCCGATACATTTTCTCGATGTCTCCAGTAAATACGTATTGGTAGTTTCGCCACATGAGCATCGTCCGCATTAATTCATTTTGTAACTTTGGGCCTTGATGCAGAACATCATTTAAGGAGTAACCGCTTGTACTCTTTTTTGATGCATTAAACACCACACGCACCTTTGTTGATTTGCTTTCAGGTTTATAAACCGCGTGATGTGGCAGAAAAAATGAAAATAATTTCTTGTTGTCTAACTCCGTATTAATTGTTGGCTTCATATGATTTAAATCAAAATATTCCTGAAGAACGTTTTGATACTGCTCTTTTAGATCCGGTGTCTTGCTCAGTGTTTTCTCCACTCTGTAGTATTGCGCCAAAGCGGCCTTTCTTGAGGATCCTAAAAAAATGTCCTGTGGAAACTCTTGTTTAAACGGGAGTCGCACCACGTAGCGTCCATCTGATTGTCGAATTGTTGTTTTTTTATAGAAGTCCTCACAATAGTCATCGTCTTTCGATGATAAAGTGTCGCTTTCCAACTCCTCAACTTCCCAAAATCTTTTTAGTTGTTCACGAAGAAACTCTCCGTCTGAATCAGAAACTGTTGTCGTAAACGTATTAATTGTTTCTGTGGTAATTGGCCCTGAGAGGTACCACCCAAAATGTGATTCTCTTGCCTCCAGGTTGTTTAGTACATTCGTTTTTACTCCTTTCAGATTGATAAAAGGTAGATAATCACTTCCAATAATCATGTCAATTGCCGATGGCTGCCCGAAATATGGATCCGCTAGATCTAAATCGCTTATTTCGGCTGGTCTTTCTATTTTCAATTCTTTTGATGGTAAAAGCTTAGCTAAGGTTGGTACCACTATCGCATTTATATTTATTTCGAACTTCGATATTCTTGACTTTAAAGTAACGCTGCAAACTCCTTTTGAGCTCCCTACAATCGTACCTCCCAATCCAGCTATTTGAAAACTATGTGGTTTTAATGGTAGAAAGAGCTTTCGCTGCATGCGAGACGTTATGAAGCTCTTCTCTGAACCTGCATCTAGCAGCGCTCTGACAGTAAAAAGTTCTCCAGTTTGTTGGATATTAATTAGCGCAGTGGGCAGAACCGTGTTTGCTTCTTGAGGAATAAAAAAACTTGCAACTTGACCTTCAGAACTACTTAAATTATAAGGTGATTTGTTTACCTGAATGTTAAAAGTATGACTACCTGATGATGAAGGTTTTTCTTGTTCGTCACTAGGCAGGAGGCCTTGACGCTTTACATTCATATTTAAATTCTTGTCAATATGCAACATTGTGTGATGCTTTTTATTACATATGTTACAAGTATGTTTACTGCTACAATTGAGTTTGAAATGTTCTTTTGATAAGCAATTCGTACAGTATTTATTTGCAAAGGCATATTTCACTCGTTCGTTGGGTAACAAGGATTTGAAATACTTGCACCACTTCAAATGATGATTCTGCTTGCATTTGTGGCAAAAGTTATCCCTTTTTACGTATTCCGCATGAGCGTGAAAAGATTGTGATTTTGAAGTAGGTGCATCTTTCCCTATTGGCTTTTTTAAATCTATCATTGTTTCTAACATTTCAACCCTTGAGGAGAGATATTCATTTAGTTTACTCCATGCAGGTAGTTCTCTATGATTTTCTATAGTGGTTTCCCAATCTCTTAACGTTTCTTCTGGAAGTTTCAATGCCAAGAGGTGCATTAAAAAGGGATCATCATCCGATATGTTCACATTGTAAGTCTTCAGAATGGCTATACAATCATTTACTGCATTTTGAATAGTTCTTATTGACTTTAGTGATTCAGTTTGAGTTGCCTGAATTCCAAAAATTTTCTTCATCTGATCATTAACTAGCAATCGTTTGTTGCCGAATCTATTTTCCAATGCTTTCCAGGCTAGTGTAAAATTTTCACCTACTAGGTCGAACTCCTTTATGACTTTGAAAGCTTCCCCACTAAGTTTACTACGTAAATAATATAGCTTTTCTGCTGGATCTAAGGAGCCATCTTTTCCAACTACTGCTTGAAAAATATCGCGAAAAATAGGCCATTTGGAGTAGCCTCCCTCAAACGTCTGGATTTCTACAGGTGGTAGTCTCAATGTAGATCGCTTATTTGGTTGTACACCCGGCGCAAAAGTTGTGTCGTATATTTCTAAAATACGCCCCTTAGTTGATGTGTATTTGCGGCATGCATCTTCGTACTTAGAAGGTATATCATCCTTACTATCTTCCGTTTTGTCGTCACTCATACAATATTCCTCATATGACTGGTTAGTTTTGAACCATCTTCTCTCTAATTCTTCTAACTTAACTTTTAAACCAGAACTGGTATCTGCTTCTAGGACTCTTTCTGTTAATTGTTCACAAAATGAAGTTATTTGTTGGAGATCGAACTTACACCTTCTGCGACTGGCCATATTGTTCGAGTTTTATTAATCTAATGCTCTATTTGTGATATATCGTTGGCTATGTATTTTCAAAGAATCTATGTAATCCCGAAAAAATACTTTTTTTTATTCAGACAAGCTCTCGCTGGCTTAATCCTCCGAACCCTCTCACCACTAATTTTTTGTATGTATATAAATAATTCACCAATATTTAACAAATATTACACTCACCAATTTACCACAATCTTCCCTGTAGAAATGATTTTCTGTACTGGAAACCCTTGCTTTTGCTGTTTTGTGTATTTCTGATGTTTCTGCTCTTGATGTTGCTGAATGAATCTCTGTTGGTTTTTTGCTTTGTATTATCCCGTTAGCTGTAAATTCTTGTGTTTGTGATTCTTTACACTCTTGATATTAGTTATTGAAATTATTCAAGGGCAAATTTTGATTTTGTGTATATTAATATAAAAGACTGCATAAGCATTTGTATACATAAGTACGTATGTACTATGTATATATTATGTACGCATGTATGTAGGTATATCTGCTGTTACATACAGTAGCGCTTAATATCGCACAATTTTGAGAAATTATAACACCATTTAAGAGGTTCCAATCATACAGTACATACCTATTTTTTCCTATCCCGATGCTCTGTCCTCCTTGGACGCCCTGGTTGCTAATGAGGCAAATGACTCTAGATCTCCTGGACCTTTTGAAGACACTTGCGTCCCTTTTAATTTGATGAACCTGCGCACCGACCACTTGTGCGCGTGCCAATTTGAAGTGGCTTAAGGATCCCAACCGCCAATGTGTATTCTGCTGTTGTGAAAATTTAGTGAACGGTTTGTCACTAACTCAATCCAATTCTAGGCTTTCCTAGAACTTTTTCGAAGGACCAAAATGTTGAATCGTGTAGATGTCCAATAAAAAAAAACAACTTCAAATTGTTCCTCTTGAACGTACATATGTAGCAATTTATTCGCCTCTTCTTGGCTCTGCTTAAATCTACCGACTGACTAACTATATACGAACTTAAAACAAACTAAGGGCTTGAACACAAATCAAAAGAAAATAAAAACTCTTCATGAGTATAAGAAAGAATACAAAAAGGGAAGAAATAGTATATATGTACATATAATAAAAATACTGGAATAAGAAAGGTTACGAGGGTTGAACTCGGTTCAACACTGTAGCTAACTTTATTGTAGCGTTTTTTTTAGTACTTTTACAAAATTAGATAATTGCTCTTGTATTTCGGTGCTACACGAATTTAAGTTTAATTTTATTTTAACGTAACAAGAACTTCTTCCTGGTTTTTATTCCTAAAATACTCTTCGACCAGTTCTTTATAACCGAAGCTCTTCATATTTTTCTGAATATTTTTATTTGAGTTTGTTATGATTTATCACTTGCAAATATACGTACGTACACGTAAAGGATTAACTTATTATTGAGTAATCCCTTATCGAATCCGTAGTTTTATAAATTTTTAGATACATGTTATTCACACATTGATTTTTAATTTCGTAGCAGGTGGTACTTAAATTGAAGAAAACTGCACTTGTTATCCAGACCTTAATATCAGGTAAAACTAATTAGTATCTCGTCAATATGGGGTTCTTTTTATCTTTAGTGGTTTAATGTCGCGATTATTATTATAAAATTGTTTATGACTTTGGCTGACCCTAACAGTTATATTAGAAAGAGATCATATGTTTACTGTAGAACCTATTTTGATATTTTTATGACTGATTTTTTTGCTGATCAAAACAAAGCCATAAAACCCTTTCGCAGGTATTATATTTAATTATTTTAGTTTTACGTAGTCTAAAGTAAAAAACATAAACCTTTAGGCAAAAAAGTGAAAATTTAATACACCATTGTATACGAGTAATTATATGGCTGTTTAAATTATCGTAATTTGAATTTTTTTAGAGTAATTTCATTAAAATTAAAAAAGTGTTCTACCCGCGGGTCGTGGCGGGTGCAAAAGTATATATAGGATAAAGAAGACACCTTCGCCTTTCTTCGGGTGGTATACGTTTCTTGTTCCCTAGAAGTTCTATTCCACTAAAGTTTAAATTTCAGAAAAATATAGTAGTTTCACAAATATTTCACAACACCTCTAATATTATTAAAAGAACTGTTCCACAAGCTCAAGGGAGGCCATTTTTTTTACGAAAATAGACCTTACTGAAGCATACCTGCAAATTAAATTTAATGTTTCAATTTCAAAGGTTGCCTTTTGACATTGCCAGCGCCCCTGGAATTGTCCAAAGGTTCATGGAGGAACTTGTAGCTGGGGTACCCAATTGCGCGGTATACCTCGATGATGTCATAGTTACGGACCGGAACGGTGAAAGTCATTTAGCAAATGTTCGCGAAATTTTAGGGAGCTTAAAAAGTAATGGACTGAAATGTAGAAAGGAAAAATGTATGTTTGCAAAGGAGCAAATTGAGTATGTAGGCCACATAATCGACGCCAAAGGAATCATGCCTTCTACTAAGCGGTTGGAAGCGATCAAATTGATGCCCAGACCAAAAAACGTACGCCAAGTAGAGGCTTTCATCGGAAAAATCAATTACTACAACAAGTTCATCCCCAATTTTTCTACGAAGGTTTCTCCACTAAATCTTCTAAGGCGTCAAGGCGTTAACTTTGAGTGGGCTGACGAACAGGAAGCAGTTTTAAGAAATGACATCATAGAAGAGTTCAACTTGTTCATTATGACGATAAATTGCCAATCATACTTGCGGCAGACGCTTTAAGTTATGTGATTGGAGCAGCAATGTCTCATAGATACCCGGACGGGTCAGAAAAACCGATTTCTTTTGCATCCAAAACACTAAACAGCAGTCAAGTGAACTACTCTCAAGTGGTAAAGGAAGCCCTTTCCATTGTTTATGGAGTCATGTGTTTTCACGACTATCTATATGGATGTCACTTTGAACTGACAACAGACCATCAAGCATTGACAACCATCTTCCACCCACAAAAGAAACTACCTGTTATGACACTTCATAGATTACAAAGATAGGCCATCTTTCTACAAGCACACAACTACTCTATGCGATACAGGAACATCACTCAACACACGACCGCTGACGCACTCTCGCAACTGCTAATGGGGGAAGATACAGATTTTGATCGTCGGGAAAACGATATGCTTAATGCTAACGAAGTATAGGAAACCACTATTGATACATTCCTGATTAATGCCAAGGTCATCGCCAAAGAGATAGAACAAGATAAAGATCTGCAGCTTGTTAAAGATATGATAAGGCACGGTTGGCCGGAGCGCTCGCCGAAATCACAAGGTAATTTGAAACCCTAGTTTGATCGACGACTATCCTTGTCTTTACTGAGCGGAGTAATACTCTTGCACACAGAGTATTCTCGAGTTATCGTCCCGATAAATCTACAGCAATGCGTCCTCGCTAAGCTCCACGAGGGCCATTGGGGCAAGAATCTTATGAAGCAGATCGCACGGCGGTATGCATGGTATCCTAAGATCGATGAACCCATTCAAAATATGTGTGAAGTGTGCTCAATCTGCCAAGTAATATCAAGCAACCCAAAAAGTCAACTTTCACCATGGCCTGTGTTCACGAAACCGTGGGAAAGAATACACCTTGGCTTCGCGGGACCGTTCTTCGGAAGCATGTGGCTCATCGTAGTAGACTCCTACTCCAAATTTCCATACGCCGTAGAATTGTCTTCTGCAACCTCGAGTACAACAATAACATCACTACAAGAAATATTTTCTATTGAAGGGTTACCACAAACCATCGTAACAATGGACAATGGAACCCAGTTCTCATCGAACATCTTACGAGCGCTCTTATCCACCCTGCGTCAAACGGCTTAGCCGAACGATTTATAAGAACGTTCAAAGAGGCATTTAGAAAGGCAATGAAGGAGAACAGCAACAGAAAATTAGCTCTTTACAAGTACTTAGTGACTTATCGCTCCACCCCAAATCCGTTGTCGGGGAAGTCACCCGCCGAATTGTTTCATGGTCGACAGCCTCGTACCTTGTTATCAGTACTTATCCCTGAGACACATCAAAAACACATTTCAATGCGAAATTTGTTGTAGGTCAAGAGGTCAAAGCCCAAAATTTCTCTGCAAAGGATCGATGGATTCGCGGTGTGATAAACTAAGTGTTAGGTCGGATGACGTACATCATTAAAACTCAACTGGGCGATGTAAAACGACATCAAAACCAAATTAGGAATGTGAAGCTAACACTAAAACCAGATGCCGAACTAAGTAAGGACGACGCTGATTGCGATTTGGATTTAGAGAGTCCAAAATGTTTGAATCACAGACCACAGAAACCAAATTCCGAACTCAGAGGCCAGCAAGGCTCAACTCAACAGAACGTTCCACAGGATGCAGAAAGTGAAGGCATATACCTAGCCAACAATAAAATATTAAATAGTTATTTCGGAGAATATCTCGAATATCAAATTTGATAAATATTGTTATATTGTATATAGGCGTAAAAAGAAAAATATAAAGACGCAAGTCAATTATAATTGTTTCTTGAATTATGTTGACACATATTTAAAATAATCTATTGAGACGTATAAATTTAAATTATACATTTTTTAAAGCACTTTAAAAATTTGTATTCGGTCACACTTAATATAACATTTTTTAAATGATGTTTTACTTTCTTATAAAATCAATTGATTAAATGTTTGAATAGTAATAGTTTGTGATTATTTATGGCATATATTAATTTTGTTATGAAAAGTTCTTAGTTGTCGATTGTAAAACTGATTTAGGACAACAACATTACTTTTTGTTGCAAGCGTCTATAAATATAGCAAGTCATTTCTTAATAACAAGAATTTTCGTTGATCATTAGATTTATTGAAAAAAGTTTGTTAATGTAATCTTACCGGTAAATCCAGGTTGGCATTCGCATGTATAGGATTCAATGCCATCTATACAAGTTGCGTTATTTTGACACTTTACTTTTCCTAAACAATCGTCAATGTTGGTTTCACAGCGGGCACCGGTATAACCGGAAACACAAAGACAACTAAAACGGCCTTCCTCTAAAACGGTACAAGTGGCATTATTTCGGCATGGATTACCATAACAAGCATCAATCATAAATTCACAATGTTTGCCATGAAATCCAGGCTGACAGAGGCATTCATAGTCCTTGGAAGGCAAAGGAACACATTTTGCTTTATTTTGGCAAGGGTATGTAAAGCAAGCATCACATTTTGCCAATATGTCATTGCTGACTTTATTTTTACACACAAAATTTTGTGATGGTGTAGATAGGATGAGTTTGTCTTTCATATAATCTGGCTCTGAACACCTTGCTATTCCTGGTTCAACATAATCCAACTTTATCCAATCAGAAAACCATTTCAGCGAACAGTCGCAGTACAATGGATTGTTGCCAAGGGCACTGAAATTTAAAACATATAAGTACATGAATTTTACTCATACAATTAATATCGTCATATAACCTTACATGTGCGTCAATGATTTTAGATCTTGAAAGGAACCATCCGGTATCATAGAAATTTGGTTCCCATGTAAAGAGAGTACACGCAGGTTATTAAGGCCACTTAATGCATTCCGTTGCAAGCATTGTAGGTTGTTGTATGATATAATTCTACATTAGGAATTAGAAGCTATAAGTAGTAATATTTTTAATAAGGAATCTTATACTTACAACGTAGAAAGCTTGGTAAGGTTGGCAAAGGTAAAGTCCGAAAGCATAGATATATGATTATTACTCAAGTCTCTGTAATAGAGCATGAGAAGTACGATAAACAATTTATCAAATGAAAGCACATGAAAACTTCAATACTCACAGTCGAGCAAGTGATTTTAAATGGTGAATGCGGTCTGGAAGTATCGTTTTTATTTCATTAGACTCTAGGTATAACTCCGATGTTTCAACTGGTATCCCACGAGGAATTTCTGTTAAATTATTTCGAGAGCATCGTACAACAGTCCCTGTACAAGTGCACATTGGTGGGCAATAGTCGTCCCCTAGGCAACCGTTGTTATCCAATGTACATTTAAACTCATTGTGCGGCAAGTCTTTTATTTGTACGTCACGCAATTTAGAAGGTGTGACACAACGAGCAGCTCCGCCATTCAAACCCCTTTTACGTAGCCAATCAGAAAACCAAGCCAAATGACAGTTACAATTAAAAGGATTTGAAGCCAAATTTCTTAAATAAAAACGATAAAAGAACTCAGAAATAAAATTATGACAAATTTTACGCATTTTTATGAATTCCCACCACCTATGTGGGAGGAAACGAAATTAAATACCGTGGAGTTCGGTTATAACGAGCAACTGGAACTAAGCAATTTTATTCGTTATTAACAAAGTTCTTTACATCTGGAGCATATGTTTTCTTCTTCCAAAAAACAAACACAAGAGGAATTGAAACGGCTTATATATAATATAAAAACATATAAAAACATATTATATATATATATATATATATATATATATATATATATATATATATATATATATATATATGTAATATATATAAATATACAATATATAAACTCCAATAATTTTAAATTTTCTTATCACTTTGCAAATAACATTAAGTAGTTGTTTTGACGGTTTAGCAAATTAAATGAAAATTTTAGCGATTTCTTTTTATTCGTTATAAGCGTTAAAATTTGATAATGGCTTTGTTGGGTACTTATAAGCGAAAATTCGATCGTATAACCATAATATGTTATAAGCAAGATGGACCGCATTGGTCAATTAACAAAACATATCTAAAATCATAATGGATAACGGCATGAATAGCCTTTGGATATAAGAAAAAGGATATAAAAATATGACTTCAGAAATTCGAATTTCATGTTCAAGTTCAATACTTCGATTAATGCAGGAGATGGACATGCCAAAGGAAATGCTAATGACCAATTATTACATAAAAATTTAAATTTTACAGTCATACATATTGGAGTTATAAGAAATTGCAGGACATGGATTCTTATCATTCCTCAACAATAATGACAGAATAGTTGGTGTGTACAGTTGAAACTTAATAAACTCATTGGCCACAATCACCCGATTATTATATAACTGAATATTTATGGGACAACTTAAAGGAATAATAAGACGAGCAAGACTAAAGCTACGTACACACGGTTGGCAGATCTTACAATATTGCCAGTAAAATTGTCTGAAAATGTATTACAATCGTGTGAACTGCCAATTTTTTACTTACAACGTTGTCAGAAAAACCATTGTCAGTCCATTGTAAGACGACAATATTGTCAGGCATCTGACAACCGTGAGAACACCTATCGCAGGCATTGTCAGATAATTGGCAGACATTGTAAGGTAATTTTTTATTGGCATATGTCGAAAATTTATGCACCTGACAATAACACCATTGTCAGAAAAATATTTCTATTGATGTTTTTGGTATCTAAAAATATACATAAATCAATTTTATACTAGTACGTATGAATGAAGAAAATAAGCTTACTTTGACATATTCATCCACAAGAACTTTATAAATGGCATCTAAAACTTCCGGAATAATACTCGATATCGTTGATGCTGGAATACGGAAAAGGTATTGCAATGACTGAAATTTTTCGCCAGTAGCCAGGTATCGTAGAGTTAGTACGAGTCGCTCACCACCTGAAATGCTCTGCGGCTCGTCAGTTCTTAATTGGATGAGCAATTTGGAATAAAATCCCTCCTCCTGGCGGTAACGAACCCAATCTTTTACCCAAACTTTGCGACGTTTTTTTACTATTGGATCTTCATCCTCACTACTTTCAAACAAATATGCACTTAAAATTGTCGTAATTGCTATATTCTTTTCCATAATGTATCACACCTTAATAATTTAACTTTTTTTGTGTTATGTATACATAAATTCAGATAATATTTTCTGACATATGCTTTGAATTTTCTGACAATGCCTAACAACAGATCTGGATATTTTTGTCATCCAATAATCTGACAATCGTTTGAACTGACAATTTTTGTTGGCACATAAATTCATTGTCAGACAATTAACTGACAATGAAATTGTAAGATTTTCTTACGATCGTCTGAACACACAATTTACTACTGGGTGACAATTTTTCATTGTCACTACATTGTTAGTATGTTGCCAGGTCTTACAATATTGTAAGATCTGACAACCGTGTGTACAAAGCTTAAGGATGGGACTTAGTTTCAGTGAAAATGTTAAAAAAAATTCTCATTAACTACGACTGCAAGACCTCCAACTGTTATGGAATTCAAAGGATGCCACAAAATGTATTAAAATTACTGATTTTGTCCTATTTACATATAAAGCAGTATTTTTGTGAAAATGTAAAATGTGCTGCTATTTAAATTTTTAGAGATAATCGGGTATGTTCCAGGTTTCGACTCGGATTGAAAACGAAAAATTTTTTGAATCCCCATAATTTATAAATTCGTGTTCTGAATTCAGCATGTTTTTCCACATTCGAAGTTTATGTTCGAAAAAAAATCTAAATGTCAACGGCTACAGCTACACAAAAATCGACGGCGGTCGGCAAAAAAGTTGCAAAAATATTAAAAAATTAGTGCCTGTTTAGATTGAACGATTTTTGTCGCTGCAATTCTTAGTTTGTAGGTAAATAGGTAAATTCCTCATTTGTTTACCGTAAGAATATACTTAAAAAAGAAAAGATCAAAAATTACATACGTATGTATGTATGTATGCATAAAATATCTGCGACAAAAACTGTTCAATGTAAACGCAAATACAATTTTAAAGAAGGAAAGACAAAAATTGCAGCGACAAAAATCGTTCAATCTAAACTGGCACTTACGAAAGTAAAACAATTTACAGAGTATGAAAACAAAAATATTCAAATTTTTCAATTAATTTTCTACGCGAATAAAAACAAAATTAATACACTCGAACCCCGAGACTTGCGTCGTTAATGGGGACCGGAGAAACGTGACGCTAATCGAATCACCATTTTCTATATAAATACACTGAAATTTAATTTATTGGGGAAAATATTCAAAACAAAGCAAAAAATTTTGTATTTTCGATAAAAAAAAAAACAAGTATGAATACATTTTTATTTATTTCGTTTACTTCAACAAATGTTTATAATTATTATAAAGAAATAAAACAATAAATTAATAAAAAACATAATAAAAATTACATTCATTTATATATGTACATATGTATATTCATAAAAAGTAGATGCATTAAAAAATTTTAATTTATTTAGCTTACATTGAGCTCTCTTCAGATGATAAATCTAAATCAACAACACAACATTTGATTGGATGGATTTTGGGGAATAACACACTAAATTCTTACCATAACCAGGCACCACTTATATAACAAAGAAAAGGGAATTCCCCTTACTTCACGCAATTTGAAAACTTCTTAATGTACAGGCCAGAAGTTGTGAAAATGCTAAAAGACAGAAAATATGCTATATCAGGCACTACAAATGCTAAAAATGGTAATACACAATGCTGCAGTAAACAATTTAACGAAAGAGATTATTAATTTTATTCTTTTTGCTTCTTCTAGTTGCGTTATTTATCACCGCGGCTGTTAGCCACATATAGGCATATCGACTACGTTGTCTTGTCACCATATATTGCTTAAACAAAGTATTGCCTGATTATTACATTGCGATTTTACAACTAAATGCAATCGTATTATTATAATTATTGCTTAAATAGATTTATATATATGGAATTAGTTTTAATTTCCTTCAAAAAATTCATTTTTCTTTATCAATAAGATCTAAATGCATTAAGATTTAGTTCAAAAAAGATTGACATATCAAACTTTATTATGTAGGGCAACTTTGTGTTTTCGAACATAAACAAAATTGTTGTATTTTTTCATGTTTTTTACACAACTAAGATCTGCCAAAACCAAATTGAAATTTTTTCGCAAAGTTTAAAAAAAATTTCTTTGCATTAATATTTCTGTGAAAAATTAAATTTTTTGATGAAGTTCAATAAAAAACACTTCAAACTAAAAACCAAAATTGTATTTTCCCACCCACCCCTTCCTACTCTAATTGAAAACGAAAAAAAAAACATGGGGATGTGAATTGCAGAACACCCAAAATGCCAAAGTAATCCACTTTCGAGTGAATTCGGATTCTAGAACATACCCGAATAATATAAATTTTAATATTAATATGGCGTTGTCCTAATTTTGTTTGTGTAAATAAAATAAATAAATACGCAATCGAAAATTCATCATTGAAGTTAATTATGTTAATCACTAAAAGTGGAATCAGAAACCTACAGAAAAACAAAATTTACAGTAATCCTACAACTTAATGCAAAAATGATGTTTGTCACTTTCGTTTCTTCTTCTCGATATGGTTGACGAAATTTGCATTGCATCTAAATTTTTTTCGATGCACAGTTTGCCTTGCTCTGCGCACCGATGACAACAGTATGCATTTGGGCACAGTTGCAATGTATTACTGCAAAGCAACATGCGTTTAGAAAAAACACCCAATAATACAACAATAAAAATATTTAAGGATAATATAAACATATTTCCAGCAAAGGGAAGAAGAAAGATATTACAGTTACTATTTATTTCTGTTAAAGAAATTCTAAAATTGACCCACAATACTTTAAAGTAATAAATAAATTCTTTCTATAAATTTAACATTTCTTAATTTTTTGTAGCAAGTATTTGCCAGTTTGGTAGACTTTTTTTTATATATTACAAATAACAAATTAATTAAATATGTATATATATGGCAACGCCAATTTACAGTAAACAAAAAACCCCTAAATGATGCTACGAAAAGCGCAATATGTAATACCCCTGACAGAATATGGTTTACATACCATTGTACGTATGCTACGGTTTTGTATACTGTTTATGGGTGAGAGCCATGTGGTATCTATACTAATGTTTTTGTTTTTATGTTTGATTATATGTTTACAAATATGGAACGAGAAAAACTGTTGACTGTTATTATAATTAATAACAAAATTTTACATTATATGCGGGAAAAAAATCTGCTTACGTTATGCATTAATTATGTATAACAGAATAGAAAGAAAATATACTATATTAAGTGTTAATAAAATAAAGAAGAAATACATGCATTTTTGGACATGGGTGAGCATTGTTGTTGGAATGAATTATGAATAGCAAACATCAATGGATTTACAGTTGATTTTGATACTCGGCTTGAACAAATATTTACTGAACACAGGTAAAAAGATGTGTTCCATGAGATACTACATTTATACCACGCTCATGTTCGCAGTATACAAACCAGCTAAGTATATACTAGCTTGTTTCGTGGTTTAAAAGTGGTTTACGTTGAAACACATGTAGTATATCATACTATTGTAGTATACAAATTACATGTCTGTTAGGGGTATACTCGTAAATAAAGGGTTACAAAGAGACAGCAAAAGAAAATACCAAGTTTCACGCAGTGACAAAGCTCAGCGTAAAAACTAAGTAGAACTAAAGAACTTAAGAACTGAGATGAATGAAAAAAAGCTCTTAATCAAAAGAGGTGAAAAACCAAACATTACTGAAGATGAATGGTTGCTAACCTGAGATGCTATCCGGCTAAAAAAAATCGCGTAATTACGCCTTTTTTATAATTTATATTCAAAGGTAGGATCACATGATTGCCGCAACTACACTAATCAGACACAATTTTTATTGTGCTGAATTGGTGCATAATAATAATATTGTCCGAATCAAATATACTACTGTCACATGATTGCCCCATTTTATAAAAATTTCATTGTCGCAGATTGGCGAAGAATTAATTTGTGGCAACAATCCAGTCATACGATTGTTCTAACTTGCGGCAACACCAACAAACAGTTGTTATGGTAGTTTTTAGTTTGTGTCGTTTTACGTTCAAATTTTTTTCTTTAGCTTTGCAATCTCCCAATGTACATATGTGTGTTTGTGTACATTCGCACCACTGTCACTTAAACAACAAGTATCTATTTTTTTCCACGCTTATATTTATTTATTGTATCTTCAAAACTGAACTAACAATAAGTATTTTTTTTTTTTTTTTGGCGGAAAGGAAGGAAAAATGCATTACTGCATGCACGGAGTCGTCACTGACCGTGTTATGTCGGGCTCTCCAGGAAAAAACTGGTATACCGACTAAAAAACCTCCTTATTTCCTCTTCTTGGAAAGTGATTCCACCCCGGGACCGCTGTGAAGCATTACTTCAGGGTGGTTTCCTCTTGGCTGAGATTTCAGCCCTCATCTCGAATTTGGCCTGCGTCCAGGTCCCCGCCTTGCTAGTTCGTGTCTAGTCAGCTGCTTCTAGGTCAGGTTTCTTCTCCATGAGAATGCGTTTGCAGTACTTAGCTACTGCTTGCCAGCAAGTCCTATTTTGTGTCATACGGTACACAATGGATTCAACACTCATTTCTCCTATTTGGTTCTCAAGTTCCTGGCGTTTGTCGGCCCATTTATGACACTTAAAAAATGTGTGTTCAGCGTCATCGATCATATCTCCTTCTTCATATAAGCAGTACGGCGTGCTGCACTTGCCGATATTGTGCAGATATTTCCTGAAGTACCCGTGGCCGGTCATCATTTGAGTCAGGTAGTAGTTTACCTCTCCGTCTCTCCTTTCTAGCCAGTTATTTATGCTTGGAATAAGTCTCTTCGTCCATCTGGCCGTATCTTCCTCGTTCCATCTTACCTGCCATCTTTGAAGGGTCTCTTGTCTTAAAATCTCCTTGTCCCTTTCTTCGAGGCCGTCTGTCTGTTTCTTTATCCATAGCTTCTCCCTTTCTCGTATTTGCAAGTCTATTGGGATCGTTCCAGCTATAACAAGAATCGCTGCTGTTGAGACAGTTCGGTAAGCGGAAGCAATCCTTATAGCAGATGTTCTCTGTACAGACAGTAGGGCCTTCGTTCGTTTTCCATTTAGTTCCCTGCCCCAGATTTCACTACCGTAGAGAAGAATGCTATTGCTTGTCTCCATTAGCAGCTTCCTCTTATTTTGTCGCGGGCCTCCTATATTTGCCATTAAGCGGCCTAGCTGCGTCGTAACCTTTGCCGCTTTGCTTGCTGCATGTTGAACTTGATTTGAAAATGTCATCTTAGGGTCAAGTCGGATGCCGAGGTAGTTTACGCATCTCTTTGTTCGTATCGGTACGTCCCCGATGTTGATGTCTATTTCGAGAGGTATGTTCTTTCTGGTTAAAAGAACTAGTTCCGTCTTCTGGATCGCCAGCTGCAGGTTATGTGCATCAAGCCATGCTTTCGTCCTAATCATGACCTGCTTAAGTTTACGTGTTGCCTCCTCTGTATCTCTGGCCTTTATTACAGCCGCTATGTCGTCGGCGTAGCCAACTAGAAAGGTGTCCTGCGGCATTTCAATCTTCAGTATATCGTCATAACTAATGTTCCACAGGTCTGGGCCCAAGATTGATCCTTGCGCGGCCCCGGATGTAAGTGGGATTTTTCTCTGTCCATCCTTCGTATTATATATAAGCTCTCTGTCTTTGAAGTAGCTTCTTATCACTCGCGAGAGATATGTCGGTATACGGAAGCAAGTCTCTAAAGCTTGGATAACGTCGGGCCACCTTAGGCTATTAAAAGCGTTTTTCACATCCAGTGTTGCCAGAAGAACGACTTGTCTGCTGTAATGATTTTTCTGCTGGGCGGCGTAAAAAGCATCGACGACATCTTTTAATGCTCCGATGGTAGATCTTCCTGGTCTGAAGCCATGTTGCCTTTCTGAGAGTCCTCCTCCGGTAGATATGGCGTTCAGTAGCCTAGGTTTTAGAAGTCTTTCGAAAAGTTTGCCTGCTGTATCGAGCATACATAGTGGTCGGTATGCTGATGGCGAGTTCGGGTCACCCTTCCCCTTGCTGATAAGCACCAGTTGCTAAGGCACCGCTGAATTGTTTCCTCTTCCGAATTCCTCATCTTTGAAATAAATTCCTGTCTTGGGGAAGTCCGTGCAGTGTTTCCAATTCTGGTTTCGGGTGTTGTTACTTTCGGCACCTCATGTGTAGTAAGAGGTGTTTGAACATTCCGGTCTTTTTTACTCGCCAAGTTCGGAGTGCCCTCTGTCGTACTTTTTCCCATTTCTTGATGTCCCGGCCTTGGTGGGGATCTCGTCACCTTTCCGCTCGGGCGAAACGGATTTATATCGCCGTTGTTTTTTTTTATTGTGTTCATGTTTTTCTTCTGGGTCCCCGCTTGAAGCCGTTATCTTTGTTCGAAGGTGCAGTTGCCCGTTTCATTGACCCCGAGGGTGCCTTTGCAAGCAGTGAGGTCCTCGCGAGGGTTGACGCAGATCCTTATGAGATGTTGCGTACAGAGCCAGGTCAGGCACTAATTAGGAGTCATCTCAACTAAACCTGCACAGCCCTACTCGGCTACGAACATTGAGCGTTCTACAAGCCCTGCCAGGGTTTTAACGGGACGGTGGTAGCCCCCGCATTGGCCCGTGAGCCATTTCAGCGCGATATCACTCGTGCTTACTGAGGTCACAGAATACGGTAGCTCCCAGCCCATGTTCGTCTAAATCCTAATCAGTATATCCATCGTTATTCAGTGATATTGCCGGTCCATCGTCGTGCTAGATTTTGATCACCCCCGGGTATTTTATTTCCCCGGTACCCTTCATGCCTTTCAAAAGCAGAAAGACATGACGAGCGTCCCCAATTCGCCGAATGGGAGGGTCCCGATGGAGGACCTAGCAAACCCCGCACGGGGTTTAGTAATTAATAATACATAAGAATCGTATTTAGCATAAAAATATTTTTCAAAAGTTTCATCTGGAGTGTTGCGTACTAAAGCCAAAGTATCCCTCTTTTTTAAGCGGATGTGTCCAGTGAAGTTCAAGATGTTACGAACAAGGGGATTAGGATGGGACTCGAGTTTTGGTCAATATTTGCCTGCATATTTTGCAATTTCAGCGGTCACAAGTGGCATATTTAAATCACGATGTAAATTTGAATTTTTTATGTACCATGGAGCCGATGTTATTAACCTTAAAATTTTGTTTTGCATTCGTTGGATTCTCTCTACATTGGAAGCTGCAGCAGTGCCCCATAGCTGAATTCCGTAACACCATATGGGTTTCAAAAGCGACTTGTATATTAAAAGTTTACAATCCAGACTAAGGGTTGAATTTCTACCAATCAGCCAATGTATCTGAGTTAATTTAAGTTTTATTTGTGTTAGCTTAGCTTCAATGTGATGTTTCCATGTAAGCCGTCGGTCAAGGTGTATACCAAGGTATTTCACATGTGAATGTTGAGGAACAACTTGATTGTTGATTCGAATGGGGGAACAAGAGTCTCTTCGTAGGGTAAATGTGACATGAACACACTTTTGTTCATTTACTTTTATTCTCCTTAAGTTCAACCACAGTTCCAACAGGTTAATAGTTCCTGAAGATATCGGGATGCCTCGGTTTTCATGCATACTTAGGAAGGCTGTATCATCGGCAAATGTAAAAGTGTGGATATTACTGCTCACAGGCATATTACAGGTATAAATAAAATACAAAAGTGGCCCCAGTATACTTCCCTGTGGCACACCTTCCACAACAGTGAACTTCCGGGGAAGAATGTAACTTTCCAAAAGATTTACAATGTTTATTGGTAGATATGTCTTCAATTTTAAAATTAGGCCTTCATGCCACACTTATCGAATGCCTGAGAAACATCAATAAAGAGGGAAGAACAATACTTCTTTTCTTCAAATGTTCTTCTTATAAAATGAACCAATCTATGAGTTTGTTCAATGGTGCTATGCTGACTTCTAAAACCAAATTGATGGTCCGGTATACACCCATTATTAGTTAGAATTGGGGACAATTTTGTCATGAGCAGCTTTTCAAAGAGCTTTGAAATTGTTGCCAATAAACTTATTGGCCTATATGACTCAGCCTTGGTAAGATCTTTGTCCGACTTTGGAATCATTTTGACCATGGCAAGTTTCCAGCTATGTGGATAATACTGCAATCGTAAAATGCCATTAAAAATAAATAACAGGATTCTAATAGCAATACGAGGCAACTTCATCAGCATCTTGTTACTAATTCCATCAATACCCGGGGTCTTCTTTAGGTTGGTTTCAGCAATTAGTTTTTGTACATCACGCATCTTAAATTTCATGGGTCGAGGGGGTAGAGCAACTACACTCGGCAAATCAACAGCACCAGTACATGTGTTTGGGGTAAATACGTATTTTAAATGCCCAGCAAATATGTTACCTTTTTCAGTATTAGTTCTTGCCCAACACCCGGTAGAAGTGCGCAGGTGTGGTTTAGACTTAACGGGTGTTTTAAGCTTTTTAGCAGCGTGCCACAAGGAGTAATTAGATGCTGCTGTGACAGACCTTCCAGATAGTTCTTAAGAGAAGCAGATTTTTCAGATGCAAGCAACTCTTGGAGTCGTTTAGTGCATTGTCTAAGTCTGATTTTATGTTGTGGTGATCTGTGCTGTCGCCATTCCCTTCTAGCTCTTCTTTTTTCACAGACGAGACCTTCAATATCCGCAGAATAAATGTTTAAAATTTTCGGTAAAATTGGCAATGTTAAATTCAATATCATCGGAAGTTCTTAGCTTGATGTTTTCCGTACAATGACTACTGAGATATTTTTTGAACCCTAGCCAATAAACACGATTTATCATCTTCACATATGGGTGAGGTAAGTCACTTCTTAGTGGGCTACAAATTGTAACGATCGTGGGAGAGTGATCGGAGGAGGGATCATGTGAAGCTTCAACATGAATTAAATCCCTAGAGATATTTTTCATGACGCCAAAATCTATAACATCTGCAATTTTTTGTATGTCAGTAGGCCAGTAAGTGGGCTCCCCGCTCGAAATGACATCCAAACCAATTTTTGAAATTGTGTTGAACAATGCTCGACCTCTAGGTGTAATAAGACGCGATCCCCAGAACGTATGTTTTGCATTGTAGTCCCCAGCTGCTACGAAATAAGGTCCAAGAGTTTTGTAGAAATCCTCGTATTGTTCCTCAGTGATTGAAAATCTGAGAGGGGAGTAAATTGATGATATCACGAGATTTGAACAAAAATTTTTGATGCAAATATTTGTTGCATGCAGATGGTCCTCACAAATGTTCTCAAGAATATAGTGCTTGAGTCTTGACTTTATTAGAATTGCTGATCCTCCGCATGCTCTTCCTCACGGGTCCTTTGAATCATATAAAGCGTAGCCATTCATTTTAAAAAGGCTTCTCGGAGTCAAATGAGTTTCAGATACCAACATTATATCAATATTATTTACCGTGAGGAACTGCTCAAATTCCTCAAGTTGTAAAGTTGTTTATATTTTGCACCAAATTGTCAATAGTAGCTTCAAGGCGACTGAAATTAAAGCTTGGGTTTGCATTTGTTGTATTATTTGGTGGTGACACTTTTTGAATGGGAATAGAGTTGATCTTCACAGCGTCAGCATACGATACATGTGAAGTGATTGGTTGGGCCATTAGGGGATGAGTAGCGGAGTACGTATTTCCTGCTTGAGCTGGAGTTACTTTGGGCTTTTGACTCATAGCTTGTTTAACAAAAGAGAATACAGGACGTCCTCTGTAGTTAGCAGTGTGATTACCTCCACAATTACTGCACTTTTTTTCCTTTTGATCCTTTGACTTATTGCAAATAGTAGTGTTGTGTAATTCTCCACACACATATTGGAACAATGTTAAATGACTTTTCACCAATGGCCGAGATTAGTTTTTTAATAAGTGTGTTTGAATTTTTTTTGTCTCAGGAAGATTGGTAGTGGTTTTGAGGTTTTTTTTCGAGGATTCTTCGGGTTTGTCGCTCTCATCTTGCAATATTTTGACGATTAGTTGAGGCGGCGTCGATATCCCTGGATATCTTGGGAACAGATGAGATCTTTGAAGAATTTGGACTTCGCCCGCGCTTTACCACTGTGATACATCTGTCCATTCCGACAGGCACCTTAGGTTTTTGACTACTGTTGTCTGTAGTGATAACTTGGTTAAGTGATGAACACGAGCCCGGAGCGGATAATCGCGCTGACTTAAATAAAGATGAACTAGGCAATGGTAATGTTACCGAATCACTACTTGGCATTGGAGTAAGCGAAGTTGATCGCTAGCGTAAAATTGGCTTTGCCGTTAGAAATAGACCGTCATCTGATTTTTTGTTTTTATTGTTTGCATTAAGAGCTTTAGAACTCACAGTAAAATAGGCATTTCTGCCGTTAGAACTCACTTCACAATTTTTTGTTTTTGAAGTACTCATGCAGAGTATTCCTCAGTCACTTTTTTTTTTTTTTTTTTTGTTTCAGATTACATATATGAAAAATATTATTAGTGCAAATAAAGCATATTTCACAAAACCAGTACTTATTACGAATCAGTACTTATTACGAATATTTTTTTTTTGTATTTTTGTTTGTTTAGTATGTAAAAAAAACTCCGCTAATACGTCTGTTCACTACGAAGGTTCAACAAAGAATGAAGTATTTATGTATGCATATATGTATAGCTGTTATATGTCCATTTACAACGAATAATAAAAGCAAATAAGAATAAAAACAATGCAGTATGTTCAGTATGTTCTAGAATAATTATAATAGGACTGTTCACAATCAAATTCGTAACACTGCCACCTGCTTAAGCCTGTTTGTCCCGAACAGGCACAGAACCACTGCTTCCGTATTTTGCGAGTCGCTTTAAGTGTACCACTACCTTCATTTTAGATCGGGTGCTATTGTGCTTCTGTATCCTATACACAACATCGTTCAATCTCTTTATCACCTTGTATGGCCGTCTTTTTGCCAGCCTTTCCTCGCTTCTTGTTACCACCGCAGTACTGCCGCCATTGGCTTCAAATTCTTTGACGATATTCTCATAATCTTCCTTGGGCTTTGCAGCTTTAGCGCCATTCTTTGGATCTGCGTCTTATGCTCTCCACCATACGTACGCTGCAGAGCCGCTATAATGTTCTCATAGTTGTTTCTTGCTGTAGCGGGCATGGTTCCCAGGACTTCTGCAGCAGCGCCTTTTAATGCAAAGATTGTCTCAGTGCATTTCTCCTCCGCATTTCTGTTGGCTAGAGTTTCAAATATACTCGCAGCTTCAGGAATAACTCGCGTTGGCTCCTCCTGCGGTTGGCGATTACGTACCCTTGCTTCCAGGCTGTGTAGCTTCTGATCGACACCATTCTCCAGCATATCAAACTTGTCATGAACATCTTTTTCTGGCACATCGAATTTTCTATTGACGCTGTGAACTTCTCTCTCCATGTCAGTCAATTTATATTCAACGATGTTAACCCTCACATTCACGGCCTCACAGATATCCTCCAGCTTTTTATTTGCTACTTTCAGCATTTCATTATTGTCCTTAACGCTTTCTTCCATTTTCTGGAACATCATTTCATTTTGTCCTTAACGCTTTGTTTGACCTCATTGATAGACTGCATAATCACGGCAAGCACAGAGTTTATGTCCATGTTGCTTGTAGCTGAACGTGTACTCATCTCCAGTACTTCTTTTCCTTCGAACTCATGAGTATTAATGTCAAGGCCAAGCCGAATAAACTCCCCCGTTAGCCTCTTCTGCAGCTCTGCTTTGTTACCAGCTGTGGACAGATTCAGCTTGGTCAACTCTTGCTTTAGCTGTTCCACCTTGAGCTCGTCGAACTTCATTTTGTAATCCCAGTTTTGACACCACTTGTTACGTTTTTACCTCTTAAAAAACGTTTTCCGTGGATTTTTTAATTGCAATGAAATTAAATGCACAATACTTCAATTTTCACTACTTAACAGCTACTACTTATTGAATTAAATGCCACTGAACTATGCTCAAAAGCATAGCAGGCACTCTTTATACTTAAGTCACTTTACGCTGTTACGGTTCAATCCAAATTACATACAACGTTTATGTGCGAAGCTTATATACTCATAATGATCATTTCTAGAACAATCATGATGTTTGTTGAAGCTGTTATGTGTCAATTTACAATGAATAATAAGAGCAAATAAGAATAACAATAATTCAGTATGTTCTAAAATAATTATAATAGGACTGTTCACAACCAAATATATATATATATATATATATATATATATATATATATATATATATATATATATATATATATATATATATCAGAGAACTGCAAAAATTACTTTTTGTTTGATTTAATCTTACACTAAAATTTTTATTCAATTTTAATCATGCAACAAAACTCAACGGTGAGTAAAATCAAAATCGTTTAGTAAACTTTTTGTTTGAGCATTTGCAGGTCGGATGATTATTAATGCTATATTCATATGTTTGAATAGAACAGTTTTGGTGTTGAATAAAATCAGAAACATGTTTGATGTCACTTCGTTGGCATGAGTGTGAATCGTATGAACATGTATTAAATAGATGTTTGAATAAATCAGTTTTTGTTGAATAAATTCAAAGCAAAAAGTTTTTTAAAAGCATTTGAGCTATATGTGGAGTTTTCGTTAAACAAAATGTCAAGTGAGCAAGATTTTGTGTTAGAACAAATTTTAAAAAGTTCTTATACTTTATCACCTTGACGCAAGGGGAGAAGTGTTATCTGGGGCATATTATCTGAAATAATTAAAGAGGATGGAAATATTTTGGAAGGATATTTATATTGCCGCACATGTTCCAAGCTTCTCAAATATTCTCCAAAGCAAACATCAAATTTAAGCCGTCATAAGTGCTGTCAACAACTCAAAGATCTAAATTGTTTAAAGAGTGTTACAGCAGAAGCCAAAAATCCGCCATCGATACCTGTGTTGCTTGGGTTACTGAAGATTTCCAACCATATTCAGCCATCAGCGGCTCTGGTTTTGTTAAGCTTGCAAAGATTTTTTTTGTAAAAAAAACTAAAGGATCTACGCTTAAAATTAATAGAAATATTTATACATACATACATATGTAGTAAATATATGTAAATGTATTTAAGAAACTTTAAACAAATAAATATTGTTCTGTTCAAACCAACAGTTTCCATTTTATATGGTTTTTGCTTCTCCTGTAAACTTATGAAAATTGATGTAACGATATTTTGCGTTTTAGGTGACGATATATAGTATATGTCTCATTTGAATTTTTTTCTTTCGTAGCAACACACATACATATGTACAAATAAACACTTCTTGTTTATTTGTATTTATTCATTATCAAAGCAATCATTGTCGAACCGAATGAACAAACATCTGAATTTAGTCACGAAGCTAACTATGATTAAAATCATAGAGCCAACAAGTTGCGCATTGTTTGATTGATTTAAAATCAACATCGAATATGTATGGCTGAAGAAGTTTGATTGTATGAACGGTAAAGAGTGTATTTTATGTGTTGATCAGAGACCGGCAAAAATCACGTTTTTTATGCCTTCACTCATGCATAAAGCTGAAAGTCCATACCATCCGTTCTATGCGTCTATGCGTTTCATGCGTCTGTCAAAAAAGTAGATTCTGTGTAATTGTATGTAACAAGTTACAGAGCAAAACGCATAGAACGCATGAAGTAGGTTTACTTTCTACTTTTCTATGCGTCTCATGCGTCATGAGAAAGAGGTGAAAAAAGGTCAGTTGTTTTTGATAACCAGGGATGAAAAATTATATTTTATGTTCAATGATATCGATTAAAAATTTGTGTGGTGGATTTTAATTTCCTCTTTTTTTGCATTAAAAAAGTTTTTAATAAAAGAAAAACCTTTCGCACTAAAGTTTACAACTACTTTTATTGATAAAATATATTAAAGTAAATTTTTAACATATTTTTTTCATTAAGAAAATTTGCGTTCTAGTTATCGATTACCTTTATGTGCCAAGTGTCATCTCTCTTTTATTTATTATTTTCTAATCAACTACAAGGGAAAATAATGTTATTGAAGCTGCAAAAATACAACTCAATTCTCATTCCGTATTCTTTTGCAGCTTTCCGTAGGACCAAAATATTATGTATATAAACTTAATGACTTCCATAAATTCTTTTAAAATCACAATTTCACATTCCATTTTTACCTAAATTTGTTCTATTTGATAAAAATATTTACACTACAGCTGATCAAAATAAAAAAATGTACGCATGAAACGCATTGTATGTAACTTCACGCATAGAACGCATAGAACGCACAGCATACGCATAGAACGGATGGTATGGACTTTCAGCTTAACTTTTTTGTGTCCAATTATTCACCAACACATAAGCAAAAACGAATGGCATTTATTCAACATGTCTTTTCTTTGCAAAGAATCCCTGAAGGAAATGTCACTAGTGATTCACTAGTGATTCACTATTGACAAAGTCACCAGTACTAGTGACAACTTATACCCCAGCCAATGCTTTTTTCTGTTGACATTTAACATGCACTTGTCATTGAAAATCCACTAGTGACGTTGGAACTAGTGACGAACTAGTTCCAATGGGACCATATGACGACCGTAGAACTAGTACTTCCCTGTAGACATTGTCACCAGTATTATTGACATACTCTACACAATACTTCTTTCTATTGAAATTTAAGATGGACTTATCATTGAAAACCCACTACTGAAGAGGTCGTTCTAATGGGTCCATGTAAACAATTTTTGATATACATATATCCCTACAGTTTTAGTTAAAATAAATGATTAAAGGTTCACCATAGAACAAATAAACGCAATTAAAAAATGAAGAGGCATAAGCGTGCTCTCAGAAATTTCTCTGCTCATCAAACAAAAACTTGTTGACAACTCCGTTGACGATGTCTACATATGAGTCACCAAAATAGTCGACAAAACTGGCGACTTGGGTACACTTGTCCCCATGTTTCCTTCAGGGATATTCTACATCAGTGATGGACAAAATTGTTTTACACTTGTGTTAGTGAGATAATTTGAGGGTACAGTGACAAGCAAAACGAAACACATTAAAACACATCACGAAACACATCATTATATTTATTCATATCAGATTGGAAAGAATCATAATGCCTCTTAATAACATTTTCTCTATACCTTTTAAATATTTGGTGACATAAAAGGCATTGTACATTTCCAAAAGCATTGTTTATCATAAAAAAATCTTTTAAATGCATTACCATTTATATTAAACACTGTAATTGAGAAAAAATGTGCACTCGTCAAAGTCTCTTGAACGATTAAACTAAAGAGCATAAGAAAAAAAGAGGTGTTTCTTATAAACAATTGTTTGATAAAAAGTCCACCGCTGTTTTAAACACTTTATATACGGTTTTTATAATAAAGATTATTTTTTTTTTTTATAAAATAAAACTAAATTTAATTAAAAAATCCTGATTTTTATCGAAATATAGTATATACTTGTTTCGACCAATCAAAACTAATTTTGAACTCCAGGGTTGCTAAGTCTCACATTAGACTTAACAAAGTTTCGGGCAAAATTATTTATTTGTGTATACTATATATAATAAGATTTAGATTTTTTTCACTTTTTGAGATTAACGGTTTGTTTTATTTATTATTATCTTTATTTTTAAATTAAAATTCACTAATTCACTTTGAAAGACACAATACGACTGATATTACTTAAAAAATTATTTTCATATCAAACCATGAAAACTGACTGAGGGTGTTTAAATTTATTTTTTTTATAAATAATTGGGAAAAACCAAAAATGTTTTATTGAGGGTATATTCAGAAATAGATTTCCTACATTGCAGTTTATAGCAGGTAGTTTTTTAAAGGGAGAAAAACCCTTTAAAAATCCCTGTACATGCAATAAAAAAACAAAGGAAAACATTGGAATGTTACAACTATTTTTTTATATTTTGAAGGTTGGCAGGCAAAAAAATTGCTTAAAGTTATTTTTCAAGGAATTAAGAAAATGGGAAATCGTTTTATTGAGGGTGCATTCAAAAATAGTGTTTCAAACATCAAGCCCTTGTAACTTCCACAATAAGATTACAATGACGAAAAAGACCTACATTGCAGTTTATTGCAGCTGGTTTTTTAAAAGGGTTTTTCCTGACAAAAAGAAAAAGAAAACATTGGAATTTTATATTATTTTTTTTTATTTTTAAGGCTTACAGGTCAACTAGAGAAGTAATTTATATACTTTATAAGACCAAATAGAGTTAATTAAGTCATTCTCTTATAATTCATTATCGAAGTTCACATATAAATTTAAATTATAAAACATTACGAGTAAAGACTGCTTAATATATTTTAAATACCTTTTACAAACAATTTTTTTAAGACATTTCGTTTACAAAAATAAGAAAACCCTTTAAAATTGTTTAAACCCTTTAAAATTGCTTTAAATTGTTTAAAGCTCCCACAAAGTAAAACTATTGGCAAAATTTAAAAGCAGCGTTGCCGCGCAAGAAATTCTTTTCCCACCAAAATTATAAAAAAAAAATCTACCAAAACGCTTTTTTGTCAACGAAAATCCAAATTTCAAAATTTATTTGGTTATTAACAAGAACACTGATCCAATTACACCAGTAAGTAAATATAAAGATATTAATCATACAAGATAAAAATACAGCCTTAAATGATTTTTAAATACATAGAATAGGCAACCCTTGCATGGGTTAAACTACGTTCACCTTAAAGAGAGTAAGAAACAAAGAGGCGTTGATTTTAAACAATTGTTTCAAGAAATGTCCATCAATGTTCTACATATAAACATCTAGAAATAAAAAAAATAAATGAAGTCTTCTTTTCATACACATTATGCGCAAATAAGCTGAAGAAAAGTAATAGTTACCGATTTTTTAATTGTAGAGTAAAAATAAGTGTTTTATTGTTGTACAATTGTAGCTATATCGATTCATACCGAACTCAAATTGCCTTACTAAATAAATAAATAATTTAAATAATTTTAATAAAATAAATAAATAATTTTTTTTTTTTTTTGCTAGTATGAATTTATTGTATCTTCAAACTGAACTAACAATAAGTGTTCAAATCTTAAGTGTAAATATTATAATTAGGCCCAACCAGTGTCGGACATAAACTTAGTGATAGTAATTAATAATACATAAATGTGTTAAGCACAAAAATATTCAAAAAATTCAATCTTAAGTGTGGCGTATTAAGGCCGTAGTATCCCTCTTTTTTAAGCGGATGTGTCCAGGAAAGTTCAAGATGTTACGAGCAAGGGGATTAGGATGGAACTCGAGTTTCGTTAAATATTTGCCTGCATATTTTGCAATTTCAGCGGTCACAAGTGGCATATTTAAATCACGATGTAAAATTGAATTTTTCATGTACCAAGGAGCCGATGTTATTAACCTTAAAATTTTGTTTTGCATTCGTTGTATTCTCTCTACATTGGAAGCTGAAGCAGTGCCCCATAGCTGAATTCCGTAACACCATATGGGTTTCAAAAGCGACTTGTATATTAAAAGTTTACAATCTAGACTGAGGGTTGAATTTCTACCAATCAGCCAACGTATCTGGGTTAATATAAGCTTCATTTGTGTTAGCATAGAGTCTATGTGGTGTTTCCATGTAAGCCGTCGGTCAAGATGTATACCAAGGTATTTCACCTGTGAATGTTGAGGAACAACTTGATTGTTGATTCGAATGGGGGAACAAGTGTCTCTTCGTAGGGTAAATGTGACATGAACACACTTTTGTTCGTTTACTTTTATTCTCCATAAGTTCAACCACAGTTCCAACAGCTTAATATGTTCCTGAAGATAACGGGATGCCTCGTGAGGGTTTTCATGCATACTAAGGCAGGCTGTATCATCGGCAAATGTAGAGGTGAGGATATTACTGCTCAGAGGCATATCACAGGTATAAATTAAATACAAAAGTGGCCCCAGTATACTCCCCTGTGGCACCCCAGATGAGATAGTTTCGGGCACACTGATGAAGTCTCCTTCCACGACAGTGAACTTCCGGGCAAGAATGTAACTTTCCAATAGATTCACAATGTTCATTGGTAGATATGTCTTCAATTTCAAAATCAGGCCCTCATGCCACACTTTATCAAATGCCTGAGAAACATCAATAAAGAGGGAAGAACAATACTTCTTTTCTTCAAATGTTCTTCTTATGAAATGAACCAATCTATGAGTTTGTTCAATGGTGCTATGCTGACTTCTAAAACCAAATTGGTGGTCCGGTATGCATCCATTATCAGCTAGAATTGGGGACAATTTTGTCATGAGCAGTTTTTCGAAGAGTTTTGAAATTGTTGACAGCAAACTTATTGGCCTATATGACTCAGCCTTAGTAAGATCTTTGCCCGCCTTTGGAATCATTTTGACCATGGCAAGTTTCCAGCTGTGTGGATAATACTCCAGTCGCAAAATGCCATTAAAAATAAACAACAGGATTCTAATAGCAATACGAGGCAACTTCATCAGCATCTTGTTACTAATTCCATCAATACCCGGGGCCTTCTTTGCGTTGGTTTCAGCAATTAGTTTATTTACATCACGCATCTTAAACTTTATGGGTCGAGGGGGTAGAGCAACTACACTCGGCAAATCAACACCACCAGTACATGAGTTTGGGGTAAATACGTGTTTTAAATGCTCAGCAAATATGTTACCTTTTTCAGTATTGGTTCTTGCCCAACCTCCGGTAGAAGTGCGCAAGGGTGGTTTAGACTCAACGGGTGTTTTAAGTTTTTTAGCAGCGCGCCACAAGGAGTAATTAGATGCTGCTGTGACATCGAGACCTTCCAGATAGTTCTTAAGAGAAGCAGATTTTTCAGATGCAAGCAACTCTTGGAGTCGTTTAGTGCATTCTCTAAGTCTGATTTTATGTTGTGGTGATCTGTGCTGTTGCCATTCCCTTCTAGCTCTTCTTTTTTCACATACGAGACGTTCAATATCCGCAGAATAGATTCTATTAAACCCAGTCTGCGGATGGAAGGTAGTGGCATGTTTAGCAGCCTGTTTAATATTCTCGGTAAGATTGGCAATGTTGAATTCGATATCATCGGGAGTTCTAAGCCTGATGTTCTCCGTACAATGACTACTGAGATATTTTTTGAACCCCAGCCAATTAACCTTATTTATCAACTTCGCATATGGGTGAGGTAAGTCACTTCTTAGTGGGCTACAAATTGTAACGATCGTGGGGGAGTGATCAGAGGAGAGATCATGAGAAGCTTCAACATGAATTAGATCCCTAGATATATTTTTCATGACGCCAAAGTCTATAACATCCGGAATTTTTTGTATATCAGTAGGCCAGTAAGTGGGCTCCCCACTAGAAATGACATCCAAACCCATTTTTGAAATTGTGTTGAACAATGCTCGACCTCTAGGTGTAATAAGACGCGATCCCCAGAACGTATGTTTTGCATTGTAGTCCCCAGCTGCTACGAAACAAGGTCCAAGAGTTTTGTAAAAATCCTCGTATTGATCCTCAGTGATTGAAAATCTGGGAGGGGAGTAAACTGATGATATTACGAGATTTGAACAGAAATTTTCGATGCAAATATTTGTTGCTTGTAGATGGTCTTCACAAGTGTTCTCAAGAATATAGTGCTTTAATCTTGACTTTATTAGAATTGCTGATCCTCCGCATGCTCTTCCTCTCGGGTCCTTTGTATCATATAAGGTGTAGCTACTCATTTTAAAAAGGCTTCTCGAAGTCAAATGAGTCTCAGATACCAACATTATATCAATATTTTTTACCGTGAGGAAGTGCTCAAGTTCATATTTGTGTTGGCGAATGCCGTTTGCGTTCCAGAAACATACTTTTAACGTGTTCATGGCTTGTTAACTAATGCTTGAAGCAGTGTGTTCTGCATTCGCAGCATTTCTTGCATCATACTAGTCATATTTGTTGTAAAGTTGTTTATAGTTTGCACCAAATTGTCAATAGTAGCTTCAAGGCGAGTGAAATTAAAGCTTGGGTTTGCATTTGTTGTATTATTTGGTGGTGACACTTTTTGAACGGGAATAGAGTTGATCTTCACAGCGTCAGCATACGATACATGTGAAGTGATTGGTTGGACCATTAGGGGATGAGTAGTGGAGAACGTATTTCTTGCTTGAGCTGGAATTACTTTAGGCTTTTGGTTCATAGCTTGTTTAACAAAAGAAAATACAGGACATCCTCTGTAGTTAGCAGTGTGATTACCTCCACAATTACTGCACTTTTTTTCCTTTTGATCCTTTGGCTTATTGCAAATAGCAGTGTTGTGTAATTCACCACACACAACACAAACAGTAGGTAATTTACAATAACTTTTCGTATGGCCATATTCTTGACAATTATGGCACTGTACGGGTCCTGAGCGCTTGTGTGGTTCTTCGACTGTAATTTTCCGGTATAACAGATATTTTAAATTATAAATTGGATGGGTCTCATTTTTCTTCAATATTACATCGTTTGGCTCCAGTTCAACGCGAAATAGGGGTTGGGGGATCTTCTCCCTGTTTATTATGTTGGATACATTTTTTACCTTAAATCCTTGGAGGGTGAGAGCATCTTTTATTTCAGCAGGGACAACGTACGAATCTATGCCCTTCAGTACGACCTGTAAGCCTTTAGCGCTCTTGAGCTGGAATGTGTAAAAACTTGTATTATTTTTCTCAAATTCAGTAACCATTTTCCGGAAGTCTTTTTCATTATATATTTGAACTTTTGTTTCGTCAATGTTACCACGTTTTATTGGAACAATGTGAAATGCCTTTTCACCAATGACCGAGATTAGTTTTTTTATAAGTGTGTTAGAATTTTTTTGCCTAAGATAGATTGGTGGTGGTTTCGGGGTTTTTTTCAAGGATTCTTCGGGTTTGTCGCTGTCATCTTGCAATATTTTGAAACGGTTTTGACGGTTAGCTGCGTCGATATCCCTGGATATCTTGGGAACAGATGATATCTTTGAAGAATTTGGGCTTCGCCCGCGCTTTACCACTGTTATATATCTGTCCATTCCGACAGGCACCTTAGGTTTTTGACTACTGTTGTCTGTAGTGATAACTTGGTTAAGTGATGAACACGAGCTCGGAGCGGATAATGGCGCTGATTTAAATAAAGAAGTACTAGGCAGCGGTAATGTTAGAGAAATACTACTTGGCATCGGAGTAAGCGAATTTGATCGCTCACGTAAAATTGGCTTTGCCGTTAGAAAAAGACTATCATCAATTTTTTTATTTTTATTGTTTGCATTAAGAGCTTCAGAACTCACAGTAAAATAGGCATTTCTGCCGTTAGAACTCACTTCACAATTGTTTGTTTTTGAGGTACTCATGCAGAGTATTCCTCAGTCACTTTGTTTACGGTTGTTTTTTGTTTGTTTTTGTTGTTTCAGATTATATGAAAAATGTTATTAGTGCAAATAAAGCAAATTACACAAAAAACCCGTACTTATTACAAATCAGTACTTATTACGAATATTTTTTTTGTTTGTATTTTTGTTTGTTTAGTATGTAAAAATAACTCCGCTAACACGTCTGTTCACTACGAAGGTTCAACAAGACTCAAAAAATAAATAAATAATTAAATAATTTTTCTAAAAATTCTAACGGCCTTATTAATAAAATATATATAATGGCCTTTTTAGCAATTAATCAAGAGTTGCAATATATTTTAACAAAATTTCAAAGTAAAATTTTAACAATTTAGAGCTTATTGTAAGAACATAAAAAACAAAATAGAAACATTTTGAAAAAAATAGAAAAAATAAAAATATTAATATTTTCTTTGGAAAATATTTCCACGAATATTTTTTATGGATGACTACTGATTTTGAGAGTTTATTGAAATTTTGAAATTGGTAAATGATCTACTCAACTAGACCTGCAAGCCTCAGTATATATATAGTGAAATAGTAACTTGATATTTTTTAATAGAAAAAAAATTTGCTGTTTTTAGGAATTTTCTTACTGATCATATTATATTTATGTTAATGTCTGTAGAAAAGGCTCACATTTGAGAACTTTATTGAGAATATATCATTCTATCTTCCAATAGCTAGTATGTCTAAACTAATGAGCTATTTTCGAATAAAAATTGCAATTGATAAGTCCGACTTAAACACGCTTTTATTTTCGACAGATGGACACTGCAAAAACCCCTCGGTTCACGATTTTAATATCGCAATGGCTATGCGATTATCTTTCAAAATAACCCAGTTTAACACCTTATCAAATTGTGCAAACGACGATCAATAGATAAACTATTGATGTTCAAAAATTTTAGAAGATATTCGCATATATATGCGATGAAAATAAAGAATATTACAATGAAGATGGCGATTGTTTTACCTCCAACAACGTGCCAATAGAATTAACATGAAGTCGTTATTTTGTTGGTCACATATGTATGTAGCTCAGCGAATATCTCGCGTTAAATGTCGCGTTAAACCAGCGCAGATTTTGTCATATCCTTCAGAAATGTTTGTTCATGCAAAAAATTACGAAACAGAATCAGACTTTGGAAGTTTGTGCGCTCCGTCCGACTTATTTTTTTGAAGTTTGCAAAATTGGTATAAAATTCTTTATTAATTAATAGTTAATAGTTATCAAACATAAGCTTTTGTTTTATTATTATATAAGTACATACATACACATATTGTAAGCACACAATTGAATTTTCTAAAATAATGTCATTATAATTCGGTGTGAATCGGCGTGGTAGCAGTTTGTACAACAATAAAACAAGTATTCTTACCCTACAATGAAACAAACGGTAAGATTGGCATTTACGTAGCTTATTTCCACATAAATTGTATGAAAATATACTTCTTTTGGTTTTTTGCTTTTATTTTTCTGGAATGTGTTGTGAACGAAAAGAAATAACATACTACCAAACAATTTTTTTAACACGCACTTTCTACATGTGTATGTATGTTTTAATGTGTGTTGCTTTATGCTCTGAGTTATTCTCTCAATTAGAGTGAGTACGAAATTTATGCGTTCCCTGTTACATGCTTCTTCCCCCCTTCATCTAAAGAAGAGTAAATTATTTGAAAATTTCAAATGTATGGCAGTGCAACATCTTTATAATCTATAGTCTTTGGTATGATGACATGTGAATAAAATATGTCACATGTCATCATACACACATTTAGACATACATATACATACATATATTCTGTTAACACTTACATGTAGAAAGACTTTATGTATTCCAGCCCAGATAGCATTTGGATGATTGAATTTTTAGTAGTCATCTTACTCACTCATTTTTGACTAGTTTTGCTGATTAAAAACTGAGTTTTCATATACTTATTTCATCAAAAAGAACAGCCAAAATTGTCTATTTTTTATGATTAAAAATTGATTACAATAACTTTTATCATTTACTTGAGTTCTTTTTGACTATTCCTGGTGACCAAAATGTGATACAATTCGGTAATCATCTTACTTACTCTTTTACCCCCACTATTTCGCAAACATTAAAAGCGATCAGGGGCCTATTTCACCAAGCTACAAGTTCACAATTACAAGTGTTTTTGCCTGTAAAATTGTGAACTTGTGAATAATTGTGTTTCATGAAAATACAATTACAAATTTGTAACTACAAGTGAATTGTACAAGTTACAAGTCTACAAGTCATACTTCTACAAGTGGTTTTGTTTCATTAAACTAAATTTGTACTTGTACAATTGTAGAATTGTAGGAAAAAAGTTAGAGTCGACGGAGACCCTCAGAAAAAATTTTTCAAGTTACAAGTGAATGATAAATTGAATTAAAATTTGATTTTTAACTATTTTTTAATAAAAATTAGTTCAAATAAACATAAAATCAAACAATTTTAATATTAATTAGCATTTATTTATTATAAATTATTTTAACTAGTTTATGATTTGGAAATGAAAAAAAATTAAAAAAATGAAAAAAATAAAAAGTTTGACAAAAAGAAAAAATGTTAATAAACAAAAATGATATTTACAGAAAAACTAGAAAAATAAAGGGGTGCACACCCCCTTACATTCTGCAGCTTATAATTTTCAATTTGCTAGTCCACCTTTTCTTCATTTTTATTTTTTTTTTATTTTGGGCTTCCTTGTGGGCGACAGATTCATTTCTCATACATCGTTCTAAATAAAAAAAGAGTAGAAAAAACTTGAAATAGTATTTAATGGTGCTCACTTCTTTTTCGAGAGCTCTCAGGCATCGACACTAGCTCCTCCTCGTTCTTGGTAGGAGTCACTTCTGTATTTGGCAGCGATGAGACAGTGTCATTGTATCACCTTTAGGCTCCTGTGGTCGGATGCCATCACATGTTGGTGACTCCTTTCCAATAACTTCCAAGACCATGGTGTCCAGCTCCGTGAGCTTTATAACCCTTCTGCCAGCCGCCCCTGTCTTTCGGGAGTTGTCTCTCTTGGTCTTAATTAAAAAAATATTATAATATAACGTTAACACTCTGTAAAATCAGCTTACCAGTGTCGCTCTTTTAATGTTTGCCCAAAAAACGTCACGAACGTATTTGGCGTCTTTTGCACTTGGCATCAGTCCAAGTACAAGACACCGCATACGCACGTTCTCCCACTCTTCCATTTTTATCTCTTTGGTAAGTTTATCGCTAAGCTTACCAAAGAGAACGTCTTGGCAGCTAGAATCTCCCGCACCACACTAATTTTATTTTGTAAATTTGCCATTACAAAACAAAAATTAAATTATATTAAACAGAAACTACATATGTTTTGATTGATTACTGGTGTGATAACAATCAAAACAAATTATCGATATAGATTTAAGTACGCATAATTGCAAAAGTATTTAAAATAACTTTTGAAATTTTCATATAGTTAATAGGTACTCTACAATACATATATTCACACATTTGTTTAATTATATTGCGTTTTTACATATATGGTATTTGAGCATTTTGAATACTAAAAAATAAGAATTGTAAAATTAATATCACAAAATATATAAAAACTCGTGTAATTGTAGAAATTGTAGTTTACAAGTGAAAAAAGCTACAAGTGTTGTGAAAATTTTAATGAAACACAATTCATTAGCACTTGTAAGAATGAGACTTGTGATTGTAACTTGTAAACTTGTAGAATTGTAGTTTAGTGAAACAGGCCCCAGCATGTAAACAAGTTCCCGATAACCAACAAGTCAAAGGAAAAGCAATGCAGAAAACATTATATGTAAGTATGTAAGTACATATGTACATAGGGGGTTTTCAGACAAGGCTAATTTTTAATCCGCACAACTTTTGTTCTTTCGTATTCACACTAGACTAATTATGCTGGCATAAAATTGTGTACGTATACAAAGCTTTGTGTGTGTTAGTATTTTCTTTGTTTATTTCGCAGAACCTGTTTTCATAAGTTTGTATGTGTTAGTTTTATTCTGCTTGTGCGGGGTTGAAGCTGGATGAAAAAATTGTGCCAACCAAAAACCACTCTCTTCCCCGAAAATGCCTACAAACTGCGATTTTATGCCAGCATAATTAGTCTTGTGTGAAAAGGCCCATACATACATACATATATTGTGTTTTGATTGCATAGTGAGAAGTCCTGTTATTGATTCCTAAAGTGAGAATTGGTGTCTACTTTTGTTATAAAAAAGTTTTTTATTGAAAAAAATAAAAAAGTTAATATAATTAATAAACAAAATATTAATTGCTATTAAAAAAATTAAAAAAATTAGAAAATTTAAAAAATCAAGTAACACTATGTCAGCCAAAAAAATTAGACGCATTGCTAAGAGAAGCTGAAAAAATTATGTCAAACAATTTGAACAAAATGTGGAAAAACAGATTGAAACTCGGTCAAAAGTGGATAATAGCTTTGAGACATTATTTGAAAGTAATGGAGAGGAAACGGTTTTTTCCAGCAGTGAAAGTGAGGAAGACGAATATAATATTTGTGAAGAATTGGGTAAATGGGCAAATTCATTGATATTATTTTATTATTATTTTGTTTTTTAATTAATAGTATATGTATGTACATATAACTTAAGAGCAATGAATTTAAGAAATTATTTTATTATTTTGTTTTGTAAATGCATAAGAATTGAATTACATATAATAAAAATTTTATCATAAAACGATACTAAATTATAGTCTGATTTCTATTAAAAAAGGGAAGAAATATTATACATAATATGATCATAATATGACTTCAAATTATGATAAGATTCGTTTCAAAAATGTATCGAATATCATACAAAATACGATCATTGAACGATTTCAAAAATGGGTCGAAAATGATGCAGAATATGATCATAAAATCATTGCAAATTCAACTAAAAAGTGAACAGAAAGTATTATCACATATGATAACAAATGTGCATGAAAACTACATTAAAGCAGAGTTCATAAATGACTATTCAGGAATAGTCACATGCAGGGTACCATTTTCTCCCGATGAAAGAATCATTTATGATTAGAAAATGATTGCATATTTGATAGTTTTAATCAACTAGAATATTCAAATGTGACTATTTTTTGACCATTATTTTCACAAAATGCTAGTTGGGAGAACGACTGTTTCTATTCAGTTCTTCTTCTGGAATATTCAGTACACATACATATTTGTATATCTGTCCTTCTTCTTCCTATTTAATATTAATCTACGTTAAAACATTATAAATTAGATAATAAGCTTGATTGTATACACATACATACAAAGTATGCATATTTTGTTGGATACAGAAAATGTGATGCTGATGATTTTTATATAAGTTATATCTTTTTAATGGACTATCCGATTTTAATAACTTAAAAGTATTTGCCAGGTATTGAAACGGTCTTTATGGAAATATTTTTAATAGGATAATTATTAATAAAAAAATATAAATAAAAGGTAATTTTATTATTTTTTAAAATGTATAAAATGTAAAAATGTAGTTATAGTGGCATAACCACAGTAGTTGGACATATGGTATCGCGGACTTTTTTGTAGATATTAGTACATTCTATAATGCTGTTGAACATTTTTTCGTTCTATCATAAATAGTTTTATTAGGGATCCCTATATTTTTTTTAATTAAATATAGCCTATGTCACTCAGTGAAAAGCAGCTTTCTAATGGTGAAAGAATTTTTGAAAACGGTTCAGTAGTTTTTGTGTGAAAACATTACAAACATACACACAAATGTTTCCTCTTTATAATATTAGTATATATATACAGTTTGTCAAGAATGAGATTGCACATTAAAAATATATGAACAATTTGAACTTTATTAATAAAAAAAATATTTGCTGTGTTTTACTACATGCTTTTTTGAACTCCCATACTCTTTGTTATTCTGTATACATGACGTCTGAGGGAAAAAAATTAAATTTTTGTGAAAATTAAAGAAAGTATGCAACAAAAACAAATACTACCTATTTTTATTAGTGTCAAGAAACTCTGCACAAAAGTTTTTTTTTTCTCTTTTGCAAGAACTTGAGACGATTATCCTTTAATTAGGCGCATTAAGAAAATCACACAATTAATCGCATGGGGTCTCAAGAGTTGGGTTACAAAAATAAATTAAAAACGAGTATGTTTTGTTAAATTTTCAAAGTTATTTATTTTAATATTTCATAAAAAAACAAAAACATAAAATTTTTTTATTTAAAAATATAAAATATAAATAAAATTCAGTACTAGTTTCTTACAACTATTTTTAAACTTTAATTTCTCTGGACCCCATGCGCCTAATTAAGGGTTAACAGTAAAATGCCGTTATTTTTGATGTGCATTAGTTTTCTTTGTTATTTTACAAATCATTTGGTATGTAATTTTTTAGGCGCCCAGTTCATTTAGTAATTTTTTTTGACAGGCAAACGTTTAACTTAGGATGTCATTCAATCGATTTATTATAACCACCAATTGGGAGCAAGTGTTCAAGAGTTGTCAGAAAGGTTCTTGGTATCACGAAGAACCATTTATAATGTGCTTTACCGTGCTGAAAAAGAGGGTAGGTTAGAATTAAAAAGTGGAGGAGGCCCTAAACGTACAGACGCACAGAGCGTTTACTTTTAAGGATGGTTAAAGATAATCCAAAAATGTCCACAACAACCATTGCGAAGGAGCTTCAAGAAGAGTGCAACGTTGTTGTTTCACATGAAACTGTTCGGCAAGACCTAATAAGAAACAAATACTCTTCAAGATCAGCCCGCAAAAAACACTTGTTTCTGCTGTAAACGTAGAAAAACGATTCTCCTTCGCTATGTTGAACATCTCGCAACCATTGGACTATTGGGATGACGTGATATTCTGTGACGAAACCAAAATAATGTTATATTACAACGATGGACCAACTAGAGTGTGACGAAAGCCGTCAACATCGTTGCAAAATCAAAACATGATTCCAACAGTAAAATTTGAAAAAATGTCCACAATGGTTTGGGGTTGCATCTCGAGCAGAGGGGTAGGAGGTTTGGCCTTCATAGATACAACGATGGATGCTCAACAGTATTTAAGCATTTTGCAAACAAATTTAATACGAAGTGCGAGAAATTTCGGGTTCATGACAGAAAACAAACTACGTTTTAAATTTTACCAAGATAACGACCCGAAACACAAGTCGCATACGGTAAGAATGTGGCTACTTTTTTAACTGCGGTAAAGTTATAGATACACCTGCCCAAAGTCCAGATTTAAATCCGATTGAAAATTTGTGGTGTATTTAAAAAAAAGTCGCTAAACGTCAACCTACTAATATGAAAGCTCTAAAGGCTGCAATATTGGAGGAGTGGCAAAATATTTCAGCCAACTATGACTTAAAAAAGTTAATTCAGTCAATGAAAAAAAGATTAAAATGCGTGGTAGACGCAAAAGGTGACCATACCAAGTACTAAAGCCAGTCTTTTTTTCTTTTTTATTGAATAAAATTAGTTCAAAAAAAGACATATTAAATAAGCGCGGCTGCTAAGTGATTGAAACAGCGAATAAGCTCATGATTATTGTTGTTGTTGTCCATCGGCATTTGTATGTCTGATTGGAGAGTGGGTGTATGTGCGTGTGTCTTGTGCACATGTTTAATTTAAGTGTACGATGATGTGCGCAGCTTCTACAAACATTATGATTGTTCTAGAAATGATCATTAGGAGTATATAAGCTGCGTACATCAACGTTCAGTAGTTCAGTCAGTAGACAGTGTTGAGTCAATAATTAATAAGTGAGTAGTTTGGACTTTACGTTACCGTGTAAAGTGTATTAAGTGGTTACTATTGCTTCTGAGCATAGTACAGTGGTGTTTACTTCAATAAATTAGTAGCTGTTAAGTACTGAAAATATAAGTATTGAGCGTTTAATTTCATTGCAATCTAAGAACCCACGGAAAACGTTTTTAAAAAGGTAAACGCGTAACAATTGGTGTCAGAACTGGGATTGCAAAATGAAGTTCGACGAGCTTAAGGAGGAACAGCTAAAGCGGGAGTTGACCAAACTGGATCTGCCCACAGCTGGTGACAAAGTAGAAAAGGGAGAGTTTATTCGGCGTGGCCTGGATATTAATAGCTATGAGTTCGAAGAAAAAGAAGAACTGGAGATGGGTACACGTTCAGCTACAAGCAACATGGACGTAAACTCTATGTTTGCCATGATTATTCTGTCTATCCAGAAAATGGAAGAAAGCGTTAAGGCGAATAATGAAATTATGATACAGTCTGTCAATGAGGTCAAACAAAGCGTTAAGGACAATAATGAAATGCTGAAAGCAGCAAATAAAAGGATGGAGGATATCTATGAGGCCGTGAATATGAGGATTAACATCATTAGAGATAAATCGACTGACATGAAGAGAGAAGATCACAGCGTCAATAGAAAATTCGATGTGGCAGAAAAAGATGTTCATGAGGAGTTTGATATGCTGGATAATGGTGTCGATCAGAAGATACACAGCCTGGAAGCAAGGGTATGTGATCTTCAACCGCAAGAGGGGCCAATGCGAGTTATTCTGGAAGCTGCAAGTAGATGTGAAACTGTAGCCAACAGAAACGCATGGGTTGCGGAGAAGAAATGCACTGAGTTAATCCTGCCATTAAAAGGCGCTGATGCACAAGTCCTGGAAACTGTGCCTGCTACAGCCAGAAGCCACTATGAGGACATTATGGCGGCTATGCAACGTAAGTCTGGTGGAGAGCATAAGGAGCATATCCACAGAATGGAGCTAAAGCCGCAAAAACCAGGCAAAATATGAAAATATTGGAAAAATTTAAGAGATAATAGAAAGAAATCCATGTATAATATTAAAAGGCATTCGCGGAAAGATTCTAGAAATTCATAACGTGGATTTAAGTACAACGAGCATACATACTGCGATAAAGTCTTTGCAGCTGGAGAACCGCTACATTTACAATTTTATATAGCAAGTAATTGAAACTTATTCTAAATTTAATTTTGTATAAATAAAAATTATTTTTTAAGTATTTTGCGTTTAATTAAAAAAATTAATTTGAAGTTAAAAAAATTTAATATAAAATAAAAAAAAATGAATTTGTAATGAAAAATATTCAATACGATTTGTAAAAAGTTCAATTTGTGTTGAAAATAATTTAATTTGTTTTGAATAAAATTGAAATTACTTTGAAAAAAATTGAGTTTGATTTCAAAAAGTTTGAATTTGAATTGAAAAGGCGTTAATTTGATAATAAAAACCTATATATGTATATATATATATATATATATATATATATATATATATATATATATATATATATATATATATATATATATATATATATATACATATATATATATATATATATATATATATATATATATATATATATATATATATATATATTACGAATTTGGTTGTGAACAATCCTATTATAATTATTCTAGAAGACACTGAATTATTGTTATTCTTATTTGCTTTTATTTACTCTAAAACATACTGCATTGATTGTTGTTATTGTTATTTGCTTTTATTATTCATTGTAAATGAGCACATGACAACTATACATACATGCATACATAAATACTTGTTTACTAGCAAAAGCGATGGTGTCGTGAATACACACAAAAACACATATTAAATACGCGCGGCTGCTAAGTGATTGAAACAACGAATAAGCTCATGATTATTGTTGTTGTTGTCCGTCGGCATTTGTATGTCTGATTGAAGCGTGTGTGTATGTGCTCATGATTAATTTAAGTATACGATGATGTGCACAGCTTCTACAAACATTAGGATTGTTCTAGGAATGATCATTAAGAGTATATAAGCTGCGTACATCAACGTTCAGTAGTTCAGTCAGTAGACAGTGTTGAGTCAATAATTAATAAGTGAGTAGTTTGGACTTTACGTTACCGTGTAAAGTGTATTAAGTGGTTACTATTGCTTCTGAGCATAGTACAGTGGTGTTTACTTCAATAAATTAGTAGCTGTTAAGTACTGAAAATATAAGTATTGAGCGTTTAATTTAATTGCAATAAAAGAATCCACGGAAAGCGTTTTTAAAAAGGTAAAAACGTAACATTATATATATATATATATATATATATATATATATATATATATATATATACATATATATATATATATATATATATATATATATATATATATATATATATATATGTTGTTATTGTGATATATTCTTGTACTTATTAAAGTACAAGTAAAAGTAGATATCCTTTGAAACCTTTGTTTTATTAGTCAGTTGTATTGGTTTTAGGAGTCAGTTAAAGAGAATTATTTAAACTACATACACATACAATTTCTTATTGAGAAATAAAATTTGTTACTTTGCTTATTTTTAAATCGTGGTTTTTGGATTCATTTACTAAGAGGTTATGGGGCTTCCATCAGAGAAATCATCAGGAATTCAGCAATTTGCTGGTGGAAATTTCATTAACTGGAAATTTCGGGTTGAAAGCCATTTGAGTGCTGCAGGTTGCCTTAAAGCTCTAAAGGAGATAGCACCTCAAGCGGAGAATGAAAGAAGTGAATTTCTAAAACTGGATGCAAAAGCACAGGATATCATTTTGTCGTTTATACATGATGATTATCTAAGTTATGTGCAAGGAAAGGAGACGTCAAAGGAAATGTGGGATGTGTTAATAAGCTGTTTTGAATGTCTATATAAATAAACATATTCTGTAGTTTGAGTCCTTACGAGACAGAGCAGATATGTTTTACTCTTGACTCTTAAGCTTCAGACCATTTTGTCAAAAATAAATGTATGTTTTATTCCATTGAAAAATTGAGTGAACCAGTTATTACGATTGCAAACGGAGAAATTGTTAATGCAAAACATATTGGGAAAGTGCGTGCATTAAGTAATTTGGGGATTGAACTACAACTGAAAGATGTTCTCTATAGTCCAAATTTTCACGAAAATCTTATGTCTGTAAACAAGATTGTAAATGCACAAATCAGAGTTAACTTCAACAAGAATAATGCTGAGCTAGTTAAAAATAATGTAAGAATTGCAACAGCAAAGAAAATCGGAAATTTATTTCAAATGAAAGTTAGAGTTAAAAGGCCAACATGCAATTTAACTAAATCTGAATATGGCGAATTATGGCATAAGCGTTTAGGTCATATAGGAAATCAATTTTTAAATGAGTTGATCAAATCTAATATGGTTTATGGTATACTTCCAATGCAACTCAAAGATGTTTGTGATGTTTGTACTAAGAGCAAGCAGGCTAGAAGTCTTTTCTCTGGTACTAGAACTAGAGCAAATTTGTGATGATAGGTTATAGTCATAATAGTTACAGATTGTGAGATGACGATAAACGCAAAATGGTTTTGTCACGAGATTGTAAGTTTAATGAGTTTACTTATCCATTTAGAAAAATCTAGAGAGAAGAAAAGCAAATTCCGGTCATAGAAAGAAACGATCAAGAGGAGGAGATTGAGCATAATGTTGTTTCTCTAGAACATTTGAGCGAAGATCAAACAGAGAATTATTTATCCGAAGTTGAGTCCGAAAAAAAATCTGTTGGAATTGGTGCTGGTTTAGAGAATGAAGTAGATGGTTTAGCTCAAGATACTGTACCTGAAGATAGTATTTATAATCAAATAGATGACGAACCGGGACCTAGAAGGAGTCAAAGACTTAAACAGGAAGCAACGTCTTCGAATTATTATTAATCCTTATTTTAAGCAACTTGTACTGTTCCTGCTCCGAATAATTATGCAGATATCGAGGCTAATCCAGAACGGCAGAAATGGCTTTTGGCTGTTAAGCAAGAATTGGTATCAATGGAGAAAACCAAAGTTTGGTCACTTGTTCCAAAGCCGAAAGATAAAAAATTACTAATACCTAAATGGATATTTGTCGTTAAAACTGATGAACACGGAAATCCAGTACGATACAAAGCAAGACTTGTTGCGAAAGGTTTTCTATGGTTGTGATTATGAAGAGACGTATTCTCCGGTAGCAAAATTAACAACATTAAGAACTGTCTTAGCAGTGGGTTTGTTTTCTACCACCTGGATGTGAATACGGCATTTCTTCATGGGGAATTAAAAGAAGAGATATATTTAGAATGTCCAGATGGTTATTGAATGAAACCAGGTATGGCCTTAAGACTTTTGAAATCTATTGGTTGAAACAAAGTTCTAGATGTTGGAATAATAAATTTAACTCAGTTTTAATTAATTTGATTTTTAGAAGATCTCAACACGACTACTGTTTATGCATACGGAATTCCCAGAACGATGTAATATTTTTATTGCTTTATGTTGATCATATATTACCTGCTGGTAATAACAAAAAAAGATGGATAATTTGAAAGAAAAATTATTAGTAACATTTGAGATGTCTGATTGTGTGTTGTTAAAATACTACTTAGGGATTAAAATTGAATATGATCACAAAAATCGTAAAATGTTTTTAAGTTAAGAAGCGTCTATTGAAAAACTACTTAGTAAATTTGGCTTGGCTAATTGTAATGCAACTGAGACACCAATGGAGAAAAATCTAAAACTATTGTGTTCAAAGGAACACTGGACTGAACATCCATATATAGAGAGTTATAAGGAAGTCGCATGTATTTAATGTTATCCGTACGTCCAAATATATGATTTGAAGTTGGTTATATGGGAAGATATCAAGAAAATTACAACGAAGTCCATTACATTGCTTTAAAAAGAATTTTAATGTATATAAAAGGAACGAAGGGACTAAAACTTAGTTTTGAAAATAAAAGGACAAAAGACATTTTGTACGGGTTTGTTGACGCTGATTGGGCTTCTAGTTTAGAAGATAGAAAATCTACTAGTGGATTCATTTATTATGTTTATGGTTGCCCCATTTCATAGTGCAGTAAAAAACAGACACCTGTTGCTACTTCTTCCACCGAAGCAGAGTATGTCGCATTAAGTCTGGCAACCTAGAAGGAGTTTGGTTAAAAGCAGCGATAGGCAAAAATACATATAAACATTTTGTTTGCCCTCACAAACACACATAAAAAATCATTATTGCCAGATCTGACATTTTCATGTCATACCTAAATTTGAAATCTTAAATCTCCATTTTCTCATAAAAATTTTGTTCATAAGAACTACTGCCTGTTTCACGATGTCGAACGACATCGTTCGTTCGCATAAATACATTAAAACCAAAAACAACATTTTAAAATTTGTTGCTGTTTCAAACGTATTTATGCGAACGAACGATGTCGTTCGACATCGTGAAACAGGCAGCTAGTATTACCTCAGGTTAATTTCATATGAATTTCTGGGGATCTCACTTTTTGCATATGGCAACGCTAATTTCTAACAAGAAGCGTAACACGTCCATCGTGTTTGAGTGCTCGAGTGAGACTGATTTATGTTTTTTATTTCTCTGCAATACGTGTGCACATGTACACGATGTAAGAGCGTTTGTTTTGCCTATCGCTGGTTAAAAGATATTTTAGAGGATATGGGAATTATAAGCCCAGATATTGCTTTTAAATTTTATAAAGACAATGTTGGATGCATCGGTATGGCCAAGAATGAAGAAAGTAAAAGAACAAAGCACATCGAAATAAAACAAAATTTTTTAAGAGATAATGTTAAAAAGAGTAAATTAAAATTAGAGCAAGTCTCAACAAAGAATCAAATTGCTGACATCTTAACTAAAGCCTTAGATAGAAAAACTTTTATTACAATTAGAAATTTATTAAAAATTATATAATTGTGAGGGGGTGTTATTATGATATATACTTGTACTTGTATATGTAAAATTAGATATCCTTTGAAACGTTTGTTTTATTATTCAGTTGAATTATTTTATGAGTCAGCTGAAGAAAATTATTCAAACTACACACACACATACAATTTCTTATTGAGAAATAAAATTTGTTACTTTCCTTATTTTAAAACCGTGCCTTTTGGATACATGTACTACATATATATATATATATATATATATATATATATATATATATATATATATATATATATATATATATATATATATATATATATATATATATATATATATATATATATATATATATATATATGGGACATTGAAAATAAAAACTAAAGAAATAAAAATATAATAGGCAAGACGATTTTTGTCCTCTGTTTTATGAGGTCTTAAGTGTAGTATGTTATTAAAATCGCTTCGATAATTTGGAAAATGTAAGCGTTTAAAGTTGCTACTAATACTCGTATACATACATATGTATATGGAAGTATACGTAGACGTATTACACATGAGTGCAAGCTATTATTAAAGCACTATTAAAGCAAACAAAGCGTGACAGCGTGTTTGTAGTACGGGTAGTACATTTTTGGCTGTTTTATTATCTAAGAAAAAATATTTACTAGACTTATATGCTGCCACGAAAAGCCATCATTCAACCAAAATTGCGGCAAGAAGTTTGTTGGTTCAAGGCGAGTGGTTTGTAACGTCTCTAGGTGCTGCTGCTAAACAATAAAAATTGTTGTCTAGATACTTGGAAGTTAGATAGGTTGAGGTACCTAGCATGAGGCTTGTAGATGACCTGTGACTGTGGAGTACAAAAATTGCCACCATTATGCGGAGTAGCCCACATGCGGGTGCAGTAACGAACGCATTGAGTTCATTCAGAGTTAATCTTAGACACATCTGTTGCTAGTGCTGCCAAACGATTACCGAAAACAATACTTTGTGACGCAATGACATAATAATCAACTTTGAAACTTAATTTTAACTAAAAAATAGTTAAATAGTTAAAGTATATAAGGATACAAAATCAGCGGAAGATGGACAATATATTCAAAATTCCTTATTATGGCTGTATAACTTTTAATAGCATGGTAGCGGAATTGATTTTCAGATAAAAGCAAATGATTTACATACATTTGTAAAGTTCCTACAGATATCAATTATCTCGCATTTATGCAGTATAAAAACTTATGATGCATTATTATAGCAGGGACCTGCAAATCAATACTACTTAGTATTAATTTAACCTTTTTACTAGACCAAATCAAGCAACAAGTGACAACTTTGGATGCTGATGGAAAACTGACATATTTTTTAATTTTTAGTAAAGTTATCACGTGTGCAAGTCATGCATTGCCGCATTTAATAAAATACCTTTATGATGTAACGCAACGAAGTAAGTGACTGAAGCGATTGTCATCACATTCTCCTGTTTGGTCATGTTTGTTTTGCTTCACTCATTATGCCAAATAAAAAAATCAACATTAGCACCAACAGCAGCACGAGTATGTGCATATCATTATCGATAAATAATAAATGCACAATAAGTGTTTTTTTTTTTTTTTTTTTTTTTTTTTTTTTTTTTTGATAACGTACTATATTTAGATTGCCCAAAAAACTATTGCCCCTATTGCGGTTCACAACTCAACTCAGTTTGGTCGTGTAGAGTCAACCCAACTTATGCACAACCAAACTCATTTTAGTTATTGTGTATCGCAATAACTAAAGTGAGTGTGGTTGTGCATAAGTTGGGTTGACTCTCACACGACCAAACTGAGTTGAGTGGTGAACCGCAATAGGGGCATATAATTAACCCTGCAGCCACACAACCAAATTCTGCTTTCAAGTTTTTTACACATACTGCTTGTCAAAATTTTCAAAATCTTAAAGCGGTGACGTAGGCTGCACACAAATTGAAAACAAAACGAAAAATAATTCAAAATAATTGTTATCAACTGTTTCCTTGAATGTAAATTAAAACACTCAACCTGAATGAGAAACTTAAAGCAAGTACATTTAATTTTTAAAAGTATGATCGTCTAACTCCCAAGGAGGAAATCAGCACTTAATTAATAATCAGTACTTAGAATCTTTCATTAACAAAATTTTTTTAAATCCAAAAAAAATTTTAATTAAATAGGCATTTCTAAATAGTTATAAAAAAAATCCAAAAATACTTTTGCAATCAGTTGTGCTCTCAACTTCAAACCTAAAAAGGGGGATAATAAAAAGCAGAAGCTCAAGTTTTTATTGTTTTAATGAGGACAACGGAACGGTAACATTACTCAAGCAACCTTGATTTTAAAAACTTTACTTTTCAATTTATGCGTATGTGCATTCTTTAAATATAACAAAGAGAAATCAAGGCGAATTAATAATATCAATTACGTTATTTAAAATAATACTCACAGAGTTGTTAGCGATGTTAGGAACTCAAATGATCCTGGCATTACGCATGATATTTGATTGTTATATAAGTTCCTGTAATTATAGTTTGGTAATATAATTTATTTTAGAAAAAATTATAAGAGTAAAGAAAATCTTGAAACTTTGAAAAATGCTTACAATATCTTCAGTTGATGTAAACCAAGAAACATTTTGTTTGATATTTCTTTAATTTTATTTTCACCAAGTTGTAAATCCTGAATACGAGAAGCTCCTTCAAAGGAATTTGTTTCGATAACAACAATTGCATTATGCTTCAAATTTAACTTTACTAAATTCGGCAGACGGCCAAATAATCCGTCGGACTTGATTCTTTCCAACTCGTTTTCATGAAGTAATCTAAGAATAAATTGGATTATGTTAAATATCATACTAAGAGTAGTGGATAAAAAAACTATTTGTTATTTAATGACATACAATTCTGTAGTATACAATGGAATATCACGAGGAATTTCTTTCAGGCTGCGACCAGAGCAATCGACTACCGTGCCATCACATTTGCACATTGATGGACAATCTGTATTCACTCGACATTCTCCAGCAAGTTTGATTATAGTTTCGTCCCAGGAACCTGCGAATTGTCAATTCAGTTGCAAAATGTTTCTAACTAAAATTTATTTCTCTTACTTACACTTAAATTTTTCATCCCGTAATGATTCGATTCGTCGCCGGTGCATTCGCTTTGGTGATTCACATCGAGCACCGCTTGTTTCAATTGGATTTTTATGTAAGTAATCAGCTAACCATATCAGATTGCAGTCACACACGAAAGGATTTTTCGCGAGATGTCTGTAGAGAAAAAGAAATAGTGCACGAACAAATATAAGTGTATGCGTATCCAAAAGTTACTTAAATTTCTACTAAATTTTTTGGATCATAGCCCAATTCTAAATTCACGTAGCACCAATACGTAGGGCACGTTATTATGCTGCCGCGGCGTCAACAAATGCACTGTTTAAGTATATTTTGCCACAGAGAAGCCTTTAGGATAGACAATTTTAAGCTACCCTTATGGCAACACATACAAGACTGGTCTGGAGGTTAAGATTTAAAACTAGCGAGTTTTTGTTACCATAAAACCTCAATTCTGCAATACCTCAGATGTGCAATAAAAGGCATTTTTTTGACAATATCATCGTCTGGTTTACGGAGGGTGTGACCAACTCCGTTTCGCTTAATTATTTCCGTTGTAATAGGCTGCTGGTTTGCCTCCATCAAGAGCTCGTTGTTGGATATTTTTACAGGCTAGAAAATATCTAAGATTTTGCGAAGGCATTTGTTGAGAAATATCCGAAGGCATTGTATGTCACGTAGGGCCATGTTCCAAGTGTAGTATCCATATAACAAAGTATAAATTGTAACATATGAAAGCTATATGTATGTCTTTACGCAACCACGCTTTCTTTTATTCCGACTCTTTTCTTCTTAACATAAAAGACGCGCGACCAACTTTAACATTCAAGTGAACCTGTTACATAGTTGCTTATAACGTATTATAGTACATCTAATAATTTTACAACCGTTATGTTACAATTGTTATGTCTTACAATTAATTATTAAAGTAAACTTAATGTAAAGAATAAATGCAGGTAGTGAAAGTAGTATATATTACAACATAAATGAATAGATATATCTGGTGCATATAGTGCCCTCAATCAAATTATCAATTTAGCCATTTTCGTTATCTTGAAGCCTCTATTATTCCATCGTATGGCAGCTGGGTAATCTGGCAGTTCTCGACAACCCTAATAACATATCGGTCGTTACCTAAAACTTTGAGCACTACGTAAGGTCGTCTAAACAATTCGCTTAACTTCTTATTCGTCCCAATTGCAGTGTCATTATACCGAACAACAAACAATAAAATTACCTACTCCATAAAATTTAGCAGGTCTGCTCCTTCCTATTCAAAAAGTACCATAAATTGTCATCCTGAGACTTTTGAATGGCCAATGCCGCATCCGCTCTAATTTGCCCTAAGTCACGCTAAAAATATTCCGTTAAAAAATCTACAATTACACTAGGTTGTTCAATACCAAAAACCAATTTACTAGGGGGTTGTTTAGTAGAAAAATTAATTGTATTGTTCATATCAAATTCAACCTACGTTAACATCCGCGACCAATCATCTTGGTTAAAAGGGCTCGTTACCTTATTCAGCATGACCTTAAGTACCGTGTTCACTCTCTCAAATTTTCGATTTGCCTGTGCAGATGACACCGCTATTCTAATATGGTCTATATTATTGGATAATAGATATGAGCTAAACTCAGAAGAAGTAAAACAAGTTCCCCTATCACTGATAATTCGTCAAGGCCTCGAGTAGTTTATAAAATATTTATCCAGGCAAGTTATGACTTCTCTTTTACTTGTCGATTTTACCGCAAAAATTTTGAAAAATTTTGTAAAAGCATCAATTACAACCGCAATTGAGAATTTATCGAGGGAAGTGGACCAAAATGGTCGATGTATATTGTGTCGAATGGTACAAGATTCTTAGGTATACTGTACAAGTTCTTTTCATGTTCCGAAATTTGCTTTATACGAAATTTGCTTTATAGTTTTACCAAATTTTCATTATACTAATGAACATAAGATACTTTCAGCTAATCAAGTCATACCGAATTCTAGTTCGCTTTCAAGTTTTAATTCTTTTTTGGATGGCGAGGGTATCCTTTGTTCTTGGGGTCATCTTGAACATGCTTCAGAGCTTTCGATAAAAAGAGGGTCCTTTTGGCTGAAGCAGTTAACGAGTTGAATACAATGCAATTGATGACGGATAACATGGGTTCCTGAACAGGAAAGTCATTTAAACAAAATTAACAACATGAATTTTTCTGATTTACTTAGTGTGGCACCTTATAATTATTCCGTATAATAATACTCATGTCTTTTAGTTAAATTTGTACACAATATTACTGCACATGGGAGAAATCGGCTGGTATGCGACTTATAAGAACAAGATATTAGATTTCAAAAGTGAAAAATCTGATAAAAGCTAAAACCAACAGCCGCAAACCATGGGTACACTTCCCCCAGAGAGATTAAGTATTTCTCCCACCTTTGCAGGTCTTTTTGATGTTTGGATTAAATACCATCTTAGCTAGTCGACTCATAGAGGCTGAGAAGATACGGATTGGTTGGGTCATATGCCTAATACGGGAAAAGATCGTATCAGTGAGATGCTACAAATGTTTAGATTACGGGCAAACAGCCGATAGGTGTAAGAGCCTAAACGACCACTAACGTAGTTGTCTTCGTTGTGGAGAAGTTGGGCACAAGATAAGAACGTGCACTAAAAACCCAAAATGTTTGCTTTGTGATGAAAATGTTGCAAAAAGTGACCATGTAACTGGATCAGTTGTCTGTCCTTACTATATAAAGGCACTACGGCAACTTAAATCACAACGATGAGATTTTACCAGCTAAATCTAAATCATTGTGAAGCAGCCCAGGAGCTATTGAAACAGAGTGTTCGTGAGTTAGGAATTGATATAGCTATTATCAGTGAGCCCTACTGCAATTTAAATTCACCAAACTGGTCGAATGACAGCACAAATACATCTGCTATTTGGTCGATAAGTGGACGACTTCTTCAAGATACAATGACAAATGAGAAAGGCGGATTTGTTCGTGCTACGGTTTTGGGAATAACAATATACAGTTGTTACATTCCACCGAGGTATGGGATTGATGATTTCAAGGATATAATAAGTAGTTTAACATCCGACGCTATTGGCAAAAACCCGGTACTAATAGCTGGAGATTTCAATGCATGGGCCACTGAATGGGGAAGTTCAAGCACAAATTCAAGAGGCAGGATTCTTTTGGAATCATTCGCTGCACTTGATTTAGTGCTAATGAACTCTGGAAGTAAACAAACTTTTAGTCGAAATGGAAATGGTTCGGTGATAGATATTGCGTTTGCTAGCGCTAACATCTCTTGTTGCATTAGTTAGTGTATATGTGACAACTATACGCACAGCGACCATAAGGCTATCATCATGAATAGAACAACGAGGGATGGAAAATAAATACTCTCGATAGGGAAATATTCAGTTTACAAATGGAGAACATGTGCTTAGATGGTTCAGCGGAGAACATGTCTGAGCAGTTAATTAACTAAATAACAACGCATCGATGCAACGCATCGATGAGGAAAAGAAAACATGGAATGAATAAAGCATCTGTGTACTGGTGGAATGAAGAAATAGCTCAACTGCGGAAATATTGTATACGAGCCAGAAGAAAATATGTAAGAACACGAGGTAGAGATATTAATGATCTACACCATCAGATACTTAAAGCTAAGAAGAAGGCCCTGAAATTCGCAATACGTCGAAGTAAAAGAATGTGCTTCTTAGACATATGCGACAACATCGATAGAAACCCCTTTGGAATGGCTTATAAACTTGTGACAAGGAAACTTAAATGCTTTCATACGACAGCACCGAAAGAGTCTGTTGTACTCGACAAAATCGTGAAGCATCTTTTTCCACAACAGGATATGACAACCTGGGAAAACAACACTGCTGGAGAAGAATACGATTTCCCACCAGTAAATACCGATGATACTACAGGCTGTCTCTAGATTCCCTGGACCCGATGGCATTCCAAATGCTATATTAAAGGAGGTTGCCAAGTTTTGCCCGGAAAAATTAATCCAAGTGTTCAATGCCTGTCTAAAGCATGGATCTTTTGCATCAATATGGAAAAGACAAAAACTTGTGCTACTACCCAAGGATGGGAAACCTTTAGATCATCCGTCTTCCTATCGCCCCTTATGCATGATAGATACTTGCGGAAGTTGTTGGAGAGTATTGTCTGCAAGAGATTAGAGGCGAATATAGAATCAGCTGAAGGTTTGTCTGAATATCAATACGGATTCAGGAAACGTAGATCTACTATAGATGCGATTAAAGTGGTAGTTGATACAGCAAGGAGTGCAATTGAAGGTAAAAGTTGGAAGAATGGTTCCAAGGAATATTGTGTGCTGTTAACATTGGATGTTAAAAATGCTTTTAATACCGCTAATTGGGAAAATATTGCTGATGCTCTAACTCATCTCAATACGCCGCTATATCTGGTTGCTATAATCAAGGACTATTTGCGGAAGAGAGTTCTTATTTATGATACCGATGAAGGAGTGAAGAAATACAGAGTGACAGGTGGGGTGCCACAGGGTTCTGTGCTGGGACCTTTGCTATGGAACGTGATGTATGATGGAGTTTTGAGACTAAATCTTCCGGACAGTGTTAAAATTGTAGGCTTTGCGAATGATATTGCACTGATTGTTGTAGCCAAATATTTAATGAGGCAGAGACTGTTTGTAATACCAGCATATACATCGTTAAATCATGGCTAAATTCCATGGGTTTATCTCTTGCTGAACATAAGACAGAAGCTGTATTAATTAGTAGCCGCAAAGTTAAGGAATATATTACTCTACAAATTGGTGATTGTGAAATAAGAACTGGAGAGCACCTTAAATATTTAGGAGTGATGATAGATAATCGTCTATCATTCAAGAGCCATATTGAATACGTTGAAATGAAGGCTGGAAAAACGTGTGCAGGGCTGTGTCGTATAATGCTAAATACCAGGGGTCCAAAATATCTTGGACGGAAAATTCTTGCGGGAGTTATTCGCAATAACATCCTGTATGCAGCTCCAATATGGTCAGAATATACAAGGCTTAAAACTTATGTTTGCAAGATTTCCTCCGTTTACAGGCTTGCAGCGCTCCGGGTGAGTTTGATACCCATTGACTTGATGGCTAGAGAGTCTTTGCACATAATGTCTTCGGCAGGAGCAGCAGAGGGTGTAAGTATCCGTGATGCTGCGAGAGCAGCCAGCATTGCCGAATGGCAAACGAGATGGTCAGTATCTACAAAAGGTAGATGGACTCATACTTTAATACCAAATGTATGCGTTTGGGTACAAAGGGAACATGGTTATTTAAATTACTATCTGACACAGTTTTTGAGCGGACATGGTTGCTATCGGACATATCTGTACAGGTTTCGACATGACACTTCTCCGTACTGTCCGTATTGCATTGGCGAGATAAACGAGGACCCTGAACATGTTTTGTTCAATTGTCCACGTTTTAGTTACGAGAGGGCGAATCTAGAGCAGTTGTTAGGGTGTGGAATTTGTCCTGAAAACATAATAAGTATAATGTTGATATCCTTGCGTAACTGGGAGTATGTGTGTAGCTTCATAAAATTGGTTCTATTGGAACTTCGTAGGCTTGAAGAGATTCGAAAGCGAATCTAGGCAGCATAGCGCAGGTTTATACCTTCTCCGTCCTGTGAAGAAATACTTTTACGGTGGTTCCGCAGGGTTAAAGTCCCGCACAGAGTCTTTTGAAGATTTTTTCCTCGTAAAAGAAAAAAAAAAACACTATATATATATACATATATATATATATATATATATATATATATATATATATATATATATATATATATATATAATATATATATATATATATATATATATATATATATATATATATATATTTATGTATATATATATATATATATATATATATATATATATATATATATATATATATATTTATTTATTTATTTATGTATATATATATATATAAATATATATATATATATATATATATATATATATATATATATATATATATATATATTTATATTATTAAGTAAAAAATTAATAAAATAATTAGTAATCTCTATTTAAGCTTGAGTATACATACTATTAAGTATCTTTGACTGTATCTTCAAAATTGTAATTTGTTGTATGAATAACGCAAGGCATTGCCGCCCAATATCCCAAAACAAAATGAAATTATCCTCAAATTTAAAGCGGTTAATTTAAATCCCATATACATAACAATATAATATAACCATAAATGCTGGCTGAATGCTATGAATCGTGTAAAAAAAATTCTCTTTCCTAAGGTGAAAATTATCATGTCAGTTTGAAGTCCGAATATAGTCAAAGATACTTACTTCCGCCAAAACTGTAGAAAACTCTTCCTTCTTGTCTAGTTAGCCATTAAACTGGTAAGATCATCGAGCCTCCCTATAAACAATATTTATTCCTTCAAAAATCCTAATTTAAACCTATTTTTATTTTTTTCGTTTTGGGAAAAATTATTGCCGGTTGTTAAACAAATACTGATATATGTTTTAGCTCTGGCAGACTTTTGAAATCCTTTAGATTTCAATTTCATATAGCGAAGATTATCATTTATCATTTGACGAGTAATTATTTGATAGTCGCCCATTCTGGTTGACAAAAACAAACTCAGCTGATTTATGATTGTTGTGTAGTGTATGGATGTAATAAGTTTTTTACGTTTCAATGACCATTATCTTTCCTACAAACGAGCGCTGCGAAATCATAACACAAATGTTAATTGACGTTTTTATTTTTATGTATGCGATTAACGACAAAGACAGTAAACTTACACCTATACAATATTTGAATTGTTTATTTGATCGTCATAAGGACACTTAATGTACATATAGTACATTTGTAATTTTATTCTAAAGATAGTTGATTATGATGTTCCTCGTCTGCGTACAATAATGTAAATAATCTCTTTTCTCAGATTTATATAGACGATTCAATCATATTTTATAAAAAAAATTAGTAAATAAAAATTATGAAAATACCCCTTTCAAAAGCGTTAAATGTGGATATAATTTATTTGTTGTGAAATAGCAAAAAAGGTCCAAATAAATACTCCAAATAAAATGTAATTTTGGTAATATTATTTATAAATGTTTTTCATAAAAGTTATACAAACATCTAAAGTAAAATAAAACAAATAAATATATACATATGTGCATCCAAAAATTCCGAGTATTTAATTTAAAGAAAATATTGAAAAAATATTTAAGCTCTGTAAATCAAAGAAAATTTTGGAGCATGAGGAGTGTATAAGCTCTTGAAAAAACCAAGAAGAAGGAACTGTGTATTGTATCGTTTTTTGGAAATGAAGTTAAAATGTCTTTAATTATTATAAAAGATGCCTCGATGCTTTTTAACACATACTTATATAATTAAGAACAAAACGTACAACAAGATCAGTCACACAAGAAGCGGCTCCAAATAATATTAAAATTATACTGATATACTAAAGTAATAATAATATAACACGCAATTTAGACGATGATTTAAAATCATGAGTAAACATCACGACTTTTTTTTTGGTAGACGAACGGGGTAGAGAAGAAAGCGGGGTTGTAAAAACATCACGATTTCTGTTTTCCATGATGTTTTTTGTAATTCCTTTTACATTTATTACCACGTTTATACGCACGTCTTATTTGCAAATAGAACTATTTGTAAATAACTAATTCACTGTTTATACGAGTAATTGCATACAGAACTTGTTATTATTAGTGATGCCATGTGACGAAAATATGATTGTTTGGTAAGTAAAACACAAAAAACGTTCATGAAGTGGCAACGTCTTACTTTTTATTTGCAAATAGTGTTGTTATTCACGACTTGTTTAAGTGAGTTAATAAGTTACAATAAAAAAGTTATACGGCAACATTCTTCTTTTTTATTTGCAAATAAGACGTGCGTATAAACGTAGTATATTTTCGTTATTGTCTGTCATGTTTTATTCTTCTTCTATTGTCAAAGTGTTTAAACAGTGAAATGAAGTGCCAGTATTTCTATACATATAGTATGTTTGGTTACATACATGAGTTTTTTAATGTTATTTAATGTACAAATGTATATTATAATTACTTTAAATATTTTGTGAATATGTGATTAGTATTTCAAAAATGACAAAAAATTTTTTATTATTTTTTTTTCAATTTATATAAACAAACAAATAATAAATATCCTGAAGATGGTACTTGATGAGTACCGAAATATCGATAATAATTTAAAATAAAAATTTAAGACCTTAAGCTTAATAAAAAATAAAATAAAGTTTATTAATTATACAAATCACTGACATAAAAATGCGAATGAACAATTAAAAAGAATTTACCGATTAAAAATCAACCCTATAAGAAAAAAAATACGCCACGCAAAAATCATGGTATAAATGCAAGAAGATTTCAGAAGATGTTTTCAAAAGTAAATAAAAAACATCCACGATTTTTACATCATGGTACAAATTGGGCTTAAAAAATGCATAGCTTTTAAATAATGAAGTTATTATATATATATATATATATATATATATATATATATATATATATATATATATATATATATATATATATATATATATACATATATATATATATATATATATATATAATATATATATATATATATATATATATATATATACATATATATATATATATATATATATATATATATATATATATATCTATATATATATATATATATATATATATATATATATATATATAAGTAACCAAAATGAACATATAAGATGGCCATCCTGCAAATGTATTAAAAAATATTGAAATAATATGTCAAAAATACTTAGCAAAAAGGGCAGCAAAAAAATAACACATTGTGTATAAAAAAAATAAGTGCAAACCATAATATTCCTACTCTCCGCACAAAATCAACATTCTAAAACAATCAATCTAAACAGGATGCAAATGGTACTCGCATTCTAATGTGCAGAAAAATTGAAGGACATGCTGATGATATCTATAGCGAAACTAATTTATGTTAAGACTTCACTACATCAACATCCAAATGGCTGAAATCCATTCTAATCTGTTCCAATCCAGTTAATATTTAACACATCAGTAGCCAGAATATTACTTTCCATAAAACCTAAACATTAACAGCAGAAAATTACAACACATTCAGTAAATCTGACAACGATAGTTGATTAAATGATAGATTAAAAATAGAAACAACGAACGCAGTAACATAACAGTAATTAAATGCAGTGAGTAAGAATGTAATCTATTGCATTTTGCAATCTAAAGTAAATTTTTTGGCAAATTAAAGTAGCATAATAAAAAAAATCAATGAAGAAGGAAACTCTCATGTGCAATAAGACACAAAAAAGGAAAAACCAACATGGCGGTAAATCCAGCAGGAAAGTTGCTCCTTGACAGAAATTGGTGAGCTAAGTCAGCATAAAGAAGGAATGTAATCGGGTATGTTCAGTGTTTAGATTACATTTAGTGAAATTGATTACAAAAATTTAGTGCAGATAACATAAAATACGCGTTAAGTTCTCAAAAGAATAAACCTCTTCACATTTCGAACAGATTCCACTGGTGTCATCACCGAAAAATTTTGCCCCCGAATGCCAACACTGATATTGTTTGTGTAAAGCACATAAATACATAACTACTTACAAAAGATAGCCTATCGCACTCTTCATGCAGTTAATGATTTATTTTAGCGCTAACTACTTTTGTTTAATTTCAATCGTGCTTGCAACTCTAGCTGTTCACATATACAAGATAAAGAAAACAATAGTATACTAAAACAGAATAGAGAGACCAATCGTTACAGATCAAAGAATATTGCAAAAGTAATTGTATGCTTTGTGGTAGTTTGAAAAGTGAACTGCAAATTATTAAGTGTTTGTAAAAAAAAACAAAGAAATCATAATTTAACGCAAAACACAGTGTTTTAAAAACTATTAAAAAACGCAAAATAACTAAATAGTAAAAAACAAAAAAGAAACTAACTTAATTCGGTTAAATTTAATTCAGTTCAAATTCAAAGTAAAAGTGGTAGAGATATATTATATTAAAATAAAAATAAAGATTTAATATTGGCAATTGACAATAAAAAACGTTAAGGCGTTCAAAATAAATAAGGTAAATTCATTACAAAAGGTAATTTATTACTAAAGGTTACGAATTGAAGCTGAAGAATTCAATTTCTAAAAATTTAATTTCAACTTAATTTTTTTTATATTTTGGCCATAAAAAGTAAAATGACATCCAAAAGGAGGTGTAAATACGATATCCAGCGACATGTGGCGTTTTGTAGGTTCATTAACGCTTTCTTTGCTAGAAGTAAAGCAAGCCGAGTTAAAAAGAAGATGGTCAAAAATGATAGCAGCCCAGGAAGAATTTATGATGTGACAAAAAGTTTAATGAAGAAGAAAACTCTAAGGATGACCTTTCTCCTAAGTACGAAGAGGCTAGCGAGCAATATCAATTACAAAAGCAACAATATTAGATATTATCAAGGCTGAAGCTCCTAATAGAAATATGACGGTCATACGGCTGTCCTCACTTAAATTACCTGCAGTGGAAATTGAAAATTTTGAAGGAGGAATTAATAATTTTTTTTTCACGCTAATATTTATTTATTGTATCTTCAAAACTGAACTAACAATAAGTATTCAAATCTTAAATATATATACATACATATATATATATATATATATATATATATATATATATATATATATATATATATATATATATATATATATATATATATATATATATATATATATATATATATATATATATATATATATATATATATATATATATATATATATATATATATATATATATATATATATATATATATATATATAGGTTTTTATTCTCAAATTAACGCTTTTTCGACACAAATTCAAACTTTTTCAAATCAAATTCAATTTTTTTCAAAGTAATTTCAATTTTATTCAAAACAAATTAAATTATTTTCAACACAAATTAAACTTTTTACAAATCGTATAGAATATTTTTCATTTCAAATTAATTTTTTTTAATTTTTTATTAAATTTTTTTAACTTCAAATTAATTTTTTTTTTTAAACGCAAAATACTTAAAAAATGTATGCTCGTTGTACTCAAATCCGCACTATGAATTTCTAGAATCTTTCCGCGAATGCCTTTTAGTGTTATACAAGGATTTCTTTCTATTATCTCTTCAATTTTTCCAATATATCGGGAGTCAGTTTGGAGTGACGTCTTCCACCATGGTTTTTCATGATAATACACCCTTCTTTTTTATGGCGATTTATAATGGATGTAGCTGTATTATTGTTTATACCAGCTATGTCGTTTAAATTCCGATGCTACAATTCAACGACGTATACCGTATGCAATGAATTCTGCCCAAAACGCTCCGGAAATAAGAGAAAAAATAATATTCATTGACGAATCCGGTTTCAATTGCCAGCTTCGGAGAAACAAGGCTAGATCCAAAGTAAATACCGCAGCACATGTAATTGTTCCTACCGTTAGAGGACGCAATGTTTCCCTTATTGCAGCTAAGTATGAACATATATGGCATTTTACATAAAAAATAATTGAATATTCCTCGGTTAACACCAACATTTTCACACCTTTCCTTGAAGAATTATTCGATAAATTAGCTGAATCCAACATCACAGGTGCTTGGCTGATCCTTGACAATGCAAAGATACACAAAACCCAAGTGGTGAAAGATAAAACTGCGGAGTCCGGTCACGTTTGAGTTTTTCTTCCTCCATACTCCCCTATGCTATACCCAATTGAAAATGTTTTCTCAAAAACTAAGATCTGTGCTCGCAATATGCTAGCTGATCCAGAGAGTAACATGGACTTGGTCACCATAATTAACCGATCAGTAGAATTCGTAACAACTTCAGATTACAACAATTATTATGTTGATATGAATTTGTCATCAGCTGCAGCTGGAGAATCGCTACATTGAAAATTTTATATAGCAAGTAATTGAAGCTTATTCTAAATTCAATTTTGTATAAATAAAAATTATTTTGCGTTTAATTAAAAAAATTAATTTGAAGTTAAAAAAATTTAATATAAAATGAAAAAAAATGAATTTGAAATGAAAAATATTCTATACGATTTGTAAAAAGTTTAATTTGTGTTGAAAATAATTTAATTTGTTTTGAATAAAATTGAAATTACTTTGAAAAAAACTGAATTTGATTTGAAAAAGTTTGAATTTGAATCGAAAAAGCGTTAATTTGAGAATAAAAACCCCTCTTTTTTAAGCGGATGTGTCCAGTAAAGTTCACGATGTTACGAGCTGTGCATATTTTGCAATTTCAGCGGTTACAAGTGGCATATTTAAATCACGATGTAAAATTGAATTTTTCATGTACCATGGAGCCGATGTTATTAACCTTAGAATTTTGTTTTGCCTTCATTGGATTCTCTCTACATTGGAAGCTGAAGCAGTGCCCCATAGCTGAATTCCGTAACACCATATGGGTTTCAAAAGCGACTTGTATATTAAAAGTTTACAATCTAGACTGAGGGTTGAATTTCTACCAATCAGCCAATGTATTTGAGTTAATTTAAGTTTTATTTGTGTTAACTTAGAATCAATGTGGTGTTTCCATGTAAGCCGTCGGTCAATGTGTATGCCAAGGTATTTCACCTGTGAATGTTGAGGAACAACTTGATTGTTGATTCGAATGGGGAAACAAGTGTCTCTTCGTAGGGTAAATGTGACACAAACACACTTTTGTTCATTTACTTTCATTCTCCATAAGTTCAACCACAGTTCCAACAGCTTAATATGTTCCTGAAGATATCGGGATGCCTCGTGAGGGTTTTCATGCATACTTAGGCAGGCTGTATCATCGGCGAATGTAGAAGTGAGAATATTACTGATCAAAGGCATATCGGAGGTATAAATAAAATACAAAACTGGCCCCAGTATACTCTCCTGTGGCACACCGGATGAGATAGTTTCGGGCACACTCATGAAGTCTCCTTCCACGACAGTGAACTTCCGGGCAAGAATATAACTTTCCAAAAGATTTACAATGTTTATTGGTAGATATGTCTTCAATTTTTAAATTAGGCCTTCATGCCACACTTTATGAAAAGCCTGAGAAACATCAATGAAGAGGGAAGAACAATACTTTTTTTCTTCAAATGTTCTTCTTATGAAATGAACCAATCTATGACATTGTTCAATGGTGCTATGCTGACTTCTAAAACCAAATTGATGGTCTGGTATGCATCCATTATCAGCTAGAATTGGGGATAATTTTGTCATGAGAAGTTTTTCGAAGAGCTTTGAAATTGTTGACAGCAAACTTATTGGCCTATATGACTCAGCCTTAGTAAGATCTTTACCCGCCTTTGGAATCATTTTGACCATGGCAAGTTTCCAGCCGTAAAATGCCATTAAAAATTAATAACAGGATTCTAATAGCAATACGAGGCAAATTCATCAGCATCTTGTTACTAATTCCATCAATACCCGGGGCTTTCTTTGGATTGGTTTCAGCAATTAGTTTTTGTACATCACGCATCTTAAACTTTATGGGTCGAGGAGGCAGAGCAACTACAGTCAGCACCAGTACATGTGTTTGGGGTAAATACGTGTTTTAAATGCTCAGCAAATATGTTACCTTTTTCAGTATTGTTTCTTGCCCAACCTCCGGTAGAAGTGCGCAGGGGTGGTTTAAACTCAACGGGTGTTTTAAGTTTTCTAGCAGCGCGCCACAAGGAGTAATTAGATGCTGCTGTAACATCGAGACCTTCCAGATAGTTCTTAAGAGAAGCAGATTTTTCAGATGCAAGCAACTCTTGGAGTCGTTTAGTGCATTCTCTAAGTCTAATTTTATGTTGGGGTGATCTGTGCTGTTGCCATTCTCTTCTAGCTCTTCTTTTTTCACATACGAGACGTTCAATATCCGCAGAATAAATTCTATTAAACCCAGTCTGCGGATGGGAGGTAGTGGCATGTTTAGCAGCCTGTTTAATATTTTCGGTAAGATTGGCAATGTTAAATTCAATGCCATCGGGAGTTCTTAGCTTGATGTTTCCCGTACAATGACTACTGAGATATTTTTTGAACCCCAGCCAATTAACATGATTTATCATCTTCACATATGGGTGAGGTAAGTCACTACTTAGTGGGCTACAAATTGTAACGATCGTTGGCGAGTGATCGGAGAAGAAATCATGAGAAGCTTCAACATGAATTAAATCCCTAGAGATATTTTTCATGACGCCAAAATCTATAACATCTGGAATTTTTTGTGTGTTAATAGGCCAGTAATTGGGCTCCCCGCTCGAAATGACGTCTAAGCCCATTTTTGAAATTGTGTTGTACAACGCTCGACCTCTAGGTGTAATAAGACGCGAACCCCAGAACGTATGTTTTGCCTTGTAGTCGCCAGCTGCTATGAAACAAGGGCCAAGAGTTTTACAAAAATCCTCGTATTGATCCTCAGTGATTGAAAATCTGGGAGGGGAGTAAATGGATGATATCACGAGATTTGAACAAAAAGTCTCGATGCAAATATTCGTTGCTTGTAGATGGTCTGCACAAATGTTGTCAAGAATATAGTGCTTGAGTCTTGACTTTATTAGAACTGCTGATCCTCTGCATGCTCTTCCTCTCGGGTCCTTTGTATCATATAAGGTATAGCCACTAATTTTAAAAAGGCTTCTCGAAGTCAAATGAGTCTCAGATACCAACATTATATCAATATTTTTTACCGAGAACTTTTGACACAACAGACTTGGATACAAATTTTCATTTAAAGGTGCTTTACCATTCCTTTGCTATAGACTTCGATTTATAAACCGTGTACTTCATACACCTTTTTCAACCAAAAAGTTTATTAAATCTGATGAAATAAATTGTGTGAAAATTCGACTAATTTCTATAATGCAAAAAATTTTTTTTGAGCAAAAATATTTGTGCTTAAAAAATAAAAAAACGTCGGCGCACTGTGGCGCCTTTTCCAAAAAACCGTGGCAAAAATACAAAATTTTATGACAAAATTTTGTAAAATGAATGAACACATCGTATAAAGACCATTTTACTGATCATAATTCAAAAACGTTTTTCTTTATTGGATAAGAGTTATAGCTGGTGGAGCTGCTTAAAGTCGACAGTTTTATAGAAAGTTCAAAAAAAGTGATTTTGAGAAAAAAAGACATTTTAGAATTGAAGTGTCAGAAATATTGCCATGTGATCACTACTTTTTTGGTATAGTCTTAAAGGTATATATATTGTTTATTAAAAAAAGCAAGAAAATGTCCACCAGATACCCTACCTTTTTCGGCAGTTGCCATTTTTCAGACACCATATATTTAGGTAGTTTTTACAAGTAAAATAGAGAATATCTAAAAATTGGCAAAAATGGTCACGCCCATATTTTCTTAGCATATTTACTACACAGTACTTTATATAATTTAGCTAAATTGGTACACAAAAAATGACAGGTTTTCTTGAAATTGGAACTTATAGCCAGCGTTGCCACAGCCAAGATATTTTTGCAACCAAAATTAAAAAAAAATATGTATGTAGCCTTATTTCATTGAAATATATATAATCGTATAGAAAGATCAAACCTTAGTTTTCTTTTTTTACAAAAATAAGAGAAAAATAACTTGTACTTTATGTTATAAAATGTATTTTATTACTAAAAGATAAAACATTATTTTATATATGTAACAAAGATGCGTTCCAAATATGAAAATAAATTATTCTCTCTATACAATTGTTTTCACTGCATCACTTGTTACCGATATTTATTGCTTCTGGTTAATAGGAAAATTTCGCAGTGACTTTTTCCCTACATTTTTCTTTAATTCTCTTTTAAGTTGATAGCCTTTGTACACCATTCGTCAATAAAGTCTTGAAAAGTCACCATAAAAAGTCATAGTATGAATGGCATATAAATGATAAACAATATTTTGCTGTGTCAATCAGGTAGGCATAATTATTACAATTTGTTTATTTATTTAAATTTAAGAACACATTATAAAAATAGGCAGGTAGTTTTAAAACTTGGTTTTTATACTGAGTAAAATAAAAACTGCAGTTGTATATAGTCCAGTTAATTGTGACCTAGATTTATGTTTCGCAAATCAGGTAGTTTGAACCTTTTTATATGTGGGTATAAATTAATCTGCCATTGTGTAATGCAATCAGTTAAGGTTTTACTTTTCAAAAGTAGTGATCAGTACCAGAACTCATAATGTCATTTCAAAATTCGTATTGTTCGAGTTATTTAGAAAATCACATAATGAAAATGTATTTAATTTGGCTATTGTGGAAAAATTGCATGGTTTACCAGGATACCACGAAAAGGACGTTAAAAACAAAATCCACTTTGTTTTCTTGGATATTCGTAGAAAATGGCTTGCCTCAAACCGTACGACAAAAACCTTTATGGAAAAGTACTCAGACTGGCTAAATGGAGTAACAATTTTTGAAAACATCGAAGAACCCTATACATCTTTGGACAGCAGAAAAGGAAGACCTGTTAAACTATAAACGAGTGATGAGGTAACATCCCAAATTACTCGTGTCGACAACCATATTATAAAAAGGTTGGCAGTTATAAACTCTAGAGAAATAGTAAATGGCCCAAAGTTTCAGGATTATGCATCAAAAACTGACCAGCTTTTGGCTAGAAAGTACCCTGAGAAGAAACTTACTCCTACAGTCCATAAGATTTTGGTTCATGGCCAAAATTTAATTGAATATCAATGCTTACCTATTGGAGATTTATCAGAAGAATCCCAGGAATGCAAAAACAAAGATTACAAGCACTTTAGATATGCGAATACTTGCAAAATTTTACGGATTAGACAGAATGAGGATCTTTTTAATATGTTGGCGGCCTCTTCAGACGCACTGATTTCATCGCGGAGACATGTAAGATCTCGCAAGGATTTGGAAGAATATAATTATGGCCCCGATATGTTAAGTCTATTACAAATCGCTCAAAATGTTAATGACTACTTTGAAGAAAACTAACTATTAAAAAAATTAACAAAAATAACTCAATATCATTATATAATATATCATATTATAAAATAATATTATAAATTAACATTAGTATTAAAAATGTTTCAATAATTTTTATCTGTAATATAAATAAAAAGAGTTATATTAATATAACATGTTATATTAGAGTAGCATTTTTTTAGACTTTCCTATGAGAATGTCATTTAAAGCACAAAAAGTTGTGTTTTAAATGGTTGAGAAATTCTAAAAATATCATTACTTCAAAATATATGATTTTTGCGACAAGAAAGGTCAAAGGTGTCATCGTGTCCAATGCCTATCACAATAAGGGAGCACTTATTTTGATCCTAAAAGATTTGAAAATCAAATGTTTTTTCCCCATTACAAAATTCTTGGTAACTTCAAAAATTATGATGTTTTCAACAAAAAAAAAAAACACTGTGCATAGTGCCTCCACAGAGCTATGGCCAATAATGATACTCATTTTTATTAAAATATTTTTCTTACCTTAAAAGTTATGATGTTTATAATAAAAGCAGTCAAAAACAGACACTGTGCACAGTGCCGCGCCTAACCTATGACCGTACAAATCTTGTATATTACAGCTAAAAGAGTTTCCTTTCAAATTCTTTTTAAATTTTTTAAATATCTTTATCAGTTCAAAAGTTATGATTTTTGCAACGAAAAAAGTCAAAAGGCCCCACTGTGCGGCGGGAGGCTTAACAATTCATGATTGAGTTATGCGGAGCGTCCCCCATCATCATTCCCGAAAAGTCTCATCTTGTGAAATTTACACATCGTAATACATTGCACTCTGAGCATCACAATATGTGTTGGGCAATTAAGCAATGATTTTATATTCCAAGATTAAAGAACTTAGTGCGAAAGTGTATTCAAGAATGTAAGGCATGTACAATTTATAAACACAAGTTCCAACACCAAATCATGGCCGCACTCCCCCCAGAGCGAGTGACTTTTTCCCTGCCATTTACCTACACAGGAGTGGATTTTGCTGGTCCCTTCAGTATCAAATCCTCTCATCTCAGAAATGCTAAACTCGTAAAACTTTATGTAGCCATATTTGCTTGCTTTTCTACTCGTGCAGTGCATCTTGAAAGCTGTTCTCCACCGATGCCTTTTTAGCTTGTTTTGGTAGATTCATAGGGAGAATAAGCCTTCCAAAGACAATGTTTTCGGACAACGGTCGAAATTTCTTTTTCGCCAACTATGCGCTTCTCAAATCTCAAGAAAATTGCAATAAATTCGCGGAAAGAGCTTAGTCTCACCTTTGGAATGCTGCTGTAAAAAGTATGAAATCTCATCTTAAGAAAATAGCTACTCAATTATCCTCTACATATGAGGAATTCTCTACACTTCGTTTTCGAATCGAAGCAGTACTATCGTCGATAAATATAAATCCGAATAAAATTTTACCGCTCACACCAGCCCATTTCTTGCGTGGGGTCCCGATCATTGCACCCGCTGAAACTTCTATCGAAAATGTGTCATATTTGAAACGCTGAGCAACACTTAAGGCATTCCAACACATATTCGCAAGAAGATGAAATAAATGAAAATAAAAACGAGACAACTTGAAAATAGATGACGTTATTATAGTCAAAGAAGACATGTTACCACTTATTGAATGGTTTCATGGTCTTATCACTAAAGTTATATATAAAATAAAATGAAAACTAAAAGCGTCCCTTTGTCAAATTACATTTTGTTGCCAACAAATACCTCAAGTTTCACCTAAAGCAACTAAATAAAGCAAACTCCCTACATTGAAGAATATATTAAGTTTCCATTGCACTAAAGATTCTCTATTTCTATATGTATTTCTTTTGTTTTTCTTTTCTTTTTGTTTCATATAGACGACAGGAAAGCCCAAATGGCATCTTTTCGGCCGAAATGCTGAAATATTTTCAGCATTTTAAGAACTGGAGCTTACCAGTAAAGCGATTGGCTATTCTCAATAAAGTGTATTACCTGAACTGCTTGGCTTTTGATCACATCCGTCATTGGTACCCATCCTGCAAGCGATGCCAGTATGAGTATGAGCCCAACAAAGTTTGTAATGCTGGACACCACACGATTCTTCATCGAGCATGACCCCTTGGCGTCTAGCTTCGAAGATAAATGAGAAGCATTTCCCGACCCTTCTGATAAAAGTGGTGACGAGCCGAGTTAGGACGGCCTCCTGAGCCACAGCAAACGATCATCTAACCCAGCTAATACAGATGATAGCAATGCTGAAGCAGTAGTTATTGACGGTAAACACCGTCTTCTATCTACTGACGATGAGACCCGATTGGGCGGAATTTTCCATTTTTTTCCTGTAGTTTTTCTTAAATTTTCGACCAACTAGGTTATTGTTAAGCGCAGGCTCGTTTGCCTTGCTCAACTTTATCACGATGGATAACTTGGTGATTCACCAAGTTATTAATATACGTAGGGGTTTATTATCCTAGTATTTCACCAGGATAATTCAAGCGATAATTTTGAATTCAGTTATTCAAGCGGTACACAACAACAACGTAAACTGACTTGTTGCGAAAATGAAATTCAGATGTTTGCTTGATGAATGACAATCGTTCAATCAAAAATTTTTTTAAAAACTTATGGTATTTAAAGAAAAAAATTACAAATACAAATAATAAAGAAATACAAAATTTACAAATACAAAAAAAAAAATAAAACACTGCAAAAAATTGTAATTTTTAGCAGGCCGGAAACCGTTTATTCTTCTGCTGCACTAATTATTTTCCCACCATTAGCAGAAAACAGATATTGGATTTCATAACTGTCTGGCTGGTGAATTAAATAAGCAAATTATTTTCTCACTGAAAGTAAAGGCCAAACAGATATTAAATTTCTCCAACGTCTGACTAGTTATTTGATTTAGCACGTGTGAATAACTATTTTGTTTTAATTTAGCTATGAATTATGCAAACGCGGTAATTCTTACGCCAAAATGTGGGAAAAATAAGAACGTAAAAAAGAGGTACGGATTTTGTTCAAATATTACTAATTCTATTTAGAGTTGTGTTTATTTTTAATAAAAAAAAAATAATAAAAAAATAAAAACTCAAAGGAATTAACATATTGCGGCCCTAAGGGGATTGAAAAGTGCGAATGAGCGATCACCGGCAATTTCTTTTGAAGTGGGTTAAGGTGTTGGTTCCAATGAAACATTCCAGTTGGATCGTGGTTGTGGTGCTTCGGGAATCGGGTCACATCTTCTCTTCAACCTTTGTTTTGCTATCAAGGCAACTATCACTGCTAAAATCAAGTCCAACATAGCTAATTGTTAGGCTATGTACTTTATGGGTTCTTGCTAGAGGAAATTCTTGTCGTTGTGCCCTGACCTCTTCCTGCAGATGGGTTTTCTTTTCTATTGTTGAAGTACATATATGGCAGGAGTTGTGTCATGTTGTTCACGCTTTCTTGGATGTGAAGGAATGATATCCCATTGCTTGTATATGATGAGATGGTTCGATGCCCGTATATGGTAATAACATCATTTTTCATTGCACACCCTGCTGGAAGCGTGAGCCACCCGGTACCTTCCAGTAATTGAGAACTGCTTTCACCCTTGCATACTATGCTTAGTTTTAGTTGCTGTTGAGTTGAGAGCAGCCACTGGTTCTTCTTATAAAGTTGGTACCATACATTATTGCTGCTTATCAACTCTATGTTGCAGCTTGAGTCTGATTCATTGTTGAATAAATGTATCTCACAGCGACAAATTGGAGAGCCTCTATGATATGCAGCTTTAATGTGTGGGCATAAGAAAATGTTATGCTCCAGTTTATTTCAGGTACTTAGCTTCGATTCATCTAGAGGGAAATATTCGTCACAATGAGCGTTGAGAGCCATCATTTTAGTGGTTGGTATGATAGCCACTAAAGAGTTGTTCATTAGCTGTGGTACTGGAGTAATATAAAATAGGTCATATTGCCCTTGATGGGCTAGAGGGATGAACAAGGTGCAAATAAAGTGCTGAGTTGAGATTGCTGCGTGAGCCGTGACTACACCGTATAAATGAATAATGTCTGCAACTGGAAGTGCTAGATTTGTGGGAAAGTTCGCCTTTATGTTATCGACTTCACCCGAAAATTGTTGTGGGGTTAGTAGAACCGGACTAATTCGAACATGGTAAGTGTCCGCTTACAATGTGATCAAAGATGTGTGAATTTTTTGCAATTTATTAGCAATTGTAAGTAACTGGACACTCAGTGATAAAATGACTTCCGATCGATGGTAACTGTCATTGGTTGTGAGGTAGAGTAGTTTGTTTATTTTACCGTTCATTTTTTTGAAGTTATCTTGCGTGTATTGTTCAGATTGCTTCATGAGATTGAGGGTCAAGTCGAGAAACGACGTTTGATTCCGCAAAAGGCTCTGCAAGTGGGCTTCGTTGGTTTTTATTAATAGTATCGGTCATTTCTTCCGCATATTTGGAGTCTAGAACGCCAAACAAGGAGCTTGCTATATTTCCAACGATGTCTATTGCTCCTCGTCGCTTCCTTTTTATGAAATTTTCCAAACCGTGCTCCATTTAATCTCTGCGAACTTGAAAATGGGATAGAAGTCCGTTGCATTAATGATTAAGGGATGAGTTATTGCAGGCCCTTTTCAGCACAGAGGTACCGTTCATTAAAAGCTCTAATTCGTTACAGAATGGTGTCAGCTCAAAATAAATAAGGAGCTTCCATTCAGCGATAACAGGTTTAACTTGGCCAATATTTTCGAAATGTAATCCAGGGTTGCTGGTGATTTGGGTGTACGTCACTTGTTGACATAGAATTAAAGGGAGAAATAATGCTACGAGTACTAGCAGACCTGTTGCGTTTAGGGTACAACGTTTTGAGGGTGGTTCATTTATGGTTTTGTTCTTGGGTGAGCTGTCTCTTTTTCGTGTTGGTTTCTCATCTGTTGTGTCATCGCTAACATTATTTCCTGGTAGCTCCACATGAAGAGGAGCCGGCTAGCTTAAGGATACCAGCAGATGTTTTTACATCAGCTGTTCTGAGGAGTCCGTCTGGACCGGGGTAAATTTCAGTTACTTTTCCAAGACGCCATTTCATGACTGGTGTGTTGTCCTTAATTATAACTATGGTAACTCGTTGCAAATTTTGAGCCTTGGTTTGCCACTTGTTTCGCTGCTGGAGTTCACTGAGGTATTCCTGCGACCATCGTTTACAAAATTGATGTTTTATTTGTGACACTAACTCCCATCGTTTTGTAAGAGTTGTTGGAGTTGACCTGGCAGTTGCAGTCTCATCATTAGGATTATTCGGCAACGGTCCAATCGGTCTCGAATTAAGGATTGATTCGACTTCTATGATCACGGTTTCCATTTCTTCATAGGTCAGAGACGCGTTTGACATTTCTTTAACAATTAACCTTTTTGCGGATTTGACTGCAGCCTCCCATAGTCCGCCGAAGTGCGGGGCTCGTGGAGGTATGAAATGAAAACTGATGCCTTTGTTGACACACTCTTGTTGAACTTTTTCTTGAGCAGCTGTGGCGAAAAGAGCAGTTGACAACTCTTCTAATTGATTGTGAGCTCCCACAAAATTTGTTGGGTTGTCACTGTAGAGATGCTGACAGTGACCCCTTCGGCCGATGAATCTTTTGAGCGCTCCAATGAAAGCGTCGATTGTAAGGTCTGGTACAAGCTCCAGATGGACCGCCTTAGTCGAAAAGCAAGAGAATACTGCAATATACGCCTTTTTGGGGTTGCTTTCCTCGGGTTTTGAAGTGAACCCCGATTGCTAGAAGTGCTCCAGGGCCACAATGTTTGTTTTTCCTATGTATCGACTCAAATATTATTTTACTTATTGTGTCGTTATAAGCAGCATTGGATGGTTGGCATTGAATGATAACGTGGATGCTTCTAATCTGCCTCCGACTCTTAGAATGTTATATTCGTCTAAAAATGGGGATAAGCTTTTTATTTGACTGGATCCTTTAAGGTCCTTTTTCTGTTGCAGCTGTTGAATGTCTTCTGTGAACGTGCATAGTTGGGTGGTTCGAACAATGATGGCAAGCGCATCGTGAAGTTCAAGAGGTGTGAGAGTTTGTTGGGTTTGTCGCTCGGGCTTGAAAGTTCTGGCATTTTTATTGAATCTTAAAATGTATCCTATGATACGTTGGAGCCCTTTTAGTGAATTTCGGTGGTTGATGCTGTGTAAAAAGTTTTCACTATTGTCAGCAATGAGTGAGTTGTATGATCCTTGCTTTTGTTCAGGGGTCGGCAAATTAGGATCTGGGCAAAAACTGGGAGGCCGATGTTTCTTGTCTCCATGAAGAAAAAATGGCCCATATATCCATTGGGGTGTATGCTGTAACTGTTGTGGATCCAATCGTCTTGATATGATGTCCGCTGGGTTATCTTTAGAACTCACATGTCGCCATTGCTCAGGTAGCGTCTTTTCTTGAATTGAAGCGATTCGATTTGCCACAAATGTATGAAAGGAAGAAGATCTTTAATTTATCCACGATAAGACTATTTTTGAGTCGGACCAATAGAATGTTTGCGTTGTATTCATATCCAAGTCTAGTTTCACTTTTGCAGCTAAGTTAGCACCCAATGGTGCGGCACATAGTTTTGTTTAGTAGAAATGTTCTCACATATATTGCAGCGCTATACGCCTTTTCCGAGGCATCGGTACGATCGATACGAGATTTGAACAAAAATTTTCGATGCAAATATTTGTTGCTTGTAGATGGTCTTCACAAGTGTTCTCAAGAATATAGTGCTTGAGTCTAGACTTTATTAGAATTGCTGATCCTCCGCATACTCTTCCTCTCGGGTCCTTTGTATCATATAAGGTGTAGCCACTCATATTAAATAGGCTTCTAGAAGTCAAATGAGTCTCAGATACCAATATTATATCAATATTCTTCACCGTGAGGAAGTGCTCAAGTTCGTTTCTATGTTGGCGAATGCCGTTTGCGTTCCAGAAACATACTTTTGACGTGTTCACGGCTTGTTAACTAATGCTTGAAGCAGTGTGTTCTGCATTCGCAGCATTTCTTGCATCATGCTACTCATATTTGTTGTAAAGTTGTTTATAGTTTGCACCAAATTGTCAATAGTAGCTTCAAGGCGACTGAAATTAAAGCTTGGGTTTGCATTTGTTGTATTATTTGGTGGTGACACTTTTTGAACGGGGATCGAGTTGATCTTTACAGCGTCAGCATACGATACATGTGAAGTGGTTGGTTGGGCCATTAGGGGATGAGAAGCGGAGTACGTATTTCTTGCTTGAGCTGGAGTTACTTTAGGCTTTTGGTTCATAGCTTGTTTAACAAAAGAGAATACAGGACATCCTCTGTAGGTAGCACTGTGATTGCCTCCACAATTACTGCACTTTTTTTCCTTTTGATCCTTTGGCTTATTGCAAATAGCAGTGTTGTGTAATTCACCACACACAACACAAACAGCAGGTAATTTACAATACGTTTTTGTATGGCCATATTCTTGACAATTATGGCACTGTACGGATCCTGAACGCTTGTGTGGTTCTTCAACTGTGATTTTCCGGTATAACAGATATTTTAAATTATAAATTGGATGGGTCTCATTTTTCTTCAATTTTATATCATTTGGCTCCAGTTCAACACGAAATAAAGGTTGGGGGATCTTCTCCCTGTTTATAATGTTAGAGACATTTTTTACCTTAAATCCTTGGTGGGTGAGAGCATCCTTTATTTCCTCAGGAACAACATAAGAATCTATGCCCTTCAATACGACCTGTAGGCCTTTAACACTCCTAATAAGTGTGTTTGAGTTTTTTTGTCTCAGATAGATTGGTGGTAGTTATGAAGTTTTTTTCGAAGATTCTTCGGGTTTTTCGCTGTCATCTTGCAATATTTTAAACCGGTTTTGACGATTAGCAGAGGCGGCGTCGTTATCCCTGGATATTTTCGGAACTGATGAGATTTTGGATGAATTTGGGCTTCGCCCGCGCTTTACCACCGTTACATATCTGTCCATTCCGACAGGCACTTTAGGTTTTTGAATATTAACGTCCATTGTGATAACTGGATTAAGTGATGAACACGAGCCCGTAGCGGATAATGGCGCAGACTTAAATGAAGAAGAACTAGGCAACGGTAATGTTAACGAATCACTACTTTGCATTGGAGTAAGCGAAGTTGATCGCTCACGTAAAATTGGCTTTGCCGTTAGAAAAAGACTATCATCCGATTTTTGGTTTTTATTGTTTGCATTAAGAGCTTCAGAACTCACAGTAAAATAGGCATTTATGCCGTTAGAACTCAATTCACAATTTTTTGTTTTTGAGGTACTCATGCAGAGTATTTCTCAGTCACTTTGTTTGTGTTTTTTTTTGTTTTTGTTGTTTTAGATTATATGAAAAATATTATTAGTGCAAATAAAGCAAATTTCACAAAAACCCGTATTTATTACGAATCAGAACTTATTACGAATATTTTTTTTTGTATTGTTGTTTGTTTAGTATGTAAAAAAAAACTCCGCTAATACGTCTGTTCACTACGAAGGTTCAAAACAAAGTTGATAAACATTTTTGCTCTGGCATCTACTGGCGACAGTATTCCTAGTGGATCAAAGATTCGCGCCAAGGCTGACGTGACTCTTCTTTTAGTCACGGCTTTAATTGTTTGAATGTTGACCTTGATCTTAAGTAGGTCATCTTTAGGTACCCATACCAATCCCAGTGTTTTCGTGTAATCAGTTTCGTCTGAGAAGTCAAGACTGACTTCTTGGTCATAACTGGGAATGTTGCGGAGCAACTGGGAATTATTAGCGTACTATTTTCGTAGATGGTGTAATGAAATAAAATACCCATCTCTGCATAACAGAACACTTCCACTGTTTATGTGTAAAATATGAAATGTCAAATTAAGATGAATAAAAAGCGTCATTCGAAGTAACGCCAATAAACTGACAAGACGTGTTTTTTCTTTATATGGCGACCGGGACTAAAGAGTTTTTTTTGGTTTTGTTATATAACGGGTCACACAGCATCATGTGCAAACACGTGGATCTTTGGTAAATAATGCGATCCGAAAAAATAAAAAATAGACTGTGAACGGTGAACTGTAAAAGGTTTAATGTATAAAGAAAATCTTTTAATAAAATATAGAAGGAAAGTCATTTGATATACATGAATTGATTTATTGCACAAGTGTGAATATGTACACACATTTGCTTAAATGGGACATAAGACGTCAAAAAATATAAAAAACTAAATTAAATTTTACATTTTGTCATTGTTAAAATACATACATACATATGTACACATGTAAGTACATACCAAACAAAACAATAGAAAAAAATTTAAATGATGAAATACTTATGGACAAACTTGAATAACGGTATGGAAATACCAAATGATGAAATACTTATGTACTTATGAACAAAATTGAATAACGGTATGGAAATACATACTTACATAACTGAAACGAAAAGAAACAAAACCCATAACTAAAATATGGGAAGTGAGTATAGTGAAAAAGAACATAAAAATACATACAGCGGTCAAAGAAAAAAAAATCAAAGAATATGAAAGGATACAAAAAAAGTGGAAAAAACACAAACTACATTATGAAACTAAAAATCAAAAACTAAATACTTATAACTACAATTAAATAGAAATCAACGAATCAACAAAACTTCAAAGTGTTACTATCATAAATAAATAAGGAAACAACAAGAAGCAAAAAAAGTTAAAAAGAAAGCAGAATACCAATCATCGATGTACATATAAAATTCAGGAAGAAGGCAAGATGAGAGCTATACAAAAATATAATAACAAATTTAGAGGAGAAAACCGGTAACAACATATCAACATACATATACATATGTAATTATTAAATTATTGCCCCTATTGCGGTTCACCACTCAACTCAGTTTGGTCGTGTGAGAGTCAACCCAACTTATGCACAACCAAACTCTTTTTAGTTATTGCGATACACAACTGTTTTTAGTTGAGTTTGTCATAAAATTGCCAACCTAAAATATCGAATTGCCAACTTTAAATATCACGTTTGACAAGTGAAATTTGAAGAAAATTAAACTGAAAGTGTTGTGGGAATAAAAAGTGTAAAATATTTTATTTATGTATTGTGAAACAATTTGTTAATTGAGTCTTAAAAGGTTAAAAAAAAGAATTCTGTACATATATTTAAAAACTTTTAATTCTTAAAAAAGTAATACCACTTGTGAATTTTAATATATAAAAAAATAAGATGAAATTTATCTACAACAGCAAACAATAAAATATTATTAATTTTTAAATTTATTCTTAAGTTTTTCTATTTTTAATTTATCGCACTCCACCTTAAGATTGTGGAGATCAGTAGCCTCATTTGCTTGTCGTTCCAACAATGCAATTTTTTTTCTAATTTGTTTAATGTTTGCAGTGGATGCTGCAACGCCAAAAACTTGGCCAGATGGTGCCGCTTGCTCTTGCAAAGACAAGAGTTGTGAAACAGTATCATCAAGGCTATTTAATGGTGCCGCTCCCTCTTGCAAAGACAAGAGTTGTGAAACAGTATCCTCAAGGCTATTTAATGGGATTTCTTGTGATGGGCCTCAACCCGTCGCCTGAGTGTTTCTTTTATTGTTTGCAAGTTTTTTCTTAATGCTTGCTTTATAGTGGATCCAAACCTGTGAAAGATTATAATTATATTAAGAATATTGTAATTGTTCAATATTATTTTTCTGACGTTGCCATTCTTGCGATGTTCTTGTCGGTGGTCCCAAACTATTTAATTCTACAGCAAACTCTTCCCATAACTCCTTGCACGTATTTTCCGTTGCACCAAAATTTGGTTTTCCGCGAGCAATTTCCGGATTCCTGTCCATAATCTGAACAAGCCGCTCAAATTGGACTTTCGTTGTTATTTTTAAACTAATAAAAGTGTTTAAAAATTGTGAAAAAATTATTACAAAAATTGATACTTACGATCTCTCCATTTTGATTTAAATTTTCACCGCTTTTAAAAAATTTCACTCTAACTGATAATGACACAACTACAATTAAGCAGTTGTGTGTATTCAACGTTTTTTACGACCAAACTTTTACAAAGTTGAGAACGGCAATACCAGGAAAAAACATATACACAACTGAATAGTCAACTGGCAGTTTAGTTGAGAACGGCAATGCGAAATCACCTAAGACGACCAAACTGACACAAAAGTGGTGAACCGCAATAGGGGCATATATAATATGTACTTATTTAAAAATACTTAAAATTTATGTTAAACAAAACTTTTTTAACATTATAATTATTCACTCATCCCAAATTTATAATTATTAATTTATAATATACTTGTACATATATATATATGCGTATCTTAATAACAAGAAGGTAAAACAATTTTTTTATGTATAATACAGTGTTGCCATATAGTCATATTTAATTTCGTTGAAATATTTCACTCGGGAAATTCTAATCGACAGCAAAATTTAATTGGGAATTTGTAAAGTATGTTTAGTTTCAAGTAATTTTTTTTTCCATTAACATATACTTTCTACTTATACCTTCTTTTCTCAGAATAATAATAATGTAATTAGCAGGGAAATACACTTCATACAAATATAATTACATGGCAACATAGTTTGTAAATATATACATGTAGGTAAAAAAAATCTAAAATTAAAACTAACTCAAATAATTCGTGTATAAAAATGAAAAAACAATAAAAGAAAATAAAATGAACTCAAATACAAATAACAAAAGTTCGCTAAAGCGAATAAATACAACTTAAATTAAAGAATGCACTTAGCCAAAATAATATTACCTTTTACATACATATTTCGTTTACATACGTATTTCATCAAGTAAATAAAACAAAATTGAAGCAAGCAAAATAATATTCAAAACTGATGTCAGATTTTGATAAAGGAAAATTTAACGAATTAATTGATAGATTTCAAAACGTAAAGAAAATAATATTGCAAAGTCGACCTATAACATGAAAAAGAGGAAAAACCACTTTTGATACCTATAATGAAATTTTATCATATACAGAGTTACATACTGAACAGCTATCAAGTGATACAAAAACGAAAACTATTTACCAGAGAATAGAGAATTGCAGAGAGCTTTTGGTTCGGTGCTTTGGAAAATTAGACTGTAAAATTAAAGTTCCTCATGATATTTATTCGTTTGAAATCGTCAACAAGGAAATAGTGTCGGAGTCAGATTCCGAATCGGAAGAAAAGATAGCAAAAACAGCGTATAATGACAATAAGAAAGAAATCGCAAGGTTATCTAGGGAAGCGAATTATCTGGATACGAACATGGCTACAACAGACCAGAAAAAATCCTTTACTAGCATGTCCACTAACATAATTAGGGACAATTATGACGGAAATCCCCTTGGATTGGAGTCACTTCTGGACAAAATCGAACTAATTGAAGAATTAGCAGACGCGAATTTGACACCAACTTTTGTAGCATTTGTAAAGTCAAAATTGGAAGGCAAAGCACGGGAGGTTTTGCCTGAAGACGTTGGTACAATTACTAAAATAAAAGAAGCTTTGAAAAAACAATAAGACCAGATAATTCAAAAGTTGTAGCAGACAGGATTGCTGCATTAAAAATTCGGAACAATATTACGCTGAGTTTACCAAACAAGCGGAAGAATTGGCAGACGCTCTTAAAAGGTCTCTAGTCCTAGAAGGAATAACAAAAGCTAAGGCCCACGAAATGGCCATTGAACAGACCGTCAGCATATGTCGATTAAATGCGAGTTCTAACCTAGTAAAGTCCATTCTAGCATATACATCATTTTCAGTTCCAAAGGATGTGATAGCTAAGTTAGAAATAGAGCAAACTAATGAAGCAAGCGAGAAACAAATATTAGCATTTCGTCCTTGTAATAGTAATATGAATAATTTCCATGTCAGAAATAATTACAATTGTCCTTGCAACAGTCGTGGTAATAATCGTGGTAATAATTACAGATCTTGCAATAGACTAAATTTTAATGACAATCGTGGGAACTTTAATAATTCGAACAGAAATAATTATTCTTACCGTGGTAGTAACCGCTTTAACAGTAATCGTTTCGGAAATAGTACAAACACAAAAAATGCGACGACTCTGACTTTAAACGCAGAGGTTCCTCAACCGGGGACGTCGGGGGAAATAGATCACAATTACTAACAGAACCAAAATCAATTTTTAGAATTAATTTAAATTACTCTGACTTTATTCAGCTCCATTGTCTAGAAACGATTGAGTGATGCAGCTTTTTAGTAGATTCACAGGCAGATATTTCTTTAATTAAACCTACTTCTCTAAAACCAGAAATAAACTTTAATCAGAATGAAACAGTCAACATTACAGGCGTAACCAACTTTAGGGACAGTAAACGTTAATTTTAATATTCAAAATTGTTTGATTTCGCAAACTCTGCACATCGTGGACGATTCTTTTAATATTCCATCAGAAGGAATTCTAGGGAAAGACTTCCTGAAGACACATAGATGCAAAATCGACTACGAGGATATGACAATTTCGTTTTAGTTTTGCAATAAAAGATTAAAGATTGCCATAGAACATGGTACTAATAGTAACAGTTGCGTAATTTCTCCACGTTGTGAAGTTTTTAGATTAATCGATTTGGGAAGCATAAAGAAACCAGTATTTGTGGATTCGCAGGAATTGTGTGAAGGCGTCTTCATAGCGAAATGCGTTAGCGAAACTAAAATGCGAGTAGCGAAACTAAAAAATGTATTGAGGAAATAAATGCCAACGGAGATGCATAATGATCTGATGCCTTTATGTGAGAAATATTCGGACGTATTTGCTCTGACTGAGGACAAAATGGAAATAATTTTAACTGATCCTATAGAGGAAGTATATGATGAAACGAGAAAACATAATTTAATGGCAATTTATCACAATGATCTTAGGAGGGCATTGTGGCCGGAAAAAATTATATGTGAAACTAAGAACCTAATTTTATTGGAAAAACATGTCGAAAGACGTGGCTACTTTTGTGAAACAGTGTAAAAAATGCAATCTTAATAAAATTAGTAATAAAGAAAATTTAATAATAACCGCCACACTGATTCGCAGCTTTGATATTGTGGTGCTAGACACAATCGTTCCATTAGAAGAATCAAAATATGGAAACAAATATGCCTTGACCTTAATATGTGATTTGACAAAGTATATAGTAGCAATCTATACCCGATAAAAGTGCGAACACAGTGGCCACAGCCATTTTTGAGAACTTTATCCTAATATATGGGTTAATGAGTACGATAAAATCAGATCTAGGTTCAGAATTAAAAAATCAAGTATTGGCAGAATTATGCAAATTGTTAAAAGTTAACGTAAATTTTTCTACAGCATATTACCACGAAACGTTGGGGACCATTGAAAGAAACCATAGAGTTTTCAATGAATATTTGAGATCTTACATAGACGAGAATATTTCGGATTGGGACACGTATTTGAAATATTTTGTGTTTTTCCACATACTTCCACGTACTTGGCCAGGACGTCTTGCAGCTGGCGCTGAGTTTCTAGGGCTGTATTCAGGCTATCAGCTCCACCCAGCCCGTCATCGACATAAAAGTTCTTTTCCAAGAAACCGGCTGCAAATGAAATCAATGGATTTAAAGCATCGGATCAGAAAAATAGAACTTGACAACAATGACATCTTAGTGCCTCTTGATGTTGTTTTCTTATTCACAAACATTCCCATCCACACAGCCATAAATAACATAATGGACAAATGGAATACAATAAAGAAAAACACCACGATCCCACGTTCTAAATTCTTAGATATTTTAAAATTCTGTCTATATGAGAACAATTACTTTATTTACAACAAAAAAATCTACAACCAAATATTTGGTATGCCCACGGAAAACCCCCTCTCTCCGACGATTGCCGAAATAGTTTTGGATAATTTACTTGATGTAGCATTGACTGAACTCGACAGCAAAAACATCAGGATAAAATACGTAGCAAAATACGTAGATAACATTTTAGCTGTAATCAACATTGACGACAAGGATAAATTGACTTGTGATCCTGAATCAAGGACAGCCTTGCATTCAGTTTCCAGACCATTAGCCTTGACCTTTACCAACGCTGTTCCCAATAAAACATATGATCTTTTGTTAGTGTAACTTCCCGCCGCACAGTGGCTGAAAATCGTTTTTCATTGGCCAAAATTCTGTAACTTTTGAACCGATCAAAATATTGAAGTAATTTTTTTTTAATGGATAGATATTTAGTTCAGCTTGACTCAGTTTTAATTACATTAAAATTGATTAAGGACTTTTTAAGGACTTCTAGGTCAAAGTTGAACTTTTGATTTTTTTTAACTTTTGGAGTGAAATATTTTTTTTTTTTTTTTCACGCTAATATATGTTTATTGTATCTTCAAATAATTGAACTAACAATAAGTGTTCAAATCTTAAATATATAAATAATTATTAGGCCCAACCAGTGTCGGACATAAACTTAGTGATAATAATTAATAATACATAAAATTCATGTTACGCACAAAAAATATTTTCAAAGAATTTCATCTGGAGAGTTGCGTATTAATGCCGTAGTGTCCCTCTTTTTTAAGCGGATGTGTCCAGGAAAGTTCAAGATGTTACGAGCAAGGGGATTAGGATGGAACTCGAGTTTTGTTAAATATTTTCCAGCATATTTTGCAATTTCAGCGGTCACAAGTGGCATATTTAAATCACGATGTAAAATAGAATTTTTCAAGTACCATGGAGCCGTAGTTATTAACCTTAATATTTTGTTTTGCATTCGTTGGATTCTCTCTACATTGGAAGCTGAAGCAGTGCCCCATAGCTGAATTCCGTAACACCATATCGGCTTCAAAAGCGACTTGTATATTAAAAGTTTACAATCTAGACTGAGGGTAGAATTTCTACCAATCAGCCAATGTATCTGGGTTAATTTAAGCTTCATTTGTGTCAGCTTAGAGTCAATGTGGTGTTTCCATGTAAGCCGTCGGTCGAGGTGAATACCAAGATATTTCACATGTGAATGTTGAGGAACAACTTGATTGTTGATTTGAATGGGGGAACAAGTATCTCTTCGTAGGGTAAATGTAACATGAACACACTTTTGTTCATTTACTTTTATTCTCCATAAGTTCAACCACAATTCCAACAGGTTAATATGTTGCTGAAGATAACGGGATGCCTCGTGAAGGTTTTCATGCATACTAAGGCAGGCTGTATCATCGGCAAATGTAGAGGTGAGGATATTACTGCTCAAAGGCATATCACAGGTATAAATCAAATACAAAACTGGCCCCAGTATACTCCCCTGAGGCACCCCAGATGAAATGGTTTCGGGCACACTCATGAAGTCTCCTTCCACGACAGTGAACTTCCGGGCAATAATGTAACTTTCCAAAAGATTTACAATGTTTATTGGTAGATATGTCTTCAATTTTAGAATTAGGCCTTCATGCCACACTTTATCAAATGCCTGAGAGACATCAATAAATAGGGAAGAACAATACTTTCTTTCTTCAAATGTTCTTCTTATGAAATGAACCAATCTATGACATTGTTCAATGGTGCTGTGCTGACTTCTAAAACCAAATTGATGGTCCGGTATGCATCCATTATCAGCTAGAATTGGGGACAATTTTGTCATGAGAAGTTTTTCAAAGAGCTTCGAAATTGTTGACAGCAAACTTATTGGCCTATATGACTCAGCCTTGGTAAGATCTTTACCCGCCTTTGGAATCATTTTGACCATGGCAAGTTTCCAGCTGTGTGGGTAATACTCCAGTCGTAAAATGCCATTAAAAATAAATAACAGGATTCTAATAGCAATACGAGGCAACTGCATCAGCATCTTGTTACTAATTCCATCAATACCCGGGGCCTTCTTTGGATTGGTTTCAGCAATTAGTTTTTGTACATCAAGCATCTTAAACTTTATAGGTCGAGGGGGTAGAGCAACTACGCTCGGCAAATCAACAGCACCAGTACATGTGTTTGGGGTAAATACGTCTTTTAAATGACCAGCTAATATGTTACCTTTTTCAGTATTAGTTCTTGCCCAACCTCCGGTAGAAGTGCGCAGGGGTGGTTTAGACTCAACGGGTGTTTTAAGCTTTTTAGCAGCGCGCCACAAGGAGTAATTAGATGCTGCAGTGACATCGAGACCTTCCAGGTAGTTCTTAAGAGAAGCAGATTTTTCAGCTGAAAGCAACTCTTGGAGTCGTTTAGTGCATTCTCTAAGTCTGATTTTATGTTGGGGCGATCTGTGCTGTTGCCATTCCCTTCTAGCTCTTCTTTTTTCACATACGAGACGTTCAATGTCCGCAGAATAAATTCTATTAAACCCAGTCTGCGGATGGGAGGTAGTGGCATGTTTAGCAGCCTGTTTAATATTCTCGGTAAGATTGGCAATGTTAAGTTCAATATCATCGGGAGTTCTAAGCCTGATGTTTTCCGTACAATGACTACTGAGATATTTTTTGAACCCCAGCCAGTTAACACGATGTATCATCTTCACATATGGGTCAGGTAAGTCACTTCTTAGTGGGCTACAAATTGTAACGATCGTGGGAGAGTGATCGGAGGAGAGATCATGTGAAGCTTCAACATGAATTAAATCCCTAGGGATATTTTTCATGACCCCAAAATCTATAACATCCGGAATTTTTTGTATGTCAGTAGGCCAGTAAGTGGGCTCCCCACTAGAAATGACATCCAAATCCATTTTTGAAATTGTGTTGAACAATGCTCGACCTCTAGGAGTAATAAGACGCGACCCCCAGAACGTATGCTTTGCATTGTAGTCTCCAGCTGCTACGAAACAAGGGCCAAGAGTTTTGTAAAAATCCTCGTATTGATCTTCACTGATTGAAAATCTGGGAGGGGAGTAAACTGATGAAAGCACAAGATTTGAACAAAAATTTTCGATGCAAATATTTGTTGCTTGTAGATGGTCTTCACAAGTGTTCTCAAGAATATAGTGCTTGAGTCTTGACTTTATTAGAATTGCTGATCCTCCACATGCTCTTCCTCTCGGGTCCTTTGTATCATATAAGGTGTAGCCACTCATTTTAAAAAGGCTTCTCGAAGTCAAATGAGTCTCAGATACCAACATTACATCAATATTCTTCACCGTGAGGAAGTGCTCTAGTTCGTTTCTATGTTGGCGAATGCCGTTAGCGTTCCAGAAACATAACTTTAACGTGTTCATGGCTTGTTAACTAATGCTAGAAGCAGAGTGTTCTGCATTCGCAGCATTTCTTGCATCATGCTAGTCATATTTGTCGTAAAGTTGCTTATAGTTTGCACCAGATTATCAATAGTAGCTTCAAGGCGATTGAAATTAAAGCTTGCATTTGCGTTTGTTGTATTGTTTGGTGGTGACACTTTTTGAACGGGAATAGAGTTGATCTTCACAGCGTCAGCATACGATACATGTGAAGTGATTGGTTGGGCCATTAGGGGATGAGTAGCGGAGTACGTATTTCCTGCTTGAGCTGGAGTTACTTTAGGCTTTTGGGTCATAGCTTGTTTCACAAAAGAGAATACAGGACATCCTCTGTAGTTAGCAGTGTGATTACCTCCACAATTACTGCACTTTTTTTCCTTCTGGTCCTTCGACTTATTGCAAATAGCAGTGTTGTGTAATTCACCGCACACAACACAAACAGACGGTAATTTGCAATAAGTTTTCGTATGGCCATATTCTTGACAATTATGGCACTGTACGGGTCCTGAGCGCTTGTGTGGTTCTTCGACTGTAATTTTCCGGTATAACAGATATTTTAAATTATAAATTGGATGGGTCTCATTTTTCTTCAATTTTATATCATTTGGCTCCAATTCAACGCGAAATAAGGGTTGGGGGATCTTCTCCCTGTTTATTATGTTAGAGACATTCTTTACCTTAAATCCCTGGAGGGTGAGAGCATCTTTAATTTCCTCAGGAACTACATAAGAATCTATGCCTTTCAATACGATCTGTAGGCCTTTAGCACTCTTAAGCTGGAATGTGTAGAAACTTGTTTTATTTTTTTCGAATTCGTTAACCATTTTGCGGAAGTCTTTTTCATCATATATTTGAACTTTTGTTTCATCAATGTTACCACGTTTTATTGGAACAATGTGAAATGACTTTTCACCAATGGCCGAGATTAGTTTTTTAATAAGTGTGTTCGAGTTTTTTTGTCTCAGATAGATTATTGGTGGTTTTGAAGTTTTTTTCGAAGATTCTTCGGGTTTATCGCTGTCATCTTGTAATATTTTAAACCGGTTTTGACGATTAGCTGAGGCGGCGTCGTTGTCTCTGGATATTTTCGGAACAGATGAGATTTTGGATGAATTTGGGCTTCGCCCGCGCTTTACTACCGTTACATATCTGTCCATTCCGACAGGCACTTTAGGTTTTTGAATATTATCGTCCATTGTGATAACTGGGTTAAGTGATGAACACGAGCCCAGAGCGGATAATGGCGCTGACTTAAATAACGATGAACTAGGCAATGGTAATATTACCGAATCACTACTTGGCATCGGAGTAAGCGAATTTGATCGCTCACGTAAAATTGGCTTTGCCGTTAGAAAAAGACTGTCATCCAATTTTTTCTTTTTATTGTTTGCATTAAGAGCTTCAGAACTCACAGTAAAATAGGCATTTCTGCCGTTAGAACTCACTTCACAATTTTTTGTTTTTGAGGTACTCATGCAGAGTATTCCTCAGTCACTTTGTTTGTGTTTTTTGTTTTTTTGTTGTTTCAGTTTATACGAAAAATATTATTAATGCAAGTAAAGCAAATTTAACAAAAACTGTACTTATTACGAATCAGTACTTATTACGAATATTTTTTTTTTTTGTTTGTATTTTTGTTTGCTTAGTATGTGAAAAAAAAAAACTCCGCTAACACGTCTGTTCACTACGAAGGTTCAACAAGACTGGAGTGAAATATGGGTCTATTTTTTTATTTGCATATTAAAAAATTTTATATTTGGAACTTAATAACAATTATAATTATTTTTTGTGATAATGGAATTTTTTAACGTTACACTCAAAAAAAATTTTTACACTCAAAAAAAATTTTTACACTCAAAAAAAAAAATAAAATTAACCGGAGATTTTGCTGTTACCGCAGAAAAATTTTTTATTTTTTGCTGTCAAAATAGGTTCAATTTATTATTATTTTTTACTAATACTATTATTTTTTACTAATACAATGGAAGGCAATTATAATTATTATTCATTTGACACAAATATTGATTGCAAATATTCTATGTTTTGCTCTGTGCTATTTCTGTTCTTTAGTAGTTTTTTGGCTTCTTCATCTAAATCCCGATGTTCCACTTTCCATTTATTTCGAATATTGAAGATGAACGGATCTGACGTTGCTAATAATATATTAAATAGATCTTCATTTGTGGAATTTCGTGAAATTTTTCTAGTATTGTGCTCTCTATAAAATCTGTAATCCTTGTTCCTTTTTTCCTGAGCCTCCTCTGATAGATCTCCAAGTGGCACCCAATGCTATTTAATGATATCTTCTCCATGATAAAGGATTTTGTGAACTGTTGCAGACATATTTATCCATGGGTAGTTGGTTGTATACATTTTTGCAGTTTCCTTAGCATAATCTCCAAATTGTTTAGAGTCAATTTCTTCATTGCACGCAAGTACTTCTAGGATTATTTTAAATCTGAAAATATAGTTTAAATCCACTTCTGTTATTTCAGATGCTGTTTCTGGATCTGAAAAGAATCTTTCGTGCGGTATTGCTTGACCCTTGTTTTGCCTGATCTACAATCAATCCAATTTTGCGATATTCATCTTGTTGGTTTCATTGTTTCTTATGGATCCTGAAGACCCGAAATCCAAATCATAACTGATTTTTAGTACATGTTCCATAAGTCGTATTCTTGCATGTAGTGGTGATAATCCAAATTCATATGCATCGGTATTATCTAATGATTTTGTCGGAACTTGGTTTACTTGGGTTGATGCTGCTTGGCATATAATGCAGCTGGATGCAGCCTTCGTGTTAGTCAAAGCCTGACCTACTTTTCCATCTATCATTGTAAGGACTAATTGGTAGCTTACTTCAATTTGCTGCCCATCTAACTGTAATTGTAATGGCTGTAGTGTTGCAATTTGGGCCTTGATATCACTAATTTCTTTATTAATGGCATCACGAGAAGATAGTGTCTCATTTTTCCAAATATCCATTGTTTGCGTTGCACTAGTCGAAGGCTCTGAATCTTCCAAAATCTTTTTCAATCGCAATGGTACAATTGATACCATGAACATATCCGAGTCCGAAATATTTTCACATACAACTTGTTTGTATTGGTTTTGTCCCGAAGAACCATCACATCCCCATTTGCAAAAAAGAATTAGCTTTGTGTTTCCATATTTCTTTAACGCATTTCCTGGTATTGATTGTAGCAAGCGTTCGGCTGTGTGATCAAGTAGAGATTGTAGTTGTACCTCTGCCGAAATTGGTGTGATTGTAATAGTATCCTTTGATGGCAAACAGTCCATTTTAGCAGCAGTTATATGACGATATGCTGGATACATATTTGAGCCCTTTTCAGTCGCACCAATCTGAGCTTAATATATTGCTGTTTTGTTAATTTCAAATCCAGAAATAAGGCTAATGCCTCCTCATTTGTGTACTGTGTTGCATCGCTCGGAGTTGGTATACTTTTAAGAATTCGTTTTGTTCTCACTGGACTAGCTTTAATAACCTTTTCAATGATATCCACTTTTGTTAATTGGTTCTGTGATCGTAATTGATGTAGGAGAGATTCTTTTATATTTGTATAACCAATTGCATCGTTAACATCTTTAAGTTTCCACCTCTTAGATCTATCGCTGCAGTTGTCCAATGATTTGCGTGGTCTTCCAACCTTATCTTGCTTTGCTGTTTCTGCAGCGACAGTAAGTTGCCCTTCTAACCACTTTTCACTTTTTATATAAAACTTTTGGTTACTGTAGCTAACTTCTTTGTAGCGTTTTTTAGTACTTTTACAAAATTAAATAATTGCTCTTGTATTTCGGTGCTACACGAATTTAAGTTTAATTTTATTTTAACGTAACTAAGAACATCCTCCTGGTTTTTATTTCTAAAATAGTCTTCGGCCAGTTCTTTATAACCGAAGCTCTCCATATTTTTCTGAATATTTTTATTTGAGTCTGTTATGATTTAAAGGATTAACTTATTATTGAGTAATCCCTTATCGAATCCGTAGCTTTATACATTTTTAGATACATGTTATTCACACATTGATCTTCAATTTCATAGCAGGTGGTACTTAAATTGAACAAAACTGCACTTGTTAACTAATTAGTATCTCGCCAATATGGGGTTCTTTTTATCTTTAATGGTTTAATGTCGCGATTATTATTGTGAAATTGTTTATGACTTTGGCTGACCCTAACAATTATATTAGAAAGAGATCATATGTTTACTGTAGAACCTATTGTGATATTTTTATGACTGATTTTTTTGCTGATCAAAACAAAGCCATAAAACCCTTTCGCAGGTATTATATTTAATTATTTTAGTTTTAGGTAGTCTAAAGTAAAAAACATAAACCTTTAGGCAAAAAAGTGAAAATTTAATACACCATTGTATACGAGTAATTATAGGGCTGTTTAAATTATCGTAATTTGAATTTTTTTAGAGTAATTTCATTAAAATTAAAAAAGTGTTCTACCGGCGGGTCGTGGCGGGTGCAAAAGTATATATAGGGTTAAAGAAGACACTTTCGACTTTCTTCGGGTGGTATACGTTTCTTGTTCCCTTTTGTTTCCTAGAAGTTCTATTCCACTAAAATTTAAATTTCCGAAAAATATAGTAGTTTCATAAATATTTCATAACACCTCTAATATTGAACGCTAGAGCGGTAACCACTTACAACAACTAAAGACTATAATCCTACCAACATTATAAAAAAGACCGCAGGCCATTATCGATGATAGCTTGCGAGTAGTAACAATTTATTTTTGACAAAAAACTGATAAAAAAACACCTTTTTCTCAAAATAACAAAAACAGTTGAGTTTGACAGCATGCCACGCCCACAAATATCAATATTTTAACCTAATTTTTTGGCTACCTTAATATGGATATATTAGCTCCAAAATGGCGTAAAAATTTTAAAAATCGGTGACAAAAAAAATTCGACTTTTGGCCAATGAAAAACGATTTTCAGCCACTGTGCGCCGTGCTTTTAACTTCTGTTACTGTGCAGACTAGAGATGTCGCGTGTTGCGTCGAGGAGTTATTCGTTGTAACTGCTTCACTGGCTGACTCTGTTCCAGGGTGCTATGCATTTTTCCACATTTCTGGCAGCGGCCTGAAATTGTGCACGGTTTGGTCAAATGATTGTGACTAAAACAATTAACACAGTTTATGTTTCTGTATCAACTTTATGAATTCTCTGCATCTATACAATGGGTGACATTCTTGCTTGCAAACTAGGCACCGTTGGTTCTCATGGCGCGAATGTGCCGTAAACGTGCACGTTTTTCTAGCAGGAGAAAATGTCATATCTTTGTGTCAGAGTGTGGTAGTAGTTCTCCAGAAAGGTAAGAAATTGGCTGACTGGTTGCACATCCTTTGGGTTGGTGATCGATTGCTCATATTGAGTGTGTACAGTTATGTCCAACTTTTTGACCAGAAGGTGGAGTAGGAGTGGATCCCATGTCGAGATTTCGAGCCCCATATTAGAAAGAGCTGCCAGACATTCTTTCGTTGTATCGTGCAATCGCTTAACGGCCATTAATGTCGATGCACTGGATGGTTGGTCTAGCAGTCTCTGAACCGCTGTTGCCACTATTAGTCGTTTATTATCATACCGATTCTGTAGTAACTGCCAAACGGCTATGTAATTGTCTGAAGTAACAGCGAGATGATTAATAAGCTTAGCTGCTTCACTAGTAACGTTGGTCTTTAGATAAAACATTTTGTGAGTGTCTGACATCTGCTGCACATGAATAGTTTTCTTAAATAAGTCAGAAAACGATGTCCATTTCATATAATCACCTTCAAATTTAGAGAGAGTGATTGTGGGTAATGGTAGGGTAGATGGTCTAGCCATTGTCTCTGTGGATGAGTGATGATTGTTGTTAGCTGTGGTTAACTGAGCGGCTTGTTCGAGGTGGATGTATCTGCTTGTGTCATAACCGGCGAGGTCTGAATCGGAATATTTATCTAACACTTCATCGTTAAGTAGTTTTAGCTGCTGCCATAGTTTGGTGATGGTGGCTTTTTTAACATCGTAATAAGGCCCATCCTGGCCTTCTAGCTGTCTAGCCAGAGCTGCCATCTTTCCTAGCGAGCCATCATGGCCACTTGTAGGTTGAGGTCTCGTGGATGGGGGGATTGTTAATGATTTCGGACTGGTCGCCCCCTTTTCGCGGTGGATCAATAGGGTTTTTGGCGATTGCCTTGGTAAGTGTGCTCGTGTTCCATTAGAGCTATATATTTGGATGCCATTGATTAGATTTGATTATAGCGGTCTGCAGTGAAGTATTCATATTCCATATCAATATCCTTTAGAATCCGCAATTTGGTATCTGCCTCATCGAATTCTGTCGAAGCTATAGTCAGCCGCGACAATCGTACTTTGTAGTACATTGGAGTTTTGCGGCTAGCTGGGTCCTTGATAAAGTTGCGGATGATGGTGGCGATACGCTCGCCAGTCTTCTTCAGTTGGTGGAGAAGCTGCTTTGCGGTTGCCATATTGCTTTATTGATGCCTTTGAGAGGTTAATTGAGAGTTGTAGTAAGCTGCTTGCTGATTGTGATGCAACGTTGACTGTGATTGGCCGCCTGTAGTTTGTGGTTGGCCGCTGATATATTGGTTTTGAATTGTTCGCTTGAAGGACCTTAGGTTTTCCTAAACCCGAGGTCCTGTCACGGTCGCCAAAATGTTAAGCGCAGGCTTGTTTGCTTTGCTCAACTTTATCACGATGGATAACTTGGTGATTCACCAAGTTACTAATATACGTAGGGGTTTATTATGCTAGTAGTTCACCAGGATAATTCAAGTGATCATTTTCAATTCAGTTGTTCAAGTGGTACACAACAACAACGTAAACTGACTTGTTGCGAAAATGAAATTCCGATGTTTGTTTGATGAATGCCAATCGTTTAATCATAAATTTTATTAAAAACTTATGGTATTTAAAGGAAAAAATTACAAATAAAAATAATAAATAAATACAAAATTTACAAATAGAAAAAAAATAAAACATTGCAAAAATTTTGAATTTTTAGCAGGCCGGATACCGTTTATTCTGCTGCTGCACTAATTATTTTCCCACCATTAGCAGAAAACAGATATTGGATTTCATAACTGTCTGGCTGGTGAATTAAATAAGCAAATTATTTTCTCACTGAAAGTAAAGGCCAAACAGATATTAAATTTCTCTAACGTCTGACTAGTTATTTGATTAAGCACGTGTGAATAAATATTTTGTTTTAATTTAGCTATGAATTATGCAAACGCGGTAATTCTCACGCCAAAATGTGGGAAAAATAAGAACGTAAAAAAGAGGAACGGATTTTGTTCAAGTATTATTAATTCTAGAGAGAGAGAGTACTACTAAGAGAAGTTTGGAAACAGGATTGAGTGAGCATAAAGCTGATATTAATAAGAAGAAAGAGAGCACTGGGTTATCACAACATATTTTACAAACAAACCACATACCTGACTTAGACAACGTAAAAATACTTGATAAGGAAAAAAATACAAAACAGAGATTCATAACTGAAAGCTTACGAATTCAACAAAAAATCAACAAAACAATGAACAAAAAGGAAGATACGGACAATCTAAGCATTAATTATAGGATGGTCTTGGAAAACAGTGTGTCTTTTTGAAAAAAGCTTTTTTAAATTTTGTTGTATTACATGCATATGTATTGTTTTTATTGATGATGATAAATGTCAAGAAATTAATTAATTAGTGTAATATAATCTTGTAAGTAATTGTTAAAATATTCACAACTAATTACAAAAAAATTTATAACCTTGATGTTTCATTATTTTAATAAAATAGACGAATCCCTGGATAAAGTGAACAAAAAATTCACGAAACGTCGGGAAAATATGAAATAAATAAATTTTTTAATTTATTGTCATAAGAACATACTAGGCCTGATTAGCTAAAACAAAACAGGAAAATAACGTAGTCAAATCAAACTTGGCCAAAAAAGAAAAACAACACAGAGTTGTTTTTATTTTTAATAAAAAAAATAAAAAAAAACTCAAAGGAATTAACAAGGATCTTTCTCCAAGAAGTACTAACCTACCTCAGGTCGGCCAGGGGGTATGTTGAAGCGACTTCAACAAGTTTGAATTATTTTTATTTTTTCTTATGTGCATTGAAAATACGATTATTTTTATTCTTTTGTCATTGATTTTTATTATTATTCCTCTCTTTGAGTTAATATAACGTTTTTTTCGTACTAAACTTTGAGTTGTTTACTATATCTACAGACCTTCAAGAGTCTTAAATTAAGTTTGAATTTTCTGCATCTATTTAACCTCTGCCAAAGTCACAAGAGCAAGAAGCTGTCGATAATAAATGAATTGGACTTTTCATTTAAAGGATACCACAACCAGTGGTGCGATTCAGTAACTTTATTTACAGACTCTTGAGTTGGTTAAAATTTTAACAGCAAAATTAAAGGTTTTGCTATTCAGCAACATTTTTAAAGACATTCACTGGCGTTATCTTAACGGCAATAATTTTTGTATGGTTAACGAAACGATTCAAGTCAGCTGTTCAGGAGAAGCACGTATTCTTTTGCAGAGGGGAAGTTGTTATTTTTTACAGTAAATATGTAAAATTATAAAAGCATATTTATATACACAATATTATTTATATTATTTTCTTATAAAATTTTCCTTCTATTAATCATAATTAAAGTAATTCATGAAAATATATTATTGCACATTGCTTGGTCGCTACACGTTCTTTTGCTTTTTTCTGTTCCTCTTTGTGTCTTTCTCTTATTTTACAGAGATGCCACTTAATATCAAATTACAACAAAGATGTTAAAACGAAGTTAGAGAATCGTACAACCGTTAGTGCAAACCACAGCTATTGATAAATTTATCTTCTGTCTAAGCGTTGAAAGTTACTGAATTGCACCACAGGAAAGGGAAGCTTCCAAACCAACATTTGGTTAACAATATATGCAGTTCAACTAAAATACACTCGAAAGTTCAAGATAATATTGGGCCTGGCATAAACAAAAGTGTTAAAACGGTAACAGTCCGCTGGAATTCAATGGAAATTAAATAACTGAACAATAATAACATTTATATCCTGTAGTTTCATATTTAGTACTCACAAAAAATAACATCACATGAAGCGCTTTAATTTGAGTAACAGAATAATTAGAGGAAGCAATGGAAGTATATAAACGTTCATAACTAAAGTGAAAAATATCACTGATGAAAAATATAAATTTCTCGATGGTAATTATGAATGAATAAAATCATTTAAAGTGATAGAATCGGGATTACAAATTAATACACATCTCTTTAATGGAGTTTGATGAGATTTGAACTCGAGTAAAGAAAAATTATGTATTAGTTATCAGAGTTGTCTTTGAATTAATACATAATAATTATACGCTTGCATGTTCTTTTGTAATTTTTACATTGAAACATTATAATATTTTTAAATCTTGCAAACAAATACAAATTTACATATAAAAATCATATACTCGTACAAGAAAAGATTTTATTTATAATCCTGTTTACAAAGAAGTGATCTTCTTTAGGTCGGGACATAATTTATACGAAGAATATTCGATTTGTATTTAAATATCAGACTGAAATATATAAAAACTAGATTTTTCGCCAAGGCTTAAAGTTTCAAAATGGTAAGTATAAGCGCAAGTACTTTATTATGAATTTGAAAACTTTGATTGTAAGAGAAAATATCCATGAAGCACATTTCAAACTGTAATACTAATTATTAAGACTTTTCAAAAGCTGAAATATGAGTGTTGTTTGTGTGTTTAAAATTATAAATTAAAACGCGTTATGGTTTAAATTGCTTTAAATTATGAGGCTGCGTTTAGACCATTTTGAACGTAGTTGCAATGAATGAAGATAATCTCTAGACCACTGTTGCCAAAATTGATTTTTCAGGAACGAAATATGCCTCCATCTATCTAGTGTTGATAAGTTTGTTGTATTAAAGTTTGTTTGAGGAACGGATATTGAGGAGGAACCAATCAAAAGATGACCAGGAGTCAAAGCTTCACCATCATTAGGGTCATCTGTCATTGGAGCAATAGGACGAAAGTTCAGTATGGCTTCTATTTCTGCTGTTAGAGTTTGTAGTTCTTCAAATGTAAGACGGGCTTGATACACATTTTTCACGAGAAGAGTTTTAGCAGATTTTACTGAAATTTCCTATAGTCCACCGAAATATGGAGCTCCAAAAATAGATATATAGGTTTTGTAAGGTACCTTTCCTCGAATTCGGTATGAAGTAAGGAACGGACCACAAAAATCAATACCTGTTATTAGAAATGGTCGTTGGGCTCTAAAACGATCAACTGGTATCTTATCTGACAAATTAATTTTGGTTTGTAGTGGAAACATTGAGCGCAGCTGCGTACAACTTTTTGAACTATTTCTCTTCCATTTATTATCCATACCCTTTGACGAAGTATACGAAGTAACGTTTTTGGACCAGCATGCAGATGAACGCGATGTAAATGTACAATGTAGAGTATAACGAACCGGTGGTTTTTTGGGAAGTAAGGCATGAAATCAAACATCAAAGGAGGTAGGCGCCTTAGATAGTCTTCCACCAACTCGAATTATATTAACAGTATTGTTATCAATATCCGTTTGTTGTATAAATGGAACCAGTTTTTGCAGATGATGTTGAACAAAGTTATTGTTTAGAAGCGCAAAATTTTAGAGTACCAAAATTGGTTTGTTGTATATGAGAAACAATTTTCCACAGTGTGTTGGCCAACGCACATGTCGCCAGGTTATGTCTCTAGTCTGTTCTTGCAGCTATGAAACACGATTTGCAACGAAACATAATTCTTCTATTTGATCTTATTGAAGTGTTTTCTATAAAGTGATTTTCACATGCTTGTTTTTCTTCAGAAAATTTTTGGGGACCGCTTACAAACTCCTCTACCTCCCAAAATTCTTCAACGTGTGGCTCAAATCATCAGCTGACGCGTCCAATACCAAGTTACAAATTGCTGGCGCAGAAGTTTGTTGAAGATTAAATTTTCCACCAACAATCCATCTGAAAACTGTGTTAATGACAATAATCATACCTTGTCCCAATGAAATTCGACCTTCGATCAACATATCAAAAAACGTTTCTGCGTTCAACAACAAACCAACTCGTTGCTGTTTAAAGAATAATGGATCCGCGAATTCTACTGTTTCGGGAATTTTAAGCTTCGATATATGTTGATATGTGTTCAGCTGAAATTCACTTGGTAACAGCGAATTTAGATGAAAACTCATAGGAGCTAATTCAGGATTTTACGCTGGCAAATATAGAAAATCTATTTTTGTTTGCACTTCACTTATACCGGTCACATCTTGACAGTTGCGTTCAAATTTAAGCCTTTTAGCAGCTTTCTCTGCAATTAAATTAATTTCTGAACAAGAATCAAGTAGCACTCTTACCGGTTGAAAAGAACTACAAATGTCTTTTATTAGAACCACAGCAGTTGGTATTATTATTCTTCTAAATGGTCGAGTGACACAGCATGATTTCAATTAGTCGATGGTGCTAAAACAGTACTACCTGATGGCGATTCTGTTTGGATGAACATAAGTATGTGACAAGGAATTATGAGCGAAGAGGCAAACTCGACAACGACTTTTTGAGGGACATTGCGGTACCAAATGTTCTTTTCGAAGGCAGTTTATGCAGTGCCCATTACGTTTTACAAAATTAAATCATTTGGATATTGAAAGCGAGAAAAAAAGTATGTGCAGGTTAAGTTGGACTTGGAGTTGACTAGCGAGTTTGAATGACGATTCAAAATTTGTTTTGGTTTTGCACCAATATTACTATGCTGTTTACTTTCAGGTTTCTTACCATGACTTTCCAGGAATTGACAGCGATGGCTTAGAATCCCATAGCAGGTATCCCAGGTGGGCAACAATTTAAAATCAATTTTTTCATCGTAGCGCTGACGAGATACGCCATGGAGTTTTGAAAGCACTATATGAATAATTATCGAATTCATTACGTCCGAAGAGAACGAATAGATAAAAGCGATCCACGAATTGCTAAAAATGTATCGATTATGTTGCGTAACGAGCTACTGTCACATGTCGGAAATATTGAAGAGGGCTGTAATGTGTTCCAAGAAAATTAGCACTTTGTTGTTATAACGCTCCTTTTATCTGTGCAATGATTGCGGATAATTTTCATCCGTAACCTGATAGCGATCAACGATAGCAAGGGCTTGGCCAGAGAGACAATTCAATAAATAATTACATTTATCGATTGGTGTGAGCAAAGAATTTTCATGCACCAAATTATGAAAAGTCGCAATAAATCGTTCATAATCACCATACTTTCCATCGAGACTGGCAATTTCAATGAGGGCAATAGAGTTTGGCTAGGAATTCCAATCGAGGTTTTTATAAAACTGTGGTCCGTTGAAGCCGAAAAATTATTTTTGTTTAAAAACGATAATATTTTTTGCTTTGACTGCTATATAGATTTCTTCAAGATCACCTCTAGCGGCATCTGAAGGACATACCTTTTCGATTTGGGCTCCAATGTGGCAAATCTGCTTAAAATAAGACTCTAAAATTTCCAGATTGCACTACAAAATTGTTGTATACGCTTTGTCGCCGTCTGTTTCGATTTTCTTCTGTATGCTGGAAATGTTTCGCTTTGTTATGGCTCGTTGTTGCGTTAATGAAGCCAGTTCTGAAGCACTAGGAGTATTGGCTGCATCATCATTATTTGCCATAATTTTAATTTCAATAAGACTCACTTCAGAAAATTGATATACTTTTTAAAACACACACTTTTGTACAACGTTTTATTTTTGCACTAATTTCCGAGAACCACACAATAACTTGAAAAAGGTTTCACCCGAAATTGCATCAGAATAACGTAATTAACTTTTTCAATAAGAAACAGCAGTGTTTAAAGTTGGTTCCAAGAATTTTTCGAACAAATATACAACTTTCCCGAGTTTCTTGCACAAACTTTAAGATATATTTACGTAAGTATTTTGCACAAATTGCCACCAATTTAAATTAAATTTAAAATAATATCTTTTTATCTTAAAACAACACTATCATGTCACGGTCGCCAAAATGTTGCATACAAAGGTTTGTATAACAGTGTTGACTTGAACCACAAAAGAAATTATGAACAACAGGTGGTCCGCTATAAAGAACAACAAATAAATATGATGATGATCATATTTAGCAAAATATGTAAACGAATATTAAATATAAAAAAATGTAGAAAGAATTTATACAAACAACAATGTAGTATGTACATATATACATAAATGCATAAGCAAGTGCATGTACATACGACGGCAACAATAGGAATTAATACGGTTTGATAGCCATATAAAAAAAGAGATTAATACCAATTACAACACTTTCTTTAGAGAGGGTACAATGACTAATATGATCTTACTAAACAACGAGTAATATGAAAAATGCTGATAAAGCGAATGCAATGTCAAATGCGAGTTATAGGAAAGAAATTTTATATCCCATAATACAAAAAAATATTTTTAGAAATGTTTGTAAGTATTAAGTATTAAGTATTTTTGATTTCAACAGTATTTTATATTTACAGAAGCAAAGGCAGTAAATAAACATACAATAAAAATAAAAGCAAGAATGAAAAAATATTTAATTCACATTTCAAGACAACTGTTAATTTTTGCTGCTTATATTTTCCATAAGTTTCTTGTGAACTGTGATACGTATCAGACGTTTTTTTCGAGACCTATTAAAAAATAGAATAAATTTATATCTTCCTTTCCGAGTCGCGATCGATCAACGTAAGTGGACAGACGTATTCTATGCACGTTATATTTTTCTCTGTTTAAAGAATAGAATATTTTGCAAACATAAAAAAGAAAATCCAAAAACAATTATTGCAAATTAACAAAAAAAAACAAATATAAAAACAGAAGCAACATTGTCAACAAAATACATATTTGTTGACAATAATAATACTGATGGCGGCGATAGCAGTGAACTGGCAAATGATGAATAAAAGTAAAATAATAACAACTAGACAGACTATTGATAAGAAGCCAAAATATGATGAACCCAGCACTTCTATTACCAACAAATTTTCGATACTTGATGATTATGATAAAAACAAATCTGCGAAGAAAAAGGAAACCAAACATCAAAGTATGGAACCCCAAAACCACCGCCAATATTTATACCATGTGTATATAAGTAAGATGATAATTGGTATTGCTGGCATTATTCCTAAAAATGGTTTTATTTGTAAATAATTAAAGTATTTAGGTAGCAGAAATTTTTCCACACTTATCAGCTCAAGCCTGAACGTGCTTTTAGAGTAGTTCTCAAAGGACTGCAGCATGCAACTCCAACTGAAGATATTAAGGCTGAACGAACCGTAATTTTTTGCGGTCCAATAAGAGCTTAATAAAATTATATTGAAAATAATTAAATTGAAAGTTTCTGTAATTCCAATTGTGTGCTTCTACCTAGTAAAACTGTAATTAATTGTGAATTTGTGAAATATGTCTAAAAAAGGTCGTCGTAGCTTAAAACAAATAAAAATTATTTGCTAGAAATGCAATTTGGAAATTAAAGAAGAAGACGAATTTATTGAGTGCGACAAGTGTACAAAAAAGTATCATGTAGTTTGCACTTTATTAGATAAAAGAAAGTATGAGCACTTGTTAACACATGAAGAAGAAGAATTTTTATGCCATTTGTGTGATGGAAATAGTGGTACGCTTAAAAAAGAATTAGGCGATATCAAAACAGACTTAAAAAATTAGATCAGTCGAAACAATTCGATGACATGGTAAAAGATGTAGCTGATAATAAGAAAAAAATAGAAACAATACAAAAGGAAAATAAAATGTTAAAAGATGAAGTAAAAACTTTGCGAAACTCTGTGAAACATCTTAACGATCAAATGGTTAAAAACTATTGTTTAATAAGAGGTTTAAATTTAAGAGAAGATGTGTCTGCTGTGGAAACTGTTATGAAACTTTCTGCGGATAATGGTGTTGTTTTGCAACCAGAATCCATTGAAGAGGCTTATTTTATTAAAAAGCAAAAGTCTACTGCTGATAAAAGAGGCAACAGGAAAAATGAAAAGCGGTCCTTGGTGGTAAAGTTTGCATCAAAAAGAGTAAAAGACCAAATGATGTCAATTAAGCGAAAGCTGAACCAAAATGAGTCTACAAAAGAGGTATCCGTCAATGATTACTTGAGTAAAGAATTGATGAATCTGTTGAAATATGCCAAATCGTTACATAAAGTGGGATATCGTTCGATTTATGCTGTTAGTGGTACAGTTTTTACTAAAAAAAGTGAGCACTCCAAGCCGAAAATTATTCGAAATGAGAAGGAAATTGATCAGTTGTTACTGGAAGTAGCTACTAATAATCTACAGCGCACATCTAATAATTTTATTCCTGATAATGAGGACGGCAGTGATAACGATTTAACTCTCTAGTCTAAAATTATATACATACAAATTTATTTCTCTTTTTATATTACGTTTATATTTTTTTTTTTTATTTCTTAATTATGATTTCAACTCAATACTTTTCTGATATAAATAATCTCAATAGCTATATTCATAACAATAAATATAAGAAGTATTTCTTCGATAGGAAAATTTAATAAGTTTAGTACTCTTGTTTCTAGCCTGCCCCGGCTTCCTGATATTATTGCTGTCCAGGAGACTTGGTGTAAGAAAGATCTAGTGCAAATTTATAATATTGCCGGGTATAATGCGGTACATTGTTGTAGATCTGATACTTATGGTGGTACTTCTGTCTTTATCTCCAAAAATTATGAGTATAAAATAGAATCATGTGAAAGCGAAGACTTTGTAGAATCTGTTGTTTTGACAATCAGCAGCACTCAAATTTCTGGAAAGTCTTTAAAGTTTATTTCATTCTATAGGTCTCAGAAGTGTGATGCGAATAAATTCTATTCAATCTTGGATAATATGTTAAATATTTTTGGACGAAATCCATGTATTTTAGTTGGAGACTCTAATATCAATGTGCTGGACACAAGTTTATCACAGGATCTTATGAACTTATTATATAGTTACGATTTTATAAACTGTCATTTATAGATAACTCGGCCAAGTAGTAAATCTTGCATCGATCATGTGTATTGTAATATATCTAAGAATTTATACATTGAGTCTGTGGAATGCGAACTTTCTGATCATAATCTAATATCGATTACAATCGAAGTTGAAACGATTTGCTGGTGAGGAAATAATAATTTGTGATCATGATCAGGTATTATATCAAGTACAATCTCAATTGCCAATTTTGTGTGTTACTGGTGATCCATCAGTGGATATGTTATCGTTAATATCATGTATTAATACTGCAATTAGTGGCAGTTGTGTAGTTAAGCGTAAAAAAAATTATGGTATTGCACCGTGGATAAATGGTAACTTGAGAAAAATAATAGAACTTAAGAAGACTTTGTTAAAACTAAGAAAAAAACTGCCAGATAATGTTGAGGTCAATATGAGATTAAAACGAATCAGCAATGTTATAAAAAAGCATGTAAGGAATCTATCAATAATTATTACAAAAATAATTTACAGGGAATTCAATATGATTCAAAAAAATGTTGGAATTTTCTAAATGAATCCCTTGGTAGAGAACGAAAAAAAACTATTTTAATGAAAAATTCCAATGGTGACATCATTAACGATGATTGTTATAAAGCTGAAACATTCATTTACTTCTTTTTAAAGTCAATAAAAGAATTAAAATCACAAATTGCGCATACTCCTGCAGACCATTGTAATTCTTTGAGAACACTAATTTTATACGATAATAGATTTAATTTACAACATACTACAGATGTGGAAATATGGAATGTTATAGCAAATCTAGAAAGAAACAAAAGTAGAGGCCATGATAATATATCACTAAAGGCTCTGTTGAAGTGCAACAACGTTATTACTCCATTTTTAGCAAACGTATTGAATAATATGATAAACCAAGGAGTATATCCCGATATATTAAAAATACATAGAGTCGTTCCGATACCCAAAGTAAATAATGCTTCTTCTCCAGCAATGCTTAGACCTATTTCTATTTTATCTATAGTCGAAAAAAGAATCCTACACGATCAAATCTATGAATGTATGCAAAACAATAATCTGTTGAACGATTATCAATTTGGGTTTCGAAAAGGATGTGGTACCGAAGAAGCTGTTTTAAACGTAGTTAATTTCATTTGTAAGGGACTAGACCAGGGTAATAGTGGCGTAGCCGGTATATTTTACGATCAGTCAAAAGCATTTGACTTGGTAGATCACGACATTTTAATAAAGAAGCTGAGATATTACGGACATTTGGTAGTGAATTAGCCCTGTTCAAAAGTTATCTCGTAAACCGCCAGCAATATGTTCAAATTAACTCCAATAAGAGCGCTCTAAAGCCCGTCGAACATGGAGTGCCTGAGGGAAGTGTACTTGGTCCTTTATTTTTCACGATTTATATTAATGATATTAAAAACCTTAACTTATACGGAAAACTTTTCGTTTATGCTGATGACATATGTCTTTTTTACCCCTATAAACACGAAATTGTTGTCAAAGCTTATATGGAGAGGGATGCAGCTCTAATCTCGGAATTCTTGAGAATTAACAAGATAGTTTTAAATGCCGACAAAACAAAAATAATAAGATTTAAACCATTTAGCCACAATAACATCAACTTTTGTGTTTTTGTTGACGGTAAAGAAATTGTTGACGTCCATTCGGTGAAATACCTGGGCGTTCACTTACAGTATAACTTATCGTGGAATATGCATATTCAGCATGTGAAAACTAAAGTGTCTCAAGGACTTGGTCTACTATACAAGTTCAAAAACAAATTTGATCAAAATACAAAATTTTTAATATATAATGTTTTAATTCATAGCCACTTTAACTACTTAGCTATTTTGTACGGATGGAAAAAGACTAGTGAACTTAAATCTCTCCAAAGATGTCAGAACAAAGCGTTAAAAGTAGTTTGCAATCTTCCTCTCATGTATCCAACATCATCACTTTATAAAAACGTATTTCCAATGGTTTTGCCAATCTACGGGATCTATAAAAAGCAACTTTTAATATATGTTTTCAAATGTATTTCGTAGACTAGTAGGTAGTGTACTAGACTCGTAGTGCGAAGGTCCCAAGTTCGAATCCTGCCGCAGAACTCTGGCAGTTTGTGTCTGATAATTAAAAGGGAGCGCACAACAAGCCTTCACTGGCTTAAGTGTATGTTGTGTGACATGGGCTATCACACCCCTCCAATCAACCTAACCTAACCTAACCTAACCTAACCACACTATTCGTTTCCGCACGAACCAAACTTTACACAACATCAGAAACAATAGCAATCTATCGGTAGCAAGGTGTAGGTTAGAAATAACAAAACAAAGAATTGAATTTTCGGGTAGTCAAGAGTTTAATAACTTACCACAGTGTTTAAAAAACTTTAACAGAATTTCGGTTTTTTAATCTTTTTTAATAGAGTTCTTATATCAAAATGTAGAAAATCTTCTTATATAACTTTGATTTTCTATTTATGTCATATTGATATCGCATTATTTTCTTTGTATAATATATTACTATACTTTTAAATATATTCTAAATAATTCTTATTTTTTAATGAATTCAGAATCATAACTAATACATACCTAAGCTTTAATGTATTACCAACTCGCCTCAATAATGCCTCTAAGGCGGTGAGGCAACACTAATTGTACTGAATTGTTTATTATGTAAATAAATTAAAAAAAATAATAATAATAAAAATATCAAATTAGAAGCGTAACAAATGTTAAATGTAAAATAATGAAGCAAGCATTGCCCATGCTTTTCGTTAATTTGGATCCTTCCCCAGAAAACAACAAAATATCTGAAGTAAGGTACATACATACATACATATAATAACAATGCTGTTGTTAAAATTGAACCTCAACGTAAATCAAATGATATCGTACAATGCCATTATTGTCGAGAAAATGGTCATACATAATCATATTGCAGAAAAATATTTACTTGCGTTATATGCGGATTTGATCATTCAACAGCTGAATGCAAAAACCCTAAAGATGCCCCATTTAAATGTGTTCATTGCCAATGGTATTTCGCGAAAAATATAATGAAAGTTAATATTTTCTTAAAACAAAACATATGCGCCCTTATTCTAGTTGTCAACACCGACAATTAACGATGTTGTCTAGTGTTGCCTACTTTAATTTGTCATTTGTCATTATCGGAAATTGTCGTTCGCTATCAATATGAGTTTGGCATTCTATAATAAAATGTGACGGCGATATTGTGTTGAGTCGGCACTGATTTTGTCGTCACCATTTTAGATTACGGCTTGAGCTGTTTTGAAACAATAAAAACTTAACTATGGAAAAACCGGAAAAAATAAAGTAACAAATGCAAATCAGTTTGAAAAATTAGTGGAAGAATTACAGAAAAATCACTCTCTTGCAGTGGGATTCCATAGAGGCACTATTCCCAGCAATTTTAAAGCGCAGTGGGAAGGAACAGGAAAAGTATTAAATTCGCTTGGTCTACCGATAAGAATAGGAAATGGATGGCAGAAGGTAAGAAAAAATGGGAGCATATAATGCATTCCTAAAATAATACATCAAAATAATTTGTAGGTTTGGAGAGATTTAAAGTTTAAAGTCAAGAAAAAAAATTGTAGCCAACAAAGCCGAATGTAATGCAACAGGCAGAGGAATATTCAAGCAGTTTACTTTTAGTCCGCTGGAGGAATATGTAGCAAATCTTCTGCATCCAAAAACAGCTGAACCCTGAAGGAGTTGTTCAGGTAATCCAAATGGGAGTTTTGAATAATCAGTCCGTAGAAGCGGAGCATGCATTACAAAGAAAAGTGAAAATGCAAAAAAATTTCGAGCGTTCTACGGATTCAAATACAAATGTGCATAGCGAAATAATACAGCGTTCAACGCCTCCGCAAAAAGAAACCAATGCTCAGCTGGACAAGAAAATAAAAAATAACACTAAAAATAATTATAAACAGAAATGTGACAATGTGTTACTACATAAGCATAGTACTGAGTAGGCAAAACTGTATACAGACATTTCCAATTCACTAGGATCAATAAAACGAAGCCTGAAAGACGTTGACAAGCGTCAGGGATATCAGGGATGAATACGGTAGAAAAAAAAGTAGAATGGTCGTAGATTATTAGAAATTAAATAAAGTTGCAATCGCAGATAAATATCCAATCCCTGACATAACAGCAGTATTAGAAGGATTAGGGACAGCAAGCTATTTTACAACCTTAAACTTAGACTCAGTATTTCATCAAATTATGATCAAGGATTCCGATAAAGAAAATACAACATTCTCTGTATTAGGAGGTCTCTTTAGAAAAAAGTAAATTCTTTCAAAACGAAGTAGAATATTTAGGACACATTATTAAACATAATGCTATTGTAACAAACCTCGATCGAGTAACAGCAATTAACGAAATGCCAAACCCAACTAACTTGAAACAACTTATAGCATTTTTAGGATTAGCAGGGTACTATAGGAAATTCATAAAAGGATACGCAGAAATAGCAAGACCATTGACTTTATACCTCAGAGAAGAGAATGGCTCAGTAGGTGAAAATAAAAGTTCAAATATTAAGATAAAATGAAATGAATATGCTATTAGATCAGTAGAAAAACTCAAATCAAGAATACGAGAACAAGTAGATTTAGTGCCACCAGACCTTTCGATATAACTACAGACGCATCGAATATAGCAATAGGAGCAGTTTTAGCTCATGATAATAAACCAATAGCTTTTGCAAGTCGTACACTAAATACAACAGAAGAAAATTATAGCACAAATGAACGCGAATTTTTATCATTAATTTGGGCACTTCAAACTTTTAGAAATTTTGTATACGGAAGTCCAAACTAAAAATCCATACAGATGACCAATCACTGACGTATTCATTGTCAGACAGAAATCCCAACACAAAGCTGAAAAGATGGAAAGAAATAATCGAATAATACGGAGCAAACCTAGTATATAAACCAGGTAAAGCAAATTTAGTTGCCGTCGCACCTTCAAGGTAAATAAATACATTGACGGTAAATACAACAGAAACAAATCACTCGGTAATTTCATCACCAATTTAAGAAATACCGACAGTAAGCAAAACATTTAATAGTTATGGTACACAAATAGAAACTAAATATTCACAAGATGAATCGAAGGTAATCACAACGGTACTTTTCCAAAAAAAAGGAACAAAATAAATTTTAAGACACTTGAAGACCGTAATAAATCCAACCAAGATAACAGCTATTTATACAAACGCTGAAACATTTTATAATATTAAAGACACATTGAGAAAAGAATTCCCCACCCTAACACTCGTATATACACCCAGAAAACTAATTGACATACTTACGATGCAGGACGAACAATTGAAAATAGTAAAGAGAATGCACGATAGAGCATACAGAGGGTATAGAAACAATATAAAAGAGATAATGCTAGAATATTTTTGCCCTGATATGATCAAACACTGCAAATCATACAACAAGAAATGTAAGGCATGTTTATTTGGAAGATACGAAAGAAATCCAACAAAAACTAAATTGAGAAAGTCAGAAATGTCCACAGAACCACAAACGCATATACATTTAAATTTGTATTTCAATTAAGCAGCTGTTGATAAGTTTTCAAAATACATCACAGAAATTGAGACTAGAGAAGCAATACACGAAAAAAAGAAGAATTCATCGTAAGTCACTTTCCGAGCTATACTCGTTTAATTATCTCGTTTATAGATCGACAACAAACGGACCAGTCGAACGCGCAAGGATATATAAAATTAAAAACGTTACAACAGTTACAGATAAACTCAGTAAAGCAGTACGTGAAATAAATAACACTGTGTGTAATTTTTTAAGTCGTGGCAAAATAACCATTAGCATGTTAACAATATTTTTAACAGCTTTGTTAATGTTAACATGCTAATGTTAACATGCTAATGTTAAAAAATCGAATTTTTTTAAGTTTTTTGCGATTTTTATCTGGAAGGTGAAGTTTTTTTGATTTTATATGTTCGCAATTTTTGTTCTTTATGACAAGAGCTACAAGTTTGCCTCAGAGAGTAAATCGAAATTCGGAACGGTTTGCAAGATATGAGCCCGAGAAAATGATCACTTTTTTGCGAAAATGATACCGAGGCCCCAAATCTTTGGCGGCCCATAAAAAAAGTGCATGACTGGGAAAAATTGGGAGACACGGGTTTTTTTTAGTCTTTTATCACGAAGTGGTGTCCGTATATGGTTATTTTTTTTCGTGTTGCACTGTGTAACAAGACACATTCGGCTTGAGGCCCTACGCTCCTTGTAGGACCGAGGGGAATATATATATATATATATATATATATATATATATATATATATATATATATATATATATATATATATATATTATATATATATATATATATATATAATTATATATATATATATATATATATATATAATTATATATATATATATATATATATATATATATATATATATATATATATATATAATTATATATATATATATATATATATATATATATATATAATTATATATATATATATATATAATTATATATATATATATAATTATATATATATATATATATATATATATATATATATATATATATAATTATATATATATATATATATATATATATATATATATATATAATTATATATATATATATATATATATATATATATATATATAATTATATATATATATATATATATATATATATATAATTATATATATATATATATATATATATATATATATATATATATATATATATATATATTTATATATATATATATATATATATATATATATATATTATATATATATATATATATATATATATATATATATATATATATATATATATATATATATATATATAGATATCGATTGAAAAGCAGTATCAACCTTAATTTTTCAACTAGCAACCGTAGAATCACTATTGGGAATAGCTATTGGCGGAAAATTCAGGGTTATTATGAACTGCAACCATCAACTGGTTGAAAAGTGCACAAGTTTGTCAACTAAGGTTGAAATAGTTATTACGAAAACCAGTCGATAAATTTGTGAATGAGTAAGAACGTATTCGCAATTGTGAATGTGCATTTGAAATAACAGCTGGGAAATGGAAAAAATCCACCTCCTCATAAATGATCTTTTTCCTAAAAATTACAATTATATTCGTGTCATCATCCAATTCTAGAGGATTGGAAGCGTCCCTTATACGTCGTCTCGATCAAAAAATAATTCCTTTGAACTCATTTTGGAAATTAAATATTCGTTATTAATTTTTAAACAAATTCCGCACATTCACTCTATCTTATTTTTTTCCATTTTTCAGCTGTTATTTCAAATGCACATTCACAATTGCGAATACGTTCTTACTCATTCACAAATTTATCAATTGGTTTTCGTAATAATTATTTCAACCTTACTTGACAAACTTTTGCACTTTTGAACCAGTTGATGGTTGCTGTTCATAATAACCCTGAATTTTCCGCCAATAGCTATTCACAATAGTGATTCTACGGTTGCTAGTTGAAAAATTAAGGTTGATACTGCTTTTCACTCGCCGGCTTTTCGTAATACCGATTTATCAACTTTGTTGTAAAATTTTCTCTTATCAACCGCAAGTTGCTGTTCATAATAAGCCTGATTATAAAAAGTAGTTTTAAAATATTATTGAATATAGTTGGACATTAGTAGTCCAAGGAATAATTTTTTTTACTCAAAGTGTTTTAACTCACGCGAGATGAAATTATATAACATACATATGTGTGCTATTTATTTATCACTCATTATCCTCAAAAAATATTTTTTTCCAAGGAAGGTTGTTACGGAAGGTTTAATATTTGCTTAGCATCCTAGGATGGATAAAGATAGTCCTTGCATTGATAATTTGTTTCCAATTTTTTATTAACTCGTTATTTTAAACTTCTTTTTTCTTTTTGGTGTCTGTTTGATTTACTGAAGTCATCATTTTAAAATTTCCCTTTTTTACCTTGAAATTGAGTCACAATGTGTTTTGCTTAGCAGTCTAAAAATATAGCGGTATCATTTTAGCTAATAAGCCCGCGTTGTTAAGTATTCCTTACCAGTATTGTGTTCCTGTATTAAAAGCGCATTTCTGAGCATTACTTTAGATTCACAGAAAAAAAGACAAATTGATATATGAAACTATTGGCCAGTTTTTGACTTCGTATTTAAATATCATTTATCTTTAAGTTCTATTTAAATAAGAAAATCAGCTTTTCATTAAAACTGTACTACACTTAAATAATATTGTCCAATCAAATGCATTTAAATTCTATTTGATTTTTTTTTTTGTGGCAGACCACAAGTGTTCGGCCATCGATGATTTTTTATCATTGCACAAAAAATTAGTTTAATGTGTATTCCTATACAAATCATTTAATCAAGATCTTTTGACTTCTTAAATGTTTATTTTATACATACATTTTGTTCTAAATTATAATCGTGTTCCGCTATATTTCTTAGTTTGTTGTTTATATTTGTTCATACCACTGGTCAGAATTTTAATTAATGCCTGAAACTGTTTTTAAATACAACTTAATTTAAATAAAAATTAACTGCATACGTTTTATACATGCCTTTCGTTATTTATTTTTTTTTAGCAAATTTATATTGATTAAGAAACTCCATGACAAAAACTAGAGTTCCTCCTGCCACTTGTTGAGTTTTTCAAAGGAAAATATTAGCATGGCACCAAGTAAAGTGAAGAGTTGCGTTATTTTTACAATGAAATAACGCAACTCCTCATCAAAAAATTCATAAATAAGTGCACGCATAGGAAATATTGTTCTGTAGTTTTTATCGATGTTTCTCAAGCTTGTGATGAAGTATGATATACGAGTACATAGTAGAGAAATAATATGAGTAGACTTTTAGCTACAATATCACAAAAACTAACCAAAGCAACAAATCTGTTCGAAGGTTTGTCAGTTTTTGTTTAATATAAACTTCGGACATGCAAACAAACAGGCATAAAACATCTCTACAATTGCTGATGATAAGGTTTTTCTAACCATATACTAAAGTTGACACGCATCCGTATATTTAGAATCTACGTAGAACAAAAAACAATGCCGCGATATGTTCAGGTAACACTCACATTACATAGGGGAAACATGCGCCCACTCTGCAGCTCAGAGTCAATAACCATGTAGCACCAAAACACTCGTGGCATGCTCTTCTATCAGGATCTGAACTGAAATTGTATTTACATGGAAAGTTAATACTAGTGCGTAAAAGCTCATGCCTCCGCTTTGATTATATAGCTACCAATACAAAATCATAAGAATGGTTATTAACTGCAACATCTTGGTTATTACCTGCAACATCTTGGTTATTACCTGCAACATCTTGCTTTCTTTACTTTTCTCATTTGCTAAGAAAGGATTTGCACTAATACTTCTATTTACGTGTAGAGAGATGACTGGCACTAATACCCATTATGAAATTTTTTTTGGAAATACCCTTATAACTAATCACACATATTAATAATTTTCATCAGTCACCTCTATACTTGTAAGATCCTCAGATTATGTTCAGCGCTATCACGTAAAGGTATTGCAAAATAATTGAACTTATACAGTGCCTAGAAAAAAACACAAAGTGTCGCGTAGTTCCCAATTATTTTCAAGCTCTCTCGATAGCCAATAAAGCAGGATTAAATTAAGGATGAAATTATTTAATGAAATAGGAAGCGCATATCTCTAGTTATGGATAATTATATTATATAATCACCATCTTACTTCTCAAGAACACGAATCAATTCAAAAATTTAATATGCGTTGAATCTACTAATCTGGAAATTAACCAAACCGATGTACAGAAACCATTTTTGTTGCCCCGTATAGTTTAAAATAAAATTAAATTTTATATATACTTAAATTAATAGTTTCAACGAAAATAAAGTTTTACTATAAAATACTTACAATGTCTGAATACTTTTCATTGCATCAAATGTTCCGTTCGCCAAAGTTTGAATGTTATTGTCATAAAGAGATAGCAAACTCAAGCTATGTAAGTCACGAAAGGCATCCTTCCGAATGCAGGAAATTTCATTCGCATTAAGAAGCAGGAGCTGAAGAGATTTTAATCCTTTGAAAACACCAGAAGGTAAATCTTTTATTTTATTGCCATAAAGAACACTGAAAATAAAAACATCAGCCAAATCTTATTCGAAACTTATATTAATGCCTATGATTACATAAAACAATGGCTATTGCTTTTTAAGATTTAAAGCTCAGTAGAACTAATTATTTTTTATATAAATTCCTAGGGCTACCATTTTCATTATGTCAAAGAAACATTTTGTGTAAAAAAAAAGATGAAGGTGAAAAAGTCTTTAAAACTTTTAAACTCCGCTGTCCGCGCTTTAAAGTCATCCCACCTGTATCACAGAAACTTTGTTTAAATGTGGTTCACTAATATGTTTAAAGAAAAAAACCCCCGATTTAAATTTCAAGTACGAATTACTTGAGCAACTTTAATCTTTTCAAATAAAATACAATAAAATTGATGGCGATCTTATCCGACACCACCAATATTGAAACCAGATTTATTGATCTTTTAAATATTTTTTGATTGGTTGCATGTTTAATCTTTAATTTAAGAACATTTCAAAATCTTAATACGACACAGGAATTATTAATACAACTAATTTTAAAGTGATATATACTTATGTATATAATTATGTATTTAATAACGAATTCTGAAATTCGATGATAGTATGCTGCATTATATTACATGTTAAGAAAACTAAAGCAACAGAAATGTCAATTTTGTCCCATCAAATGTTTATTTCCTAATCACTTTACTAATCCGCATGTTTCTCTACATTTCACATCAGCAAACTCTATGTACGATTATGATCTAAATATTTATACATATTGCACAATATATAAATTCATATGAATGTACTTAGTGTTGAAAAATTTCAATCAGATGAAAATTAAGATTAAATTTAATGTTATAATCTAAACTAATAAACGTGTCATAATTGTTTATCATGTTAAAGTTGTTTGAGTATTAAAATAAAAATCAACAAACAAAAACGTCTATAAACATAAGCAAAGGTTTAAAATTATGCGGTAGGGAAGAATAGATCAGAAAAATGTAAGTAATCAATACCGGGTAGTCCAAATATTATGGCTTTATAGAAATAAAACTATTTATAGAACACGATTTCATTCTGGTTCATCGTAGGAATGGGTGTGGGTTGACAAAATCACAGCTCCCAGGCGGCCAATTGACATTGCCAAGCGGTTGTTAATACGATTATTTAGCTTAAAACACAAGATATCTATTGTTAAAACCAGAGATGGTCCATGTTTATGTCTCCTATTTCAGGCTATGAAATAGCATTATAAAAGTGGGTCAATGATGCCAACAATTTCACAATCCACAATAAACTGTCGTTCTTTGTGGACGCATTGGCTTCTCGACAATTACCTCCAGGTTTTCCGGAAAAGGTGATTTTTTGCCAATCGGACTTTGTAAGCGAATAATCCGAGATCTTTCTGTAAATTTCTCATGTTACGATCGAAAGCAAGTCTACGTTCTTAGATTGACTCACGCACTTGAAAGTTATCGTCGGTGCGCACAGTACGGCAACGGAAACGACGAATGTTGTTCATTAGCAAGCCAGTATAATGGACTTTTTTTTTATAAATATGCGTACAACACTGGCAATGGCTGCTTCGGTAAAAACTTCTTTGTAACAAACGCAAAGTTTAGGCCACAGCACTCGCTTTAGGAACAAGTCTGCAACATTTTCCAACATTGTTGAAGCCTAAAGAGACTCATTTTGCTCCACGGAGGTACGATACTGCTAGGTAGTCAATATTTCAGACAGAAAAAATCGGTCAGTTTTAATAACATATGGTTTAAAAAATACTTGTATTTTTACTACTTCATACATGGAAGTTTTACACTAACATTGGTATAGTTGTTAAAAATACACAAAATATTTGCATATTTTCTTCATACAACAGTGTGTTAAAAAGTTCTTAAATAAATACTAGTAGCCATCTAATAAGTGGTGTAAAAAATATACTTATATCAGCGCTGATGATAGTGACGTGGTGAAAGTCCAAACAGTACTGTTCCGTTCTGGTAGTGTAAAAATTGGCTTCTCCTTATTCCATAATATAAATAAATTCATAGGATTATTAATATGAATTGAAAAATTCAGTAATCGAGTCAGACAGATAAATTTATAAACTTAGTTTATTTTTCAAGCCTAAGGTCTCTTTTAATTTTTTAATCGATATCTCGTTTATAAATTAAAATAAAACGGAAAAAAACTAGAACTTATACAGACAGATAAATTTTAACTAAACCAATATATTTAATAATAATAATATTTTTGGATACTTTTGGTTTACTTTTACAATATATAAGTTTTAATTTGCCGTTTTTCTAAGTGTCCAATTTTGAAAATTTTTAATAATCTGAATTCGTGATTCAGTTTCCACAACAGACTGGATTTTCGCAACTCTTCAACTTTCTATTAATTGCGATAAGCGAGGTTGCACTGAACAGATTTATTTTGTTAAGGATACTTAAAATAACAAAAACGACAACTCAAATAGCAGCGGTATAGCTGAAAAAGTATTGAGTCTGGCGACAAAA